>JANPWX010000022.1:189086-271666 GCA_024734555.1 Trochalopteron elliotii
TGCCCATGTCTTGCAAAATGGGATCCCCCTCCCCTCCCCTCCCCTCTTTCTTTTCTTCAGTGGTGTCTTCAATTCCAGCATCTTTTAACCTTTAACTTATTGACTTTGCAGCATTATGCTCCTTTTATGTATAGTTGTTGTGCAGCTTTATACAATGTATGAAATGTCTTAGGAAGATGATGTGTGAGAAATACACCCGTGCATGTTTGCATGTATCTCTGTATATTGCATAGCCATAGAATTTTAGTTTTCATCTCTTCCAGAGGTGAAGAAATATATAATTTAATATGAACTTTGTTATTCACTGGAAATGTATAAGTCTAAACTTTTTTGGGTCTAATTACTGTAAATGCTAGATATTTTTTTTTCTAAATTCTATGCAATGATATCCATGTTCATAAACAAATATGTAGTTACTGAAAATTTCAGAGGAATTTTATAATTCTGATCTCTCTTTTGCTAAAACTAAAATTTGACCAACCGTATGCTGCAGATTTATTTCTTTATTAATTGCATTATCAGGTCCAGAATTTGGAATGGTGTTTTCCTTTTTGAGCTCTTGTCATCCTGTTTGCAGGCTGAGGCTCTAAGAAACAGCCTGTTCTTCATCTTTTTAAGGCAGCTTGCTTTTTAGTGAGAACATTGCAGAAATCTTTGCATTTGATAGCTGGGAATGATGCTCTTTCTTTTAATTTCTCTGTTGACTTGCTGAACAGCTAAGGATGTCCAGGTTCTCAGCTGGCAGAAGGTGGAAAAATGCCAAGAAATTCAAAGGAGTCACACTGATCTTTACCAGCCAGGAACTTGCCCCATAATTTTTATTTTAGGCAGAAGAGGGAGTATAAACATTTACATGGGCCTGGAAAGAACTCTATTCTACATGCTTATTACATGCTTCAAGTGGACATTTTTAGAAATTAGTAGTTGCTCAAAAATGAAAAACTGGCTGGGTGCATCTCTGCCAGCACACTCACCAACCTGGTAGAGTTCATAACTCACTACAGAGAGTGAGAATTTTGCACTAACTTCACAAAAAAAGGAGAAAAAATTATCTAATGGGACTTAAGGTAGAAATTACAAAGCTTCTTCTAGTTTTGCTTAATTTGGCTTCTTGTCCAGTCCTGCTGCCCTCCCCAGCCTGTGCTTCTCCCATCCAAGTAGTAAAGCTGATTATAAAGCCTGATGTGACAGGCTTTGGGCAGGCATATTGAAAGTCAAATTATGTGTTGGGCATTTTTTGTTAAACCAAACCTCAAATGGATCCATTCTTAGAGACCTTGGCTGCAGCTGCCAAGGGCCTGTCACGCAAATGCCTGGTGCTGTGCTACGTGGGGAGGGTCCCATGCTGGAGCAACTCTTCTCCCTCCAAAAATGTTATTCTGACCCTCAGAACTAATACTGAGCTATAAGAGAAGTGAAAAATCTGCTGTTGATATACTGCCAATGTTCACTGCAATTACCTTTGATGGAACAGTAATAATGCAGTGTTTCTGGTGTTTTCCTTGCAATGGGATTTGAAAGAGCTTATTTCTAAATAATTTTATTTTACCCCTGACACTGTGTTCTATCTTTGGTGGATTTTTTTCACCCACAAGACTAAATTTACCAGTATAGTTCTACAATTCCTGCCACTTCCTTCCCAGATTTCATATGACCAGCTATAGTGGAGGTGGACTATCTGTTTAAGACAGGACTCCATTTTTCTTTATGTCATGTATACAGTGTTTTGCAGACCTGCCTTTCTTTACAAAGCTGCTCCTCTTTGGGAGCTCTGAACAGTGAGCTATGTACATGGATGTACAACGCAGTTTGTAGTTTTTTAAAGTTTTTCCCTGCTTGCATCATAGATAATTTCTGAAATGTCTAAATTACCATCTTGTTTGTTTTCAGAGAGTTATCAAGGCTGTGTTATGCACTAACAGCCTGAAAATCAGGCCCAGGTTTCATGCCAAGCTCATGTCACAGGCTCAGATTTCCTTGGGGGAGAGTGGAAAGGAAGAAAGAGATGGAGGGTTCTTGCTTGATTGTCGGCTTGACTGTCTCCCTTCCCCATGCACTGCCATGGTTTCCCTCTGGTTGACACCAGAGGTACACAGAGGAGTCATCTCCACTGCTTCTTCACCTCTCCCCTGGGTCCTGTAACCCATTTTTGGGATCCTAAATCCTCATCTGCCTTCAAGGGAGTCTGGCTGCCTGTGACCCCTGTACCATGGTGTGTGTGAGATGTACTTTTAAATACTTTGAGAGATTAAAATAAACTGCCAGAAAGTGGTCAATGGGTAATAGAAATGCCTAAACATGAAGGCAGGTGAAAACACTTTAATTTATTAATTTATAACATTTATTAATATTTAAGTATTCTAATAAAAAGTATTTTCCTCTCCCTACATGATTATGCTTCAAATAAGAAGTCTGTGCCCAAACATGCGTGGCATGTGCTAATACACTATCTGCTATGCCATATAGCATCAGATACAAACTTCTTCCTAACTGGACACCGAATTCATGGTTTGAGAAGCTACTAAGTCTAACTGTGCCATTTCAGAAGCCTGCATAGGCACAGATATTTCAGTTGTCTTTTTTTCTGGTGACACTCAGGGGGCTGTTGCTGAGCACCCACCCTGGAGGCTGCAAATCAACATTTATTTATTTCTACCCAAGATCGCTAAACATGGACTACACTGAGAGCTCTAACAGTCAGTGCTCAGATGGAAAAAGAGAAGGGAGGGGGAGGGAAGATTCTGTAAAATTAATAACAATCTTGAGTTTTCATATTCTGCATTTGTCTGGTGTGTAGGACATCACATCAAGGAGGGAGCTGGAGATGTGTGTTGCCAGTGGCAGGGAAGGCAAAGGTGGAAAGAGAGAGGACAGTACATGACGTGGCTCATGATCATCTACCTTTGTCTTCTGAAATTCAGTGGAAATATTTTATAGTAGGCCAGGTAAGGATGAGATATTTTGGTGTTTGGACACAAGATCTTTTTGAATGGAGGCTGCTTTTAGAGAAAACTATGATTTATTTGAAAGTAATGAATGAAACCAAATGAAATGCCTTGTGGCTTGCCAGTTTATGAGCAAGCAAAACCTATGGTTCCTGCTGGACATCTCTCCCAGGACAAGTAATATGAGAATACACTTTCATCCTTAGATTGAGAGACCTACATTCACAAAAAGCTTTAGACATCCCAGGAAATCAATGGGAATTAGATCCCCAGATGCCTCTGTGAATTTGGCATAATTAGTTCCAGGAAAACACTGCCCAGATGCTTTTCCCCTGCTACATACAGGACTGAAATGCAAGCAGGGATATTTTAGAATAACTGTAGAAATCACATACTTTTGGATTTGGGTCAACAAGCATTTCTTTCTAGTTTTGCTCAGGTGAGAAGAGATCAGAGATGGGACAGGGATTTACAGGGCTCAGGGATTTTGAACACTTTTCAATTTACTGAAATCACTGGGAACAGAGCAAATACAGACACAAGTCACAAATCAGCGGGTGACACAAGCCAAAAGTAGTTTTTAAAGAAAGGCAAACAGGCCTGGTCCTTAATGAGGCCACAGATGTTACTTGAGATTTTGCTCCAGTAACTATCAAGACCACACTAGCATTATACACAGATGTTACGCCAAATGATCTTGGGAAGTGGGGGCGTGATGTCATAGGGGGTTTCAAATCTGGAACACATAATCAACTTATCTTTGTTCTGAGAGCTCTCATTATAGCCCCCCGGGCTTGTTCACATGTCTATTTGCTAGAAAGTGCCCTGAGGAGAGATCCTGTTCCATGACACACATAACTGTGGTGACAGTCCAACATACCTGTTGTTTGAGTTTCTCCTTATGAGTGGATATAACATATTTTGGAGAAGAATTATGGTTGGGTGGAAAGAGGATGAATGGTCTAACTCCCCATCCAGTTCTGAAAACATATTACTTCCAGAGGAAAGCCTGAGAGCATGTAAAGTCGAAGCTCTCCAGGGTAGCATGATCATCCAGATATTTTCTGAGTAAATGACCCAGCAGAACTGGTTGTATTCATAACAATGAATATTAGTAATGAGTAGTAGAATGGTATTTTTAAAGGGTTTTCCCTCTAATTAATATTGTAACATTTTACTTTGGCAATGATTTCTCTGTCTATACCCTTTTGTCACTGTCTTGAACTCTTATTTTGTCTAGCTGAAAAACCTCCTTAAGTAGCTCTTAAAATAGAAATTGGCTCAGATACTAATCACATTTCTGCTTTTGCTAGATGAATTTGAAAGGAATAGAAAAACAACTGCCATCTCTATTGCTGGATGTTTCTTCTGAAAATAAATCTCATGCTCAATAGATACTAAAAATAAGTTGCTGTCCTGAGCCAGCATGGCTACTGTCTCAGTTGATTCCCACTGAGCACATATTTAAGAGCCCTTTTGAATTAACACATTATAAAACAGGTCTTGCAAGGAGGGGGAAGAATGGTGACAATTCTAACAACTCCTCTTCATCTTCAAAACAAAGTATGTGGGACCAGTGGTCCAATAGCAGACATGTGAAAACTTCACATTTCATCTACAGAAATATGTACCTGTAGAGTTTAGTGATGTGTTAGGGCTTTATAAATATGAGTAAACTCCAATTATTTTCTTTTCTTTCTGTGTAAATATCAAAGTTTAAAAAAGGTTGATTTAGCAAATTGATCTTAGCAGCTTCAAGAGCAAGAAATCTTATGAATGCCACAAACCCAATCTGGACAGCACACAAATGATGGATTTGCTGTATGGGAGGGCAAAGCATTTTAACTGATCTTTATTGCTTCTTCCAAATGTACAGATGTTGGGTCATCATAACTAGGTATGAAGGATAAAATAGTTTGCCTGTCCATATTAACAGAAACTCTTAACAGTATTGCTCAGAAAAGAACTGAGGCAGGTCAATATCTGCAAAATTCCTCTCAGAGTATGGGGAAGCAGTGCTTTATCTCCACAGAGAGCAAGTCTCCAGGATGACAGCACGGCACAGTGCTCTCCCAGACTGTATTAACTTATATCTCTGTGCCTTCAACCTCATAAAAACAGGACTCGTAAAGCTGGAGCAATGCTGTTGTGGGGAAGAGGGGCTGTACGGAGGGCTGCAGCCAGACAGCATTGGTTCCCTGGGCTGTAGAGAGCTGTCCTGCCCCAGCATCTTCAGCTACCTTCCAGCAGGACAAAGGTGAGATGTTACTCTCTGTGATCATCACCATTCCTTGTCCTCACCTTCAGCCCTCTTCCAAGGTAACTGCTGCTCTTTGTGGTCTCCCTGAGCAGAGTCACTGAAGGCTTCTGAGATGAAAAGAGATTGTTTGGCTTATCCTGGATCTAGCTCTCCTCCAAAGGATACTTGTCACCAGCACAGGTGGAGGTATCCAGTGTGGCATATGTGTCTACAAGGAAGCCTGTCGTGGTGAGGCAAGCAACAGGAAAACCTCTGACAAGTCTGGCAGGATACAGTGCAGCCCTAGACCCTGGTGATGGGAGATGCAGTGACTCGGCAGACTGCAGCTGTGTCAGACAAAACAAAGACAACCCTCATGGTCACTGGTGGGTTGTCTTTCTCGTTTAAGCAGATAGGTGCCTGGAATGGTGTGGTGTGAATCTGGGTCTTGAGACAAGCACTGCAAAACCATGGTGACAGCTTTTTCCCCTTTGCAGTCATCCTTACCTGCCCCCACAGTAATCCAGCTCAAGATCAAGTCAAGTGGCTTTTTGGCACAGGGAGACTTGTCCATGTAAACATGTAGGTACATGTGCCTAGCACTGGCAGTCAGTTCTTGCAGGATATCTTGTCAGGGCTGAGAGCAGCTCTCAGATGATTTATCTTCTACCTTCTTTACCAACAGGAGGACATTGCTACCACTGAGGAGAACTGAGGAAGGAAACTGTGGTGTATACAGCCTGAAGAAAAAACTCACAGCCCTGCTCTGGAATATTCTTGAAACTGTTTTGGAGACTGGGATAAGAATCACAGGATTACTTTGAAACCCTCTTCTCCCCATCACCTATCACCAGCTGGTACCAAGGAGAAGCTGGAAGGGCAACTTCAGTGGAATTACACTGGGGTAAGACTGCATGATTTTACTGCACATGAATTACCACTGCATTGCATGAGATATGAGGGGTTTCTCAGGGATAGTTGAATCCTAACATAGTTCAAAAGGCATCCAAATTCAAAAAAGTTGAGAGCAAACATAATTGAGAAATTATTTCATACTGGAATCCTCTATAGATGATTCCAGTCAGGAAAATCATTTTCAGAAGGTAGTTGTTCAGGCAAAAATAATGTAAGAAAGGGTCTGGTTTTGGTAGCTTTTGTTTCTCAACAAAATGTTCCCCTGCACTGCAAATACAAAGGGAAGGAGGAAGGGAAGTATCTGGCTATTTAAATGAAAAATTACTTTTCTCTGCAATCACCTTCTGTCAATAAAATGCTTATTTTCTGACATGTCAATTAGGTGATTCAAAAGCCAGATGACCACTGCCTTCCATTTAGTACTGCTCAGCTGGGTTAAATGTCTTAAGTGTTTACCCTTTATGACTAGTGGCATGTATCTGTTCTCAGTCAAACTGTGCTATGTGTGACATGTTTGCCTGTAGGTTTTTCTCTTGAGGTAAAGTCAACCATTATTATCAGATTCTAAGAAAAATGGTAGGTTAGGACAGTGGTTTCACTGACAGAACTGGGTACAGCTTGTTTTACAGTAATGTGTAGGAGAAATGTGAAACAGATGAGAAGAATTCACATAGAATTAACCAGCCTGCAATTTAAAGTGCTGCCATTAAATAGGATCATGTATCCATGCTTGATACTTCAAAAGAAACCTCTGCTGTGTAAGATCAGCTATTAGCGAGGAACATTTTGTCCGGTATCTCAAAGATCTTATTACAGACACACACAGCCATGTGTAAATGAAACTATTTACTTCAGAATCTTTAAGACTTGATTTGGTTCACACAAAAGTCTTGAGGGTTTAAGGAAGAACTTTGAATGAGGAAAAAATACATAAATTCTGGGTCCTGGTAGACTCCTAGGAAGAAGGATGGTGATAATGTCAATGTAACCTTTTACTATAGCTTGTTCTGAACACAAAACACCATCTGCTTGTGTAAAAGAACAGAGCACTCAGAGTGAGCATTAATTTAACTAATTTAAAATGGATTAAATCTTTAGAAAGGTCTTCTGTCATCCACTATGGAATGCAACCCAAGACTTTTGGTGGGAAAAGCTGAGACACTTCCTTTCTGACTTCTGACCACAACTGAAAGTGAAATGCTCATTTGGCAGATATAAATAAATAAGCTGAGAAAATAGGAGTAACTTTCCCAGACAAAAAATAATCAGAGAAAGGCCTTGTGAGTAAGAGCAGGTCAGCAGAACTCACTTCACAGGCCCAGACAAGCCAGCAGGAAACAACCACTTCGGTAAAACATTCTTTGGGTCCGACCTACTGAGCAGCACCATTCTCAGACCTGGGGTGGGGGGTTCACATCCACACCCACCCTTTGGTGGGCCATACAAATCCCGTGAGTCATTAGCAGTTTGGTCTTTGAACAGTGTTCCTGAAAAGCAAGAAGTACTTAGTGCTTGGACCTTCAGCCTGGCTCCCCACAGGGCAAATGTCTCTGCCAGTGCCGGCATGCCCCAAAGCCCCAGGGAAAACTCAAGAGGTAAGTGCCAAAGTCATGGCTTGAACACGCTGCTGACTTTTCAGGGGATCAGCTGGGGACACTGCTGGGCAGAATGGGTAGCTCTGCAATTCATCCAGCATCTCAGGGAAATGTGAGTGTGACCTGCTTGTGGGACTCAAGGTAACTCAGACTGGAAGGGATATCAGGAGGTCTCTAGACCAAAGTTTTGCTCAAAGAAGGGTAAGCTCTGAGGTCGAGCCAGGTTGTTCAGGCCTTTATACAGTCTGAGGCAGTTGAAAACTTCTAGGAACAGAGGCTGACCTGTTCTCACTCTGATGTTCTTTTCTCACCCCCAGCCTAATAATGCCACGCTGAATGGCACACAGATGATTGTGGCAGTCCAGAATAGGCATTTGAGGCAATGGGATGCAACTGGATTCTGTAGGTGCCCCTGCACTCTGCTACATGTCCCCAGAGACCTGGTTCTTTCATTTCTCCAGGTAATCACCCACTGGGCCAAGCTGTGGTTCACCTTTGGACTGTGCCCTATGTCCCTTATTGTTGAAGCCAAGGCAGCATATGTGCCTGGGTCTCATCTTGGCATTTCCAGCCACAGCACTTCAGAAACTCTTTGAGGTTCCTCTTTCTCAGCAGTCTGAGTCTTGGTTCATTGCTTGCTCTGGGTGGCTGGAGCACAAAGCAACTTCTCTTTTCAGACATTGTGTAATCTAATCACAGTGTTTCACAGAATCACAAAATTGCTAAGGTTGAAAGGAACCTCTGGAGGTTATCTGGTCCAAATTTGTGCTCAAAGCAGGGTCAGCTATAGCAGGTGGCTCATGGCTGAGTCCACTTTTGTTATGAATATCTCCATGGACAGACTCCATAAACACTTTGGACAACCTGTGCCAGTGTTCAAACATCCTCACAGCAAGTAAATGCCTGTCTTATGTTTAAATGGAATTTCCTGTATTTCAGTCTGTGCCCATTACATATTGTCATATTACATTATACTATACTACACACTGAAATTCAATGTACAATGAAACTCTTGTGCACACTATTGTCAGGATAATAATCTCTGTCTGTCTGATCAACTTATATTTTATCAAAATGACGCAGCACTTGATATTAGATTTTCAGAGGAAGGAAATATATTTATTCATGTAACAACTTGCCCAGTAGCTTAAACAGACAATGTGAGAAAAAAATACCTTGGAGTTTTTAAAATAACTTATGATCCACAATAAAGATTTCTATACAATTTCAGCAATTTTATGTAGGAATATAAATATGTTTCTTAATCTAGTTTGTGAAGATATCTCACTATTTTATACTGTCATGAGGAATAATGCAGTTGGATATGGCTGCTGAAGTTTCTTTCTTTCATTCTTCTAAAAGGAGGAAACCAAAACTACAAATGGCAATTAACAGATTTTTTCTATATTTTGCATTGCCATATGTTGTGCTGTATTCTTAGGGTTAGTGTCTCAATATACATATCCAGAAGCACTTACTGACAAGATATACATGGTGTCCCCCAAGATCAAAGGACACCTTTTCAGAAACCAGCATGTCTTCAGCTGAGAAAGTCTACCCATGATATAAGGTAGGCTTGTTCCAAATGATGCAATGGTCTGCCAGATCAGCAAAGTTAAGCAATATGGAAAAAGCTCTGTTGTGACCCATCGGTTTTGTTAGATTACCACCAAGTTTTCTCTTCTCCATGGTAAACAGTCCCAGCTCTCTCAGCCACTCATATGGCAAATGAGCAGTTCCTTAAACACCTTAGCAAATTTGGTCCCATATGTCCATGTCTCTCTTGTACTGGGGAGTCCAGATGTGAAGATGTGAGTGGATCATCTGGGTGTGTCTCACCAGTGCTGAACAGAGGGGAAGAATTGACTTTTTCAACCTGCTGGCAACATTCTTCCTAATGCCATGCAGGAGGCTGTTGGCTGTTGGCGAATTTTTTTTTGTTGTTGTTGTTACAAGGGTGCATTGCTGGCTCATGGTCAAGCTGGTATCCATCCAGACTCTCAAGACACTCTTTTCTGCAAAACTGCTTTCCACTGGGTCACCTTCCAGTACGCTCTGGTGCATGGCAGTTGTTCTTCCTCAGGAATTCACACCTTGAGTTCTATGAGACTCCTGTTGGCTCAATTCTCCTGCCTGTCCCTACCCCATGAACATCAGCACAACCCTCTGGTTTATCAACCACTCCTCCCAGTTTTGTATCTTCCAAAATATTTCTGCGTGTGAACTCTGCCCTATCACCCAGGTGATAATGAAAATAATTAACAGTGTAGGACCTAGATCCATCCTGGGGCACACCACTAGTGACTGGCTTCCAACTGGACTTTATGCTGCTAACCACAGCCCTTTGAGCTCCACAGCTCAGCCAGTATGTAATCACCATCATCTATCTAGCTTATACTTGCTCCATTGGTTTATAGGGACGTTATAGGAGACAGTGTTGACAGCAACTCTTGCTCTCCTCTCATCCACCAAGCCAGTCATTTCATCATAAAACATTTTTGGATCAGTCAGGCAGGATTTACCCCTTGTAAATCCATGCTGATGACTCCAAACCACTTTTTTTCCTCTCTGTGTTTGGACATGGTTTCCAGGATTAGTTGCTCTGTCACCTTCCCAGTGACTGAGGCGCAGGTACCTGGTCCGGGGTTCTCTGGATCCTCCATCTTGCTTTTCTCCAATATAGAGTGATATTTGGTCTCTTTCATTTTGTGGGAATCTCCCCTTGATGCTTTAAGTTTTAGCTTTCATATTATCCAGATTCTGTATGGTATTAGTATATAAAGTGTTAGCAAGTTCTCCTCACAGTCTAGTCAGACAAAACAATCCTTTTCCAGCCAAGAACCAAGGACACCGTTGCAGCTTCAGGCCCAAAAGTATAAACAACAGCAAACTGAGGAGAGCAATCTGGGAAGATGGGACTTCATAACCTGAAGCTGTAATTGAACAATTTACCCAAATATGTAGATGGACTAAAACTTATAAAAGCGTGAAAACATGTAATCTGTCATCAGTCTTGGGTATAGCCTCAGCCAGGCTCTTGTACTGCCCAAGGTGTGTCTTTTGAAGGCCTTTTTAATAAATACCTACTTTATTCCTTCAACATTGTCTAGCCTCTGTTCTAGGTAGTCTCTAAAGGCATCACCCTGTATGCCATGGCCTTTCAAACATAATCAAGAATGACCTCACAAAGACATCAGCCAGCTCTCTCACCAGTTACAGATACATCCATCAGGTCACACAGATCTGTCCATGTTCAGTTTCCTAAAGTGTTCCTTAATCTCATTGACATTTACTGAGGGTAAGTCTTCCTTGCTTCCACTTTCTGGCTGGTCTTGGGAACATGGGATTCCTGAAGAGTGTTCTTACCCATAAAGACTAAGGTGAAGAAACCACTGAGCACTCCAGCTTTCTCCATGTTTGGTGTCACCAGCTCCCCTACACCTCATTCAGCGCTGAGCATGGCTTTTCCCTAGTCTTCCTTTGCTCTGAATATGCCTGCAGAAGCTCTTCTTGCTGCCCATTACATCTCCCCTCCCACCAGTTCCAACTGTCGATGGGCTTTGGCTTTCCTAATCCATTTAATGAAACATTTACCACCACAGTGGAAGGAATTTCTTTCATTTCACTGAGACCAGTCAGATTTATGGGCTTAAAAATGCTAATAAGGTTATGCCTGTAGCACTGTATACTGTGTTTAAAAAACCTCTAACTCTTCTAATGACAGCACTATCATTAACTGTGTTTTCTCATTATAATTTATTTTACCAACAAGTCTCTCAGAAATCTGATTTTCCATACTTCACATCTGAACACAGTACCCTTTTGAATGCTGCAAGTGTGATCTCTGGCTGCTGAGCTCTCTTTGAAGCATTTGCCCAGGCAGGAAAAAAATTGTTCTTGTGATCCCATATGATTTCAGACTGGCCATTAAAGTCTAAGCTTATTTGAGGAGGTGACTGAAAAATTTTGAAACTCAAGGGAATGGGTTGAGGTTTTGCTACTGACCTGATTCTATAATGAGACAAATCACTTCACTACCTTTCAAAGCCTTTCCAAATAAAGTATGAATCAAACCTGAATCCTTATATATTACAGAGGATTTTAGCTCTTACTTCAGGGAAGAAGAACATGTAACTACCTTTCCATATTAACTTGGAAGTAAAATACATCTACATCTTATGTGAAATGTGCCTGAAAAGCTTGTAGGAATTCCTCCATGAAAATTCTGGTGTGTTTCTTCCATTATAGGGTGGTTCAGAAATGGAGCAAACAGGGCTCCTCTTATAATTAGGATTTAAGATTTAGAAGAGAGATATGGATGAAATATTTTTGCCCCACAACAAATCAGTGATAGACCATGGGCACTCCCGGTCCTGAGCATGCACAGGAGCCATTGCGAGCTATGGAGAGACAGTTCAGTGTAGAGTTTGGTTCATGTTAGGCTATGTGCAACACTCAAGGGGAAACTTTGGTCAGGTTGTCTGTCCAAAGTTCAGAAAGAATTAGGAGGAGAGAGGGACCCTTGATATGGAGTGCTGCTTTTGCTCAGCTCCTTGGAGAGTGAAGGGAACAGTGAGCTCCAGAAGAGTTCACAGGCTGGAGGTGACAGTGAAGTTTTTGGGGTCCCACTGTTCTGGGTTGGGAGTGAGTCTGGGATTGAATCTGTAGCTAAAACTACAGAAAAAAATGGTATGGTTTGGGAATCTGGTTTTGCTTCTGAGTACAGCCACATGGAATGGCTCACAACAATGCAGGAAAATGCTTTCTCACTAAAACGGTGTAGTATAGTCCAAAATTGCACCAGGGAGAATACAGAGAACTAAACAGCATGGGTCAAAGTCAAGCTCCTGGTTTCTTTTATTAATATAGTTTAAATTTGGGGATGGTTGTGGTTTAAACTTGGTAGGGAGCTAAACACCACACAGCTGCTTGCCCAGTGCCCCACAGTGGGGTGAGGGGAAGAAGGATAAAAGTGAGAAATGTAATTGAGAGATGAGCAACTTAATAATAATATTTAAAAAAAAGGAGGGAAAAAACTAACAAAGAGAGAGGAAAAAGCAAACAAATCCGTGGAAAACAAATGATGCAAATGAAAGCAATTTCTCACCACTAACAGACCAATGCCAGCCTCTGAGCAACAGCAGTTCACGCCAACTTCCACCATTCCAGAATTAGAACTAAACATGACAGATTATATTCTGGGATGTCCCCTTGGTCAGCTGGGGTCACCCGCCTCAGCTATGTGCCCTCCCAACTTCATGTAGACCTCCAGTCTACTCTGGCAGGGCAGTGTGAGGCAGAAGAAACATACTGATGCTGTTCAGCACTGTTCAGCAATAACTGATGCATACCTGTATTATCAGCACTGTTTTCATCACAAATCCCAAACCTAGTCCCACATAAGATATTATGAAGAAAATTAACTCTATCCCTACCAAGCCCATCCTGGGGTTGCTGGCTTGTCTGCCACTAGTATGGTTCCTACAAGAAAACAAATGTAGTCTGGACCAATCAAAAGAGAAGACTATCTATGATTATAGTCTTTAAATTGTATTTTTAAATTTAATTTTTAACTAAAAAAGCTGTGGCTTTTGTTAGTGAAAGGTTTTCCTTTGTCTCCAATGTGTAAAAGTTTTTCCTGTCAGTAAGTTGATGGCAGGATTTTTCAGCTTCTTGCTGTGAAATAAACCCTGAACCTGTGACAAGGATCTTCAGGATCATTGCTCCTGTCCATGTTCTGGAGAAATGCCTGAATAAAATGGCTGAGTGCAGGAGATCTTGGTGCCTTCCTCACCAGCTGCAGAGCTTTGTCTCACTATATATACAACCACAGCTCCAGTTCTCCCATTTGTATAGAGAGCATTTTGCCAACACATACACGTACCTGTTCCCCATATGCTCAATTGCTTTGGTCAGTCACTGCCTCTCAATCCACCCCTGAGTCACTGCACAGATCTCGAAGGAGATGCATACACTTGCATTCCCAAAGGGATTTTTAGGAACTTATTCCCAGTTAAGCAAATACTTTAAAGAGCAGTAGGATGGGATATGATTTATGAGGTTTCCTCTGGCTTTACCTCACTCCCTAAATTTCTTTCTTGTTATCTGTGAAGGCTCAGACCCTCAGGACCAAATGGATGTTGTTTTCCCACTGTTTTCTTTCAAAGTCAAGCTGTGGAAAACAGTGCTTCAGTATAGGATACACAGCAAAGCTTTCCCATTTGGAGAATTTATTTTTAAAAAACACTGTTGCCAATTAGTACCCAAAATGAGTATTAAGGAAGAATGAAGGGGGAAAATACAACAGCACTGCTGAAATGATACGTTTTCATGTTCATAGAAAGTTTAAAGCTAACAACTAGGAAAATCAAATTAGTATAGACATCTGGAGAGAGGGGAAATTATGTTTCTATTGTGCAATGTTAATGCCTTAAAATGTTTAAAACAACAGGGCTGGGGATGTGAGACTTCATTTAATTAACATGCTAGGAAACCTTATTATCAAGTTGAATGTGAATTCTTCTTGATATTTTACTCGCTCCATTGCCTGAGGCTGGCTACAGGAGGCCTTATCCCTATTTTCCTGTAAAAACTACTTCCACATTCCACATCCCAATTACTCTGAAGGGCATACCCAAGCTCCCAATAAAATCATGCTTGGAGTCTTTGCTGACTTCTAAATTCTATTCTACATGTGTTTCTGATCACAAAATCAGATTTCCAAAAGTCAAAATTATACTTTGAGTGGAGACTGAATAATAGTTTAAGCCTTTTTATTTGTGTAGAAAGCCGAAAATGAAAATGTGAAGCACCTGAAAACTCTCTAAATTGCTTGTTTTATTTCCACTTGAAGCAGTGTCCTGAGACCTATTGTATTGCAGTTCATCTACGCTTCATGTTGTGAACACTGAGGGGGCAAGGACTGCTCAGATTTGCCTAGTGCAACATCTCCATCACACTGGTGGGGACAGCCCAGTACTGCCTTTGTTCAAAGAAATTATTAAACCAAGAATCGTTCAGACTTTGGTAGGCTTTGGTTTCACTGGTCAGATATTTTTAAGGTGGATCTAGGTAATCCATTCCTCTCTGGTTACCACCTGTGGCCCTTGTTTTGGCTGTGGAGGGCAGACTGTCTCCATATGGCAAGGAGGGAAAAAGAGCAGGTAAGCTGGAAGATTTTAGTCAGGTCCTCTGTTATGGGAAAGGCAGTGAGAGGACAGGATGGGGCACAGTGTTCCATTTCACATCTTTGCTAATGGCAGCAGATGGTGGTCTTGTCTGGTGTGGCTGTGCCAGGGCTGCAGACAGGGTTCCCTGCCTGCACGTGGAGACAGCATGCTTTGGTATCCTCTGCACTTGCATGTGCTCAGCCAGGGGAAAGGCTGGAGAAGCAGGAGCTGAATGGGCTGACCCAGGGATTGGCTGTGGATGTTGGTGGGAGCAGGAGAGGACCCACCATCCCTTCCTTCTGCACAGCCATCTACTGCTCTCTGCACGAGCTTTATGTCCAGACCCAATATTGTCTATAAAATGGACGTTGGCAAGATTTTCAGAGGCACCATTTAGTATTTGTACACAAGGATCCCACTCATCAATTCAATGTGTTTCCTTATGTGTTTTTTGTTTAAATACTGTCCTCCCCATCCCACATTGTCAACACGGATAATAGCAAGCGATTTACTGCATGATATTCTCCTCTCAAGCTCTCCTGCTTTTCTTCTGTCAGATGCTCATTGTAAATTCTTGTAATGTGAAACAGCTCATTGGAGCAGGGCTCCACATTTTCTCCTGTTTCTGGTAACTTGTGAGAAGTTGTCACTTCGTATCCAGGAGAACTCCAGGGAAAGATGACAGACACCACAAGCTGCACATTGCAGAGCTGGAGGAAATGGATACTAAACACAATGTCATTTAGATTTAAAATAATAGGTCTTAAGTGTTCACTGTTGTTTGTAATAAATATATTATATATAAACTTTTGCTTGTGGCTGAAATCTAAACTATCTGTTTTAAATGAATGATAACATAAAACATGTCATAATTCCTGGTCCATTACTATTGATGCAGTACAACTTAACATTCCACAACATGGTTTGACTGAATCGTGCATAGTCATGAAAAGGTGAAAGCATCTGAATGCCAAATGTATAACTTCTATAGCCCTTGGTCCATTGCAGTTTAATAAACAGCAGTTTCTGCTAGTCATCCATTGCTTCAATGTTATCCTTGGGACTGACTATGGATCTGAAGATGTCCTTTTTTCCTTTGTAATGCAAGATGGATAACTAGGCTTTGTGAGGGTATAACTCTGTATCAGAAAGACTAAAAGCCTCAATCCACTTCTGTCCTTCACTTCCCTTTCCAGTGGAGAAACTAAGCCTTCTTTATCCAGCCTTGTCCTGCACAGTCTGGCAGGAGTCTCTTTGCTTGGGGCCCGCTGCTGTTACTGGTTGAAAGTCAGTGGGTTTGCCTAAGTCTGAAGCTCATCACGAGGTGATCTGTCCAAATGGCTCTGAGAAAAAACATCAAAAGAAGCTGAATGCCATATTCAGAAGCAACTGACAGCTGGGGTCATCACATACAAGCTTTCACCAAGCAAAACTATTGAAGTGGTGAATGCTTGACTTGTGAAGAGATTTGTATCACATAATGACATCAGAATTCATTTATGGCATGAGCATGCTCTAGAAAGTGATGTTCAATGCAATTTAATGTAGAAAAAATTGGAGAAAATAGGAGAAAAAGAGGGGAAAGGAGGAGGAGAGAGATGGCTAAAAGACCTCAGCTTTTGGTCTTTAGAAACAGAGAAAGTCTGTATACATCCCTGTGTACATTTGAAAGCTTCCAATGCATTTGATTTTTGCTTCTGTGACAGTTAGTCTTATGTCAATATGGGGATTTTTGGTCTCCTCATAATGAGTTTGTGGACATTCAATATATTACCTATCACTATCCGACCTTTTCCATTCTTCATCATGCTGTCTGCAGCAGCACCACAATGATTTGACCATTTACAAATAGAGTAGAGGGAAGTGAATCTAGAGTTTAATGTACAGAAGGATATGTAGGCAAAGTTCAGATGGGGAAAACAACAGAGAAGCTTTTCTTCTTAAAACTGTCTTAATTTGATTAAACCTAGCAGATACTTTTCTGTCAAATGACACAGACAGACAAGACAACCTTTAAAGACGTGTGATACACAAATTGTGCGAGTGTATGCGTATATATGTGCATGTATATAAAATCATGAACTTACATGTGTAACCATAGACATCTGCTTTCAGATTCAAATCCATCAGCATCCTTTTCTTTACACAAAGTGTAGTTGAAGCAAGGAGCTACCGACCAGTGTACCAATGGACTAAAAACTGCTAGAAAAGAAAGAGGCAGAAAAGACAAACAAGGATTTTTTTGGCCACAAAGGTACAATTTACAATTTAGGTGATCCCTAAGCCACAGTCTGAGAGCAACTGAAAGGTTTTATCAGGGAAATTATGACTGCTCACTTTCTTGTTGTAACAGCCTTGCCCCTGCTGTTGCCCACTCTGGGACGGGGTCCAGTTATGTTTCTCTGCTGGGGAAGCAGGGATGTGCTTGTGGTGTGTTTTCACTGTGCTTACCTGACAGCAAGATGCAGTGAAGATCCAGTTACAGCAGTCAGGAAGCTGTACGAAGCAGTGTAAAGAAATGTGATACAGATGTGCTATCTTTTAAAATTCTGATCTGATGCCCAGGCTGCAATTACAGGACTTAGCTCGGCTGCCCAAGTGACTCTCTGGGGCAAGATAGATTACATGTGGCATTTTGTTCTCAGCAGAGAGCTTGTGCCACCAGTGTTAACTCATCCCTGTGAATGGAGCACCTGACTGAGGGAAGGACTTTGCAGAATTGAAAATTGTTTTAAGGATCAACTGGACTCCGTGGTCTTGACCATCTCTTGCACAAAAAACTCTGCACTATTTGTGCTGGAAACTTCACTTTGAGGACTTAGTCTTAGATGTGATTCAGCTGAAACAGCCACTTCAGGTTATTGTCACCCTGATCAAAATGTGGGGGGAAGGCAAGGACTCAACTGAAACTAGACAAAAAAATATAAAGAAAAGTATATTTTCAAATGTTTCAAATGCAAACAGGAGAGAATATAAAGGACAATTTCAAAAACCCCAAAATCTTGAGAATCCCTGCAAGAATTAGAAGTGCTCATGCTGGGGCTCTGTGGGTTTGAATGAGAAGTCAAGATAAAATGAATATGTAATACTGACTCACACTACAACTGGCTCAGATTAGGCAGAGATTTCCTGAAATCCTATATATCTAAAATATTTTGTATATCTAGCTAGATACCCCTTCCCCAAGACCACTATTTAGCAGGTTTATGAGATACTGGAAATGTCTAAGGGAAAATATCAGCTCTTGGTGGGAAAAGACCAGCAGCTTTTAATTTCACTCACCATCTGCAGCACATTCCATTCTGTCTTGTGAAACTGAAAACAAATTTGGCAGAAGGCAGTCATCTGATTTTCATGTAATTCAATAATTTATCATGAAAAATATTCATTTATAAACAATTACTTGTTTTGGAATGATAGCAGCTGTCATTTTGGAGTCTGTAGTTCCCCCCAATGGGGTATTTTTCTGAGTTTATCCATCATTAAATCATGCAGTGTTCAATGTGTTTGGAATCTGGTCTGAATGCATTTTACAATGTGTTTATGTTTTGTTATGTGCATAATTTCGTTTTTGCTTTACAGACATGAAATCCAATATTGCCAGATGTAGAAATCTCTCTTTTCTGAGCAGCTCCTCTTGATACAACGCTTTGGCTTTCAGCAGGAATTCCCCCATACAAAATACCACCATTTCTGTTTTGTCGTCATGAATCTGTAACTACCCAAGTCACACACAATAAACAGCTCCAGCAAGAGTCCCTCCAGGCTTGACCAAAAGGCCCATGTAAACATTGCCTTTTGGATTTAGCTAAAAGCATTTTAAAACATTTTCTTTCATCGCTGTCATGCTATCACAGCGTGAAAACCAGACAACACCAGCCCAGCAGAGAAGACGCACACAAGCTGCCAACCTCAGCCAGGACCCTGATGTTATCACCATGACTGGTGTTTGTGTGCATAGGAACCACAGAGTCAGGCATTCTTGAGACAAGGAGATTGACAGCATTATCTTTATGCTGATGTCCTTTCAGAAATAACAACTCTACAATCTTATAGATGTGATGTGAGAAGGTAATAAAAAATGGATGAGTTTCTCAATAATAAGTACATTGGTTGGCAAAGGATTAAAAAGAAATTGGAGTTAAGATATTGTGGGGCTTTATAAAATCTAAAACCACACAGAAAGATCCTTCTCAAAGAGGTGATTTTCCCATCTTCTTGGTGATTTTACCTTAGAAAGGACTGTGAGGTGTCAGCTGGAGTCAAATCAGCTATGTCAAATCTGGGGACACCCTGGCATGCATAGAAGTTCTCCAAAAAAGTGCTCCTTTTTGGAGCTTAAAAACCATTATAAAATAATTCATTCATTAGAAACACACTCTTTAGAAATCATAAAAAATATAAGTGATTTGATTAACAAACTTTTCCATTTTCAGTTGTTTGGGTTTGTTGCTTGTGGCTTCACATGTGCTCAACTCCCTGGCTGCTCTGTGTTACTTTGGACTTAGTTTCAAAATGAAGGTTAGAAGTAAAAGGTTAGAAAACAAACAAAGATTAGAGGATATTTCCTGTTGAAAACTTAGATTAGAGTGTATTTCCTATAAAAGCTGATGTTTCAGAAATTTAGCAATTTTGGATTAAAACACAGATGCCTCTATGAGCGAATGAAGCAATGCAACAAAGAGCTGGGTTTTTAACATACTGGGAAGATGGACAACAAAAAGGGTTCTTGCTATTGACTCCCATCCCATTTCTGTTCAACACCTCAGCATGTACTGAAGGTTAAGCATGTGATGAAGTACCCATGTATGAATTGGCTTGGAAGCAAACGTACATTCAAACATCTCTCTGAACAGTGCAAACAAGAACACGTTTAACTACTTTGCCAAACTGGGCCAATACAATTTGTCAGATTCGTCAATGCCTTGGAAAAAGGGGGAATGTAAAAGGGTAGACTTGGCAGCTGACAGTTGTTACATCTAGGCTGATATTTGGGGAGAAGCTGCAATGCTCAGTCATTGGTCAGTTCAGTGGGAGATGAAACTCAAGGCAGACAGAGGCAGAACAACACTTTTAAGGCCCACAACAAGCTCCTAAATCAAGTGCAACCACTCAAAAAAACCTTAATAAAATCCTAGCAACCATTGTGGACAGCTCAATGAACACCTCTGTTTTGCAGGAAGCCCAGGTGTGGGAATCCAAACAAAATGTTAGGACATAGAAGGAAGGTAATGGAAAAAAAAGATAAGTATTAAAGCATAACTGAACCAAGAGTGTAGGATTTCACATTCATTCCTGGTCACCCCTTCTTCTGCCAGATGGCTGATGTAGATGAAAAGAATAATGGAAACAGAAGAAACATAGATTTTAAAGGTTTGTGGCTATTCTATTATCAAAAGAAAAGAAAACAAGAAAAGAAAGAGGATGAAATGTGACTTACTAAAGAGGTAAATGATGATGGGAAAAACAACTCATTATGTACCTCTTTTTACCTTTTTTGTCACTGAACAAAACAGAAAGGGGTCCTCCAGGAAATTTGCCAGAAGTTGAACCCAATAGTTGTGTACTACCCCATTATATTGAAAGCTAACTCAGCTAAATCTTTGTTTTTTAATTATAAGCTTTTTTAACCTTTAGATCTCATTGCTCCAAAATTTGTGGAATTTGAAAAAATAATTAAATACTATGCACTGATGTGTATACTTGGCATAACCGAAACTGCTTAATATAGGATTTACTTCTGTGCTAGAAACAGATGGCTTCATATTTCTGTGCATAACCCAGCTCTTGAGAAGGGGGAAAGATTTTTTTCCTTGTAATAGATTTGTTGGGGTTTTTTCCCATACTTGCTGATTGCAGTCTTATGCATCTGTCTATAAGAATCTACTAACCAGAGGCTGCATAACAACCTGCATAACAAACTGTTGGATTTGCTGTGTGCCTTCCTTCCTCCACGGAGATTTCCCAGCAAAAACACTAAATGGGAAGAATAACTGCATTGGACAACAACCTCTGTAGGCAGACACTTTTAGCCTGTTTTTTCACATGCTCCTTCCATGCATCAGAAACCAGCCATGAGCCATGGAAATGTACCTAAAACCCTAAATCACTGAGCAAGGAGACTGACTTTTCTCCGCATTTCCCCTCTTGTGGTGATATGACTGACAGCCCAGCTGAAGTGAAAACATTCAAGATCAGGTTGGATGGGGCTTTCAAGAATCCTAATCTGGTTGAAGGTGTCACTGCTCACTGCCAGGGGGTGGGGATGGGTGATCTTAAAGGTCTGATTTAACCCAAACTCTTCCATGATAATATGATTCTCTTCTTCATCTCTCTTACGCTGTGTCAGAAAATATGTCTCTGTCCTCAGACCTGGACTAAGCACAGGAAAAATGAGAACTCTGAAAAACCAGCTGCTATTTGGGTCCAGGTTCTCTGCTGTGCTGGCTCCACTGAACTGATGATGGTGAAAAAGAGTACCCAGTAATACCTGGCCAGCAGAGAGTACCTTCCATCTCTGGTGTATTTTCCAAAGCTTACACCACTGATCTGCGGGACAGCCCTGAGGGCTATGCTGGTACTGCTGCTGTACAGAGGGGTGAATAGTAAATTTAGGTGTAATGCCTGAGGCTTTGGTGGGCAACACTTTCAGACCAAGGATTAGTGCAGGGGAATCCGCACTCCGACAGTCAGAGGAAAACAGTAGCTCTGCAAGACTGGACAGTTTTTTCCTAGGATTTGTAGGATATTTATAGCTACCTTTTGACATTCAGTGTGCCTGCTAGTGTCAGCTTGGAAATTTATGAAATAAAATATAAGAAAAACAAGTCTCTGGAGGAATGTGTTACATTTGAAATCTGGTAAGTGGCTGCTGGCATTGCTAAGAATTATGGGTTTAATAAAGGATTTCTAGCAAACCCCTCTTCTCACCATCACATGCAGCAGCCCAAAGGAAGAGCAGAGGTGAACTGCCTGATTAATACTGAGCTGGTTTCTTCTCACATAACCATCCTGTGTTTTTCAGAAGATGTTTTGAAAGATTTGGTCAACCTAATTCAAATGTATATGAGAAAAACCTTTGAGAAGTAATAATTTTGGGGTAATGTAGAGTTATAAACCAGCCAATACTGGATTGATACAAAATGCAGCCTTTCTTTACAGTGCTGAGTCAAATGAAATTATTGAAGATTTTCAGCCAGCAGTAGACAACTTGCAAAGGCTGCACAGCAGATGTTGCAGATGGTATTGGTAGGGGCTGGAGTTGTAAATTTCAGCCTCTTCAGTATACTAGGGAAAAGCAAGCTAATCCCTTACTCTGTCACAGTAATACAGCCTACTTCCCATCCTTGCTCCTACATCCACCCCAGTATATCTGTGGTTTTGGACATCATTTGCTTTCTTCTCAGGGTGCGGGAAGAAGTGAGCACAGGGCTCTGCTCACTCAGCTGCCAAAGGCAAGGATGTCTTTTTGCCCCATGTCCTGCTTTGACAGAACAAACACAGAGGAGGCTTTCTGAGATTTCTTCCTTTATCGTGTTTTCTCATGGGAGTTTATGTTATCTGTAGAAATCACATTGTAGAGGCGAAAGTGGAGAATGACCCCAGATATTCATATGGGAGAAACTGCATCTTTCAGGCTAGAAGGAGCCCCAAATCTCTCTGTCCTCAGAAAAACATCTCCTTACTCTTTGCTGGCGTGGCTAGCTAAGTTTGGCTTATATTTTTGTATTTGGAATTTCTGGTTATATGTGACTGCCAAATTTCAAAATTACAAACCTTTGACACTTACCTGTGCTTTGTTTTGTTCCTTACAACTCCTGAATGCCAGATTTGAGACTTCCCCAACTCTCCCTGTGCATTCCTTTATCCCTTGGGAACCACAGCCTGCCTCTGTTACCTCTGCTGCACCACAGGCACAAAGCTCCATTACACCTCCAACTCAGATCCCTGCCAGGCTTCCTCCTTCTCCTTCAGTGGCTCCTGAGAGATGGCAGCTTGAGTTACTGTGTGAAGGGTGGACACACTGATTTCCGGGGTCATTGCAAAGGTACCAAATCTTTCAAAGTGAAAATAAATTAGCCCACAACTGCTAGGCAAAACAGGCTTGATAAATGGAAGTTTTAGTCAGCAATGTTTAAAGTGAAATCAGTAAAGTGTGCATAATGATGGATGAGTCCAGAGATTTTTATTAAATACAATAGCCTAAAGAAATGTAGGGAGCTGTTATAAATGAAGTGAATGCTAGTTTAACTAAAACAACTCTTGTTTAGAGAAAAATGTTGGGATTTATTATCCTATTAGTTGCTTTTTTTCTCCCCTTTTTTTTTGGTAAGGAGCAGCTCTCAGGGTGTCCCGGGCAGAAAGTCAAATTCTCCATTTACCCGAGATGTTTAAAAAATATCCTCTTGAAAGTTGAAACTACTGAGTTTTTGATGGGACAACATAAATATATTTGAACTGTTGTCAGTACAAACTAGGCATCCTGAAAAGTGTAGTACATCTCCACTGGACATAATATTATTAATGTCTCTGAAACAACTCAGCATTTATTTTGAAATAGCAAAGAGGTTTGATTCACTTCCAAAAGGAGCGGTAATCCAAAAGTGTCTCCTATTATAATATTTTAAATGACTGGATGTACAGAAAGAAAAACACAGCATTTTCAGAGGCTCAGCTGATTGAAAAATTAGTTTGGAAAAGTTGCTGGGAACCAGTTTACATTGTGTTGCTGTTCAGACTTGATGCGCCTACCTCATTCTCAGATTAAAAAGGTTGGAGTTTACCAGCCCTTCAGACAAAATATCAGTCTAGCCCCGAGGATGGCTTGCAATGCGTATTGTGGGAGTGCATGCTCTGATCTGCTCTCTTACCCCTTTGTAAGGATCAGGTAGCCCAGAAATATCCCAGAGACCCTGCTGCAGTCAGCCTCTGATGCTCCTAGCCCTACTGGACTTGCTCGCACCCTGATTAGAGTCAGTCACGCTGCAGAAGGGAAGAAGAAATGTCTGAAGCATGGAAGTGTTTAGCCACCTCCAGCTTTTCAGCTGATGTTTTAGGAAACAAGACAGACAGAGGCAACCTAATCTAGATCAGGTTAGATCATACTCTCTGCTTTTTTTCATCTTCCATGCCTCTTTTCCCTCCCAGTCTAATATGAAGTCTTGGTATTGAAATAATCTACTTTTATAAATTTTCCCAGTATCACCCAAAACTTCAGAGTTCATTGCTTCATGATTCTGGATTCTGCTGCACATTTTGGACAGCTGAGTGTCAGATGATTAAAATACTCTCAGATGGTTAAAAATGGGCTTTGGTCCGGTGTGAAACTATTGCCAACCTGCTTCCATCATAGTGAGTGCTGTGAAATATAACTTACTAATGCTATAGAAAAAGAAAGGAAAACAGTTCAAAAATTCAGAGGTAAATGACTAAATAAGGCTTGCAATGGGAGAATGGTTCTCTGTCCTTTTATCTCTAAAGTATGTCTGGGAAAACTCCTGGCTTGAGAGTAATTTAGATGGCCTTTGAATGGATAATTCTGAGAGAAATGTTAGCTGGCAATAGTGGAACCTAGTTTTTTTATTCAGTCTTATTTCCTTAAAGACATAAGAAGTCTCCAAAAATCACCCATCAGGAAAAAGTGAAGTGCAGCAAGATGGAAATTCAATTTCTTCTTCTGGTGTTGCTTTTTCTGGTCACTTTATGGCTGATAAAGTGTTCAGCATCAGTGATCTTATTTATAAATCTGAGCTCAGGGGGAAGCTCATGTGCAAAGGGTTGCCTGGGGACTGCTGAAGAAGGCAGATGGCAATGGGTGAGAATCAGACCAGTGGAAACCCCTCAGTGTCCTGGTGCACTGGAGAGCTGACAGGGCTCTGGGTCATGCCTCTCCTGCACATTTTTGCTCCCAGAGGCAAACAGTGATCAACAGTCTGTGTGCATGTGTGAACTTTCAACCATTAGCACTATCTAATCGAGCACCTTATTCGAGCACCTTATTGTTTTAAATGTAAAGTTTCTCTGCAGCAGTAATGCTTATCCTTGAAAACTCTATGTATCCCATCTGACCTCTCTTCTCCAAGATTAGGTCATATTTAAACTAGTGGATGTGCTAGATCTTGGTTTTCTCCCACCCCTGCATCAACTGAAGACCTGGATTCTCCCCAGTCTTAGGATGCAGAAATGGAATTAAGTTCATGGGCAGAATGGAGCAGTGACACAACTAGCCAGGCTGCACTTCTGGACTCTGCTGGGTCAGAAGGTACATTTTTCCCTCAATCCCTCAGTTCAGGTAGACTTAGGAAACAGTTTTTTGCATTCCCTGCAAAGTCTCCACTGCCTAGGCAGCATATCTCAATGCTTTCCTGGGAGGAAACATGATGAGCTGATTCCTATTCCAGGAGAATTTTTCACATGGAGCTCACCAACTAGAAACTGTCTAGGTTGGATTTTGCAGCTAAACCCATTCACTTTTCAGCAATGTCTCCTTAAAAGTGCACAGATACATAGAAAAGACTTAAGGCAGAACCCAAAGAGATGAATTGCATCCCCAAAAAAGACTTTAGTAGACACACAACTCTGACTTCAGGTACCCACCAAATGAGAAGGATGGCAAGCTCAGAACTGTGCTTCTGGAGATGGCCACCTAAGACTGGATGAGGCCTAACTTCTCATACTTGACCCAAGAACTGTCTAAGCTTTTTAAATTGTGGCACTGGAGAAAATACAAAACTTTTTATCGCCATAAGCTGGAAATAAACAACCAGTTAACACAGTAAAAGTAGTATTTTCCTCTGTCCAGACTGGGACATCTGCTTTTTCTTTATTCTCTTAGAATCTGGAGAAAGAGACCCCAAAATATGTTGCATTAGTGACAATTCCTCCTAGAGCCAGCCCTTGCTGCAGCTGCTGGCTCTACAGGGCTGCTGTGAGCTGGCCCAGATCTGCAGAGGCACCTGCAATTCCTGCTGAGTTTTCATTCCTGCCAGGCTCCAGCTGCTGTAAGGAGTTACTCCCATAATCCAGCACATCAGGACTATTAGCTCCAAGGTAAGCAGGTCAGAAGCTTGGGTTTCTGCAGCACTGCTGACATATGACCCTTTTGGAGCAATAATCCTTGGCTTGAGTCCCATGACTCAGGCTGTACCTCATGCATCTGGTGCATGTGCTGGCCATGGAGGGTGCCTTGCTAGTCAAGGCTGGTGCTCACACTTACAAGGCCTCTCAGGTGGCAAGATCCATCTTCATTTTCCTGCCAGGCAGGAGGGGAGATTGGCAGAAGAATTATCTTCTTCTACTCTGGTTTGACTGCCAAAGAGAGGTGCAAACCTCATGGCAGAAAGTTTTGCTCTTCTTCCTCAGGGAATTAAGAGAGGAGGTGAATAAACCAGCCTGAAAAGAGGAATATTTGTCCTGGACAGGAGACACCAGTAGAAATACAAGGCAAATAAAATTAAACACTTGTCTTGTGCACAAATCTAGCCATTTTCTTCCTTTCACACATGGCATCTGCACAGTAATAACAAAATGAAGTCCCTTTCACCCTATTCAGATTAATAGAATTTACTAGCTAACAGCTGGGGTTTTTTTTCTTTTTCATTGACATTGGTATTAAAGTGTGATCTGAAATGAAAGAAGTAACCACATGTGTAAATATCTCAGCAGTTCATAGCAGCATGGAGGACCCTGAGCACCCTGCCTGCTGAAAAGTGTCACCCGTCTCATTTAGAGACAGGGATACAGAGGTGGGCCAGAGTGTAGCCTCTATTTTCAGCCTGGTATCCTCCAAATTCCAGTGTCACCTACTTATGGCCTGGCACAGGAATTTACCAGGACTCAGTAGGCCCATTGGACCTGAGTGTCAGAGACACAGATGGCTCAGCTGGGCAGGCTTGGTCAGGGATGGGGAAGGAAGCCTGTTTTTCACATGGGTCCTCAGCCCTAGGACAGTCCACCTGTCCTAGGTGGACTTTTCCCCAGAGCAGCTTCAAGGCACCCAACCAACCAGATTTTATTGAAGTGAATTTTGGTTAAGTAGCATATTCTGTCTCAAAACCAGTCAAATCCATGAACAATATGTTTTCACAGCCAGTACCTAATTTCGTAAATCAAAAGGATACATGGGCATTTTCATGTAGGTGACAGGGAATTTAGGAAGAAATTCTTCCTGACATGGTCACTGCTGTAAATGCCTGCTGGGAAGATCCTGACATTGCTGGGAATGAGAGAATGCTGAAGAACCAGCTTTAGGAAGAGATATGAGAATTCAGCTATGCTATATCAGGGTGCAATGTTAGGATTCACTTCTTCTGTTTAAGACTAAATGAAAAGAATCCTATTTCTTACTTTGGAAATATGCATTCTCAAATAATTCCCAGTCCACCTATTAGGAGCTCAACCCATTAGTTGTCTACATGTTTCTACATTCTTCTGGCAAGCTTTACACATCTCTGATCAAGACAAACTCTTAGTGAAAATTTGCCAAAGTTGTATGTCTGTAATAATATCACTTCATTGGCAGCGGGGATTAGTACATATGGCAAAGTTCAAAGATTTGGCAAAGCAAGCTCACCTTCAAAGAGAGTGTTCTGTGTTACTGGAAAACAAATTCTGTTTGACTGCTGCTAAGTGTTGAGACTTTTTTCTTACAGCAATAAAACTGAATCCAATTAGGAGTGAAGAAATGCATTTTCAAATACAATGATAAACAAATGTTTATAGGATATCTAACTCTTATAGATTAAATTACCAGGTTAAAGCCACCCAAGGCAAAATGGCTGTTAATTCAGCTAAACTGGAGTCCATGCTGCCCTGACACTGATTCTTCCATCAAATTAATTCCTGATGTTTTGTCTGTTAAATTTGACTTTTCTGAAATTTGTATTTTTTCTGGAACTGCACATCCACACAGATGAAAGCTCCATCTTTGCTGTATCTGAACTGTAGGTAAAACGATTCAGAAGAACAATAACAAAACTGGAATGTCAATCTGAAAGTTGGGAAACAGTAGAATTGAAGTTGCTTCTGTATTGATGATCTGCCCTGTGTTCATACATATTATGTAAGCTTGTGTACACTGTTGCATGACACAGGTGAGGAGGCTGAAGTCTTGCCTGCTCACATGCAAGTTCTCCATTACAGGGTGGATGTGCAGGTCCTTCTCCTCCAATCATCACCAACATCTGGAGCCTTGCCTCTGCTCTAGCAGCAAACCCCAGCAGACACACTTGCCTGTGCCTGCAGCAGACCCAGTGGGGATGCTCCAGTCTGTAGTGGGTGATGAAGAGGCTCAAGAGAGGACCAAGACACTTTTTCTTCCTGACACTAAATCTGTGCCTGCAACTTACCTAAACACTGAAGCTGCTGCCTAAGTCACACATAGGATCAAAAGGTCTTTTGCAGGATGATTCAGGGCACTTTCTTCAGGGATGCCTCCCTCTATTAACTTTAAAATACTGAATCATCTTGGTGTTAGCTAAGGGATAACTTGTGGGGAGCGGGGCTGTTCAGAGTCAGCAACCCAGACAAAAAATCTATCCTCAGACAGGCATATCCTGCATTACATGGGACATACACACACTTATGTGGAGCAAAGCAGAAGTATGGAGTCTCCTCTGCTGGAATTGGAGCACCTAACAGAAATCTTTAACCAAGGACTGGTGGTGTGCCTCAGTGGTCATGCAGAATCAGCTTCTTCAAGCTCATAGCACCCACTCATCCAAAGTGGTCACAAGTTGTCTACTACAGAGACCTTCAGTAACTTCTAATTTTATTTCTTTGAAGCAGGCAGTGTCTTTGCTTGATTCAACAGTTGTTTTTTCCATTCATGTTGGCTAGACTCCTTTTTTCAGCTTTCCAAGGTGGGTCTCTCTGCCTTTTCTTGTCCTCCTGTGTTTGAATAACCACAGGTCAAAAAAAATTTAGTAATTATTTCAGAAGTGGGATGCAAGTACAGATTACTTACACTAATAGTTGATCAAGTTTACTGCAAGATACTTGGTCTACAGTACCACTGATCCCACTTTATTTTAATGGTGTCACTGTTAGCCATCTATTCTAAGAAGGTAATCTAGGCATTTCCTACTTGCCCACAGTAATACCAGCTATTTAGTAACTGGGAGATCTTTCCAAAACAGTGATTACACAATTCAAACACTAGCAATTTCTGAATCAAAACAAAGAATGATTGCAGGGTTCTTTTGCATGAATTGAATATACATTGCACACTGTGGTTTAGAAACAGCTGTTGGCTAAGTTGTATACAGTAAAGATACACGGAACACATGGCACTGTCATTTGCATATAGTATGTCACTGCTGTATTAAAAGTGGAGAAAGATCAAAAAAAACTTGAAAAGACAGCAGAACACAGGATAACACACGTAAGTTGTGGAGAGCACTGTGGTAACAGTCAACATTAACAAAACAGACTAACTTAGAAAGGGCACTTGCAGTAAATTTTCAGTAATCTATCAAAGAGCTGGTAGCTGTGCTCACACTAGGAAGTTGTTAAAATGGCCTTGAAGGGGGATAGATAGCCCTTGTATATTCTTTTTCCACTATGGTGCATGAAGAAAGTTCAAACAGTAGTTCAGGTTCGTTCCTGTTCCCCTCATCTTTACATACACATCTGGCCTGATAATAAGTCTGTTTTAATTATCACCAGAACTGCTTTGTTTGCAGGGGCCCTGTATCAAAAACCCTACATGGGAGAGAGTCCCAAAAGATCTAGCACATGCCTAAGAAGTCTTAGGGAATGTTGAAATCCAGGAATGATTCACAAGTAAGAGATGAGAACCATCCTCCCATATTTGTGTTTCTAGATGAGGCTGGGCTTGATGCACCTCCTCATCCCAGGGAGTCTTTGCACAGCTGGCTGGAGCAGCTCCCACTGACTCACTTCCTCCAGTAACCAGGGATTGTGTCCCCGTGTCCTGGGTATCAGCACAGTTGTGCTGATGGCCACAGGGTTTGTCCTCAGCTGGAAGTGTTGAGCCAAACTCAGGAGCCACATACCCATGGCTCCATACCAACACGACAGTGTTGGAACCTTGCCAAGGCATATAACTCAAATAGTTATGAAACTGGTCTGATTCTAAAAAAGTTTGTTTTTCTTGGTTTTCTGGTGTGCAGGCTGTGGTGATTCACTCTTAAAGCTCTTTTTCTGCCATATTGATGGTATGTTTTTCCTCTAAGCAAAGACTGAGATTTTTCTACCACCTATGATTTCAGAGCTTAGGCATTTGTGAAAAATACCACCTCCTCAGAAGTCATGAGGGCTTTCAGTATTTCTGTACAGAGTATTACATTTTCAGGAGCTGGGGGGAGAGTGCACAACTCCATATCTGGTCACTGAAAGACATTTGTAAAGCTTCGCCATTCATGGTAGTTCCCATCGAATTCCTGCTATGGCTAGTTTTACGAAGTCACTTCTTGAATTACCTGTGTACATTACCCTGAAGCAGATTGTTCATCTGACTTCCTTTCAATAAAAGGGAAAGCATGGGTGTGTTTGGTAGCTTCCTGCCCCACTTGAGGTAGTTAGAGAATTGCTGAGAGCAACAGAATTCAGCCAGTTCTCTCTTCTGCCACTTTCTCTGAGCACAAGCCTGCCTGCAACTTCAGCTTGATTGATACCAGTGGGACTTCAGTGTCCACTGACCACAACCACAGCTCCAGCTTCAGAAATGGGACCTGAAGTGGCTTGTGGGTGAATCCACAAAGGCATCTTGATTAAACCACTTCAGTTTAGTAAAACAAAAATTTGAGAAAGATTTGTGATTTTCTGAATTTGTTGGAAAAAATCAAAGACCAACACTTGGCACTCGGGCTTATAAAACATTTGTCCATAATAGTGATTAATCTTCCATCGATGCCCGCAGGGAACATTTTCTCATGAGCATACACAACCTATGGTGGTTATATGTTAAAACAGAATCCCTACAGATGATAATGGGGTAAACATAGTATGGTTTAGGCAGTTTATAAGGGTAGAAAAAACATTTTAAAAAGAAGGTTAAAATTGCTTAGAATTATGTCTGCAGAGATCAGGTATGGTGGACAGGGTTAGTTGCCCACCAGCTCACTTATGCATTAACACCTTTAATTAAGGCATAGTGATTTTCAGGCATATCTTTTGTCAAAACAAAAAAGCCTACAGCACGGTTAATATCAAGTCTAATGATCAGTTTGATAAGTCAAATACTTTAACTAGCAGTGTTGATGGATCAGAGGATCAGATGTTTAAAGATCCTATCAATTTGTGGAGGATCAACTAGTAATGGCTGCTGACTTGTTTCTATGACAAGATGGTTTGTACCCTTGACTCACAGCATGAAATGCCCTCTTACACCTCTAGGTTCTGTATGCAGCTGGCTGCTGCAAATCATGATCCAGGATCACTGCTTAGGGAACAGCTTTAAAATTGACTTTCTCAGCAAAAAGCTGCCAGGAGTTGGCCAGGATGAAAAGTGAAGTGTAGATGTGTGTCACAAACCTGGCCTCATTCATGTGGCTGTAAGGAGGAGTCAGCTGCCACCCTGAGTCTCCTGCAGGAAGGTGTTATAACCTTGTTTTTGGAGCTGGCAGGGATCCTTTTCCCCTGCCAATGCCTGGGGAGGTGGGCTGTGCCATGCCAATACCAAAGCATGCAACCCTTGCTTGTTTGACATAAACAGTCCTTTGCATGATTTACAATATGATCTCCCCCCATTTTTTGCAGAAAATTCTCTAAGCAGTATAGCACCATCAGGGTCACATTTCACACTCTGCTGTGTTCCCGCTGGATCAGAGAACCCAATTCTCAAGCTCAGACATGCATGTCCCTCTCCAGCTCCCAAAACTTCAGACATGCTTTGATCTTGTTCACTGGCTGTCCACAGCCTGAGTGGTTTCCTGCTCATGAGAACTGTGTCTCACATAGTTGCAGCTCCTTATCCACTGTTTGGGGTGGGAGTCCTCCCTTCTGAGCAGTTTGTCCCAGTCAATGAGCATTAGGAGATGGTCAAGAGATTTGAACCATCCCAGATACCTGGGATTTGCATAAGATTTTCTTGGATTTGGCAAACAGGAGCAGTCCTGGACACTCATAGGAATGGGTGTTTTGGCACCTAGAAATCCTGATTTATTCCAAGTAGGCCATGTATGAACTTCAGGCATCTCTAGGGCTGTGCAGTAGGTGAGCAATTTTGGCTCATCGTCCTACTGAAATGTAGAGTCACACATTCGTAGAAACACAGAATAATGGGCAGGAACATCATTAACTAAATCAGGTTGTTCAAAGCTCCATTTAGCTTGACCTCAAATTTTATCAAAGATAGGACATTCACAGTTTGTCTGAGCAACATGTTCCAGTGCCTTACCACCCTTATTGCAAAAAAAGTCTTCATTGTATATCCTATCTAAATCTACCCTCTTTCAGTTTAAAACAATTGTCCCTTGTCTATTTTCACAGACCTTGATAAAAAGTTTGTCTCCTTCAAGTACTGAAAGGCTGCAATATGGTCTCCCTGGAGTCTTGCCTTCTTCAGGCTGAACAACTCCAGCTCTCCCACTCTTTCTTCATAGGAGAGATGTTTCATCCCTCTGATCATTTTTATGGTCCATGTGCTGGGGACTCCAGAAGGGAGGCAGTGCTCCAGGTGGGGTCTCACCAGAGCAGGGTGGAGGGGCAGAATCACCCCCTTGACTTGCTGGCCTCACTTTTTGTGATGCAACCCAAGATACATCATTGGTTCATATCCTATTTTTCATTTACTTGCAGAGCTGCTCACAATCTATTAGTTCTGTACTCTGTACAGATACTGTGGTTTGTCTGAGCCCAGGTGCAGAACCTTGCACTTGGCCTTGCTGAACTTCATGGGGTTTATATGGACCCATTTCTCAAGCCTGTCTAGGTCCCTATGGTTGGCTTCCCTTCCCTCAAGTGTATCAGCTTCACCACTCAGCTTCCTGTCATCTGCAAGCCTGATGTGGGCACGCTCAATCCCACTGTCTGTGTCACTGATTAAAATATTGGTCCCAGTATGAACCCTCAAATGACACCCCTTGTCAGATCTTCACCTGGACATTGAGCCATTGAATGTAACTCTCTGAAAGAGACCATCCATCAAACCTGTATTTCTCCAATTTAGGGGCAAATATACACTATCCTTTCTTACATGAGTCCTCAAAATACTGAGAAAAAATATCATGTTGGAATAAAGGCAGATACAGCAAGGACTACTATCCCAAAAATGTCACATCTATGTGTTCTTTCTGCTATTATGAACTCAGAAATAGTCATATTTTCAAAATCTGAATCTCTTTCTGGGAAAATGTATAGGCAGACTGTCTTGCCTGTTCTTATCACTGTTGCCTTCCTTACACAAATTTTCTATAACAACAATTTTATTTCACAGTATGAAGTAACAGACCAAGGGAGGATATCTGAGTTCAGTCCTGTGTCTGTCTTTAGTATGTTTCTCTTTTCTCTACACAGATTCCTTAGGGTTTGGCAAAAAAATAGCACTGAAATTTACTTTGACTGATATGTTTCTTTTGGTCTAGTTTTCTTTCACAAGAGAAAAAAAGTCAGCTAAATATTTAGGAATTTGCCCTTTTTCCACAAGAAACCTAAGCAACTAGGGGCCCAGTCCTACAAGATTTCTTGAGTGTCTTCCTCACTTGGACGTGATTCCCTGGAGACAAGGGGAAATTTGCGTGAGAGGGGGCTGTAAACTGAACCCTGAGGATGGAAATGCAATTTTTAAACAAGCAAAACCAAGGCATCAATGTGGTTGACATTGCTTCCCACTTTGGATTATGTATTGTATATAATCCAATTTAGACCAGTCAAGGAGGGCAAAAGAGTTTCATGAGCCAAAACCCAAGGAAGGAGAGAGCCTAAATCCTGTGAGATTTTGTTTGTATTTCAGAAACTAACCAGAGAGGAAATGCATTTTAAAAACCCAAATTCCATTACTTAGAGCTGACCTGTGATTCTTGCAGTCTCCTTACACTCAATCTACATGTTCCCTCTGGCTTGCACGCTACCATCTCTGAAGTTCCTGCTACTAATCACTACAATATGGATTCTCTAGCCTCAATGTTAACATTAAATGCAGTGGTTTTCAGCTGTAGCCCTCAAAGCATTAAGAAAATAAACCCCCCACTAAAAGCCATTTTCAACCTCATGTCGTCAGGGACCACAGGGACCACCAGTAATTGTCTTCTACTAAGTTTTGATCTATTGCTTTTGCCTTTCCTCCTCCAATGTGTTTTTTCAGGGTTTGCAGCTACAGAAATGCCAGAACAGTAAATCAATCTCCCACAGGTTGGCACCCAAACTTCTTCCGTGCCCTGCTCTGCCTTTGCAGTTCAGAATTGGTTCTGAGCATTGCCATGAGTCTGTATGGGGCTGGCTATTAGACAGGTACTATGGATATGCAAAGCCATGGAAACCTGAGCACAAGGAAGACCAAGACACCTTCACAAGATGTCTTTTCCTACTTCAGAGGTGGTAAGAGTCTAGTTTTCAGATTTTTACTCTACCAAAAATATGTCCATCCAGTGCAAACTGATTTTCACCATTTGAGAAGTTCCAATTTACTACTTTCCCTTCCCCATCACACTTCTGACACTGAAGATTTTTAGCAACTCTGTAAGAATTTCTGAGCAGTCCTAGTGATGGAACTAAGGTGGAGGTAGAGGAGTGCCTGATCTCTGGTTTCAAGATATGCTGAAGCTGTGAGTGATGTGAGTGAAGACAGGAAGAGGTACATTTGCATAGCTTGTGCTGGTGCCTGACCTGTTTGTCAGTTTAGCAAGGAAAGGGATGCCTCAGCTCACCTGAATGCTGAAGGGTTTGATCACTGTCTTTCTCATGAGGGATGTTAGTGGTGGTGCTGAACAGAAATATGATACCACACTTCCACAGGCATAGTTTGCAGTCCACCTGTCAGAAACAATTACTTCAGCAGCAGTACATGATGTCCTGCAACACAAGTAATATAAGAACTAGTGTGTGAAGTGGAGCCTTTCCCACTGACTGGAGTGGGCTTTTCCTTTTCAGATGAGGGCAGAAGACAGCCTTTCACTTTGTGCAAGCTATCAGATAAACCAGTTGTCTGAATACTTTGCTATACTTCCTTGGGGTTCCTATTTAACATAATGAGACCTGAGAAGCAGGTTGAGTACCTGAAATGCAGCTATTTTTCATCTGGGGTATATTTTAAGAATGCTTCTCCTTTTCTTTTGGGGAAGAGTAGCTGGAAAGAGGCCCAGCAGCAAAGGACCTGGGGTTTCTGGAGGACAGCAGCTGAACATAAACCAGTGTGTGCCCAGGTGGCCAAGAAGGCCAGTGGCATCCTGGACTGTATCAGCACTAGTGTGGCCAGCAGGTCCAGGGCAGGGATTGTTCCTGTGTACTGGGCACTGGTGAGGCCACACCTGGAGAGCTGTGTCCAGTTCTGGGCCCCTCAGTTCAGGAAGGACATTGAGGTGCTGGAGCGAGTCCAGAGAGGGGCAATGGAGCTAGTGAAGGGTCTGGAGCACAAGTCCTGTGAGGAGCAGCTGAGGGAACTGGGGGTATTTAGCCTGCAGAAAAGGAGGCTCAGGAGTGACTATATTGCTCTCTGCAAGTGCCTGAAAGAAGGTTGGAGTCAGGTGGGGGTCGGCCTCTTCTCCCAGGCAACAAGCAACAGTGCAAGAGGAAACAGCCTACAACTGTGTCAGCAAAGGTTCTGGGGGGACATCAAGCAGAATTTTGCCATGTAAGGGTGGTTAACCATTGGAACAGAGTGCTTGGGGAGGTGGTGGAGTCATCATCCTTGGAAGTGCTCAAGAAACGACTGGACATGGCACTCAGTGCTATGGTTGTTGGCATGGTGGTCTTTAGTCAAAGGTCGTACATGATGATCTTGGAGGTCTTTCCCAACCTTAACGATTCTGTGATTATAACGACAATTTCAAGCTGAAGATACTGGAAAAATACTAATTGGAATTTGAAATCCAGCTTAGCATTTCAAGTGGTGATGTGCATAGCAAATATTTCTGCATGTTTGTCTCCTTTTCATATTGGTTCCTTTCACTGACCACTGCAGTTGGGACCTTTGGTCTCTCATCAGATGCTGGCTGTCAAGCCAATGGGTCTGCAGTGTCCCATCTGGTGGCACTCCTGCTTCAGGCAAGAGCAACTGGAAATCCACAGCATAGTGTCAGAAATCAACAATTTCTTGAGTAATACTGACTTCTTGATGCAGCTTTGGCTTGTCCCTAGAAGGTTTTCTGGGCTGAATGGTTGTGGATCAGGGATGATGGCTGAGCAAAATTCACAAAGGACTCAGGTGCCTCTATCATGCTTGAGTACTGCCAAATACCATTAGTATTTTAAATTATAGTAGGGCTGGGTACAATACATGTGGCTTAAACACAGGTGCATGAAGCTCGGAGGAGAACACGGGTGCATGCAGAGTAAGCCTCTTTTCTCTCCTGCTTACAATTGCAGGATGAGACTTGAGAAGTTCTAGGGTGCTGTACAGACTGTGGTGGCATCAGAGCGGGATGTTGGACACTGCACTGGGACCAAATCACTCAGCAGTGGAAGAGTCAAGTGGAGTGAGGTGGAAGGGGAGGAAGAGGAGAGAAATCAGCCCTCCTTGTCTCCCTGCTGGATCACACCTGTCCATGCATATCTGTGGTCATGGACAGATGTTCCCTCAGTAGATGGTTGCTCACTGGAGGCTCTGCTGCTGCTCAGCTGTTCCTCACTGCTCTTGGGAATAACAGCTTGAGGGAAAAAGTTCATGCTCCTGGGAAAAGCAGGAAGGTTGCCTTACACAGAGCTCACTGGAGTAGTAGTTTTGCCCCAGGTTTCATACCCATTTGCCTACCAGCAGAGCTATGGGGGCAGCAGCCACCATCTGATGAGCAATGAGGGACACCTGGACATGGCAACATTTTCCCCATGGCACCCGGAGCTCGGAGAGGTTACGTCAGGCAGCAATCTGTACCAGGACAAGATAACCAAAAGGGAGTCTGAGCCTGCTCAATACTTGTGTTGAAGTGGGATAGATGACAGTGTTCATGGAATTGACTTAGTGTCTGTACAGATTTCCTAGAAATGTGGCCTCCATTCATCCATCTGTTCCTCTGACATTGTGGAGAAGAGAACTACAGATGCAGATGGACCTCAAAGAAGACCTTCTGGAGTCCATTCTGCAAGTGACTGTATTTTGCCCTCACAGCAGGCTGGTTTTGATGGCCTAGTACATGTTTTTTGTCCTGTGACACTGTGATCCTACATAACCATGGTTAATGATCCCTCCTCTTCCCTACCTGTAGTCTCCAACTGCTCTCCTGCTCTGTCACTCAGGAGGCTGAGTATTTATGCCAAAACAGCTGCTCCAGCTGAGATCTGACACCAAAGAAGGAGGAATTTTATTCTCTCGAACAGAAAAACCTGTGTAAATTTGGGAGTGCCAGGAAGGAATATTCTTGGCTTGTTTTTCATTCTCACTGTAAATGATATATCTAGCGACTGGTGAATGATGATAGTGAGCTGCATCCAAATCCTAATCAGCCAGGATTATGGTTACAACCAACAAACTAATGAACCCCTGCAAATTCCAGCCTCCTAGGAGGGATCAGAACCTATTAAACGTAGACTGAGAAAAGACATCTCTTTCACAAGCCCTGCAACAGCAAAAGCAGTTTTCCACTGGCACTTGCTTTCTTTCTGCTGAACAGGGAAGGAGAACTTCTTCCCTGTTACATGGCACTACAATTCTTGGTTAAATGAAGATTTTTTTTTTACTGAAGGATAAGTTAGGAAGTACTCATCTATTTGTGAATTTGGTTAAATTTCATGAGTGGTTCTGTTTGGATTAAAAAAAAAATGAACAGTGGGTTTGAGAAAATCACAATATTTTACTTGGTTGCAATATTTGTAAAATGAAATATTTGGTTTCAGAAAAATATTTTATATTTGAAACATTGCCTTTAAAGAAAGTCTAAAAGACTTTTAAAAACAGATTTTACCATTTCCAAAGGAGCTAGAGCCTTCTCTTTGAAGTCAAGGGATGCATATTAAGTTAATCTCAGATGGTTGATTTTTCAAGTAGCTTTGCCAACTGCTGTCCTCCTCCCTGCTGTGTGCTTCACTTTGGCTTGGCAGGAGCTGGCTCCATGTGTCCTGCTTCTTTTCTTTCTCTCTTAATTTTCTTTAGCCTTCTCTAACCCAAATCAGGACTATCCCCCTAACTCACTTTAGGTCCATTTTGACTAGAAAAGAATCAGAAAACATTTCTGGAAGAATATTATTTCAATTTCAATTTTAGGGAAGTAAAATATTCTTAGCGTCCTTATGTTTCATGATCTAGTCAAGCACATTGAAGAAACTGCAGAGACCCTAAGGTTACACAGTTTGCCTGATTCAAGAATGGGTAGGTGTGGCTTGGGAAAAATCTTAGCTCATTGAAGGTTCAGTATTAGTGGTTGTCACTGTTCCAGGGAAAATATCTTCCTCCTAATATGTTACTCTATCTAATTATAGAGGAAAAAAAATCTAATGATTTTTTGACAGCCCTATGAACATTTTCAGTCCTATGTCAAAGAACTGTGTGAACCCAGCTGGGTTTGTCTTGTATCAGATGACTTCTTATCAAGAAAAGCTTGCTTGTATCATCACTGTCATCATAACCTCAAGTGCTTCCTGATTCTTTTGGGTGAATCATAGCACAGTAATCCAAAATGGTTGCAGTTACTTTCACAGTTACTTCCCGGGTCTGGTGGCCTTGGAGACACCAAAAGCTTACTTCTTCATTGCAGTAACTCAGTTGCATCCTGTTAACCAAGGGCACAAAGGCTTTGGATCACAAGGAACACACAGTTATGGCATTTGCTATGGTTGGCAGAATGCTGCCACCATTTGATCCCAGCAAATACGTGCCTAGCCTTACTCACAGAGCCCTCCTTTGCAGCCCAGCCTTTCTGTCCCTTGCTTATGTAAAAACACCCCTTTGATTTAAATTCTGTCTCATTGAAACTGGGGGCAAACCTCTTATTCTGCTTAGAAGTGAAGACTGCGTATACATTCCAAGAAGAAAAACTCCTTCCACTTTATGGTGTATACTTGATGTTACTTGATGTTAAATTATATCTGATGATATTTCACTGACACAGGGAAAAAGAAAAAGGATCAAGTAAATTATTGCTTATGAGCTGTAGCTAGAGGATCAAATGTGACCATGACATGATTGAACAAAGAGCCTACACATTTTGCAACTGCCAAGTGGAGATGTGATTTTTCATACTGAATAATCAGTTTGTTGGAAACTGGTCTAGACACAGTCAAACATAAAAAAAAGGTGACTTTTTAAAAAGGGATGATAAGGAGTTACTAACACTGACCTAGAAACATGATGGAGTTTTCTACAAGTCTTCAAAAGAAAGTGTTTAAATAAAAGACCCATCTTTATGTATCAAAGATTTTGTTGGTTTTTGAGATGATACATTGACCTTCTCAGACCTCCAGGCATACATAGATGAGACCAAATACTACAAGTGCTTCTGCTTTTAAAATTTGCACTTTTTTTTTCCTAAAAAAAATCATTACTCCGTGGGTAATTCTTCCTATATTTCCGATCACTAGAAATTACAATAATTACTTCCTTGATTGCCAGCCTATGTATTATATTTAAAAAAATGTATAAACTGTTTTGAAATTTATTGAATTTACAGGGCAGCCATGCTCTGTAAGTGCTCATATGTTGTGAGTATTTTTTTGATCACAGTGCTGCAGGAATGAGGAGTAATACAACAAACATAGTTGAGAAGATAGCCCTAGTGACTTTGTATTGTTTTAACATAAATTATCATCAAACTTGGGAGTCATATTCTGTATGTTAATGCTTCATAAAAGTGTTTCTCAATCATTATCTTGCCCATTTTTTTTCTATAAAATAAACATTTTTGCCCATGGAGTATCCTTTTACCTTTAAACATCTGACCTTTCATAAAGAAGAACTTAGTAGTGTGCTGTTTATGCATTAGGAAATAGGATGCTTATCACACTTCCCTTTTTCTCTATTTTGTTGTAACTCAGCAAATGGCTCCTTAATTATTTATTAGTTAAGCCAGATAATTTTCTTGTGTGGCAATGGGTCAGTCTAAAAGTCCAAGCAGTGAAATCTTGATCCTTTTGGGGCAAAAAAATGTCTTTCACAAAAAAATACATAAGGACAGTATCATGTTCTCATTGTCAGCATAAAAGTAACTATCTTTCCCAGGTGACAAATTAATGTTAAATCACTAGACATGAAAACATGAAATAAACTGCTCGTTTTCATGGAAAATTCTCATATATGCAAAAGCTGAATTTTATACAACTCAACAAAATGACTTGTTCCCTTCTGGTCTGAAGAGGAGCACCTAGTAGAGATCAGTAAAGTTGTGAATTCTGTGGCAAAGGAGCAGCTCATCCAGGGCCTGAGATGAGAGGTAAGAGGACCAAGAACAATTCAGAGGCACCAGTGTGAGAAGGAAATGGGCAGGCTGGAGAGTGACCTGCTGAACTCTTGTCCAGCTGAGTTCCCCATCCTTGCTCTGGGGGACCAAACCCATTAATGTGTGATATTGAGCCCCCCCTCTGGGTGGGTTATTAGTTGTAAGGTAATAGATAACACTTCCTTGTTTTTTCCTTACTATAAGCAGATTATTAAAATTTCCTTTGCCTATGAAAATTATACACCAGAAAATAGTTTCAGCTTAAACCAGAGCATTTTGTCCAGTGATTCAACATAAAGCTATTTCATCCCTTTTTAAACAAATGGACACTACTCTTGTTTTGCTCTTGCTCTCTCTCTTGGAACTATCTTGAGCTAGTTTCTATGACCTGTTGTTTCACATTATGAATAAATTGGTTTTCTTCACTTTGGTTATCCCCTAATCCCTTTCAGGCATATGATAGTTCTGGAACTTTATACAGTGTCTCTGGTTAATGTACCTCTGAGAAGTTAGATAAGGCTGATCCTTATTTAGCCTGCATTCAGTAGAATTACATTGAGCTATTTTTGGCTGAGTGCCCTTTTAATTTTCCAAGTTCTCAAATGGAGTCATTTAAAGTATAAAAATGTATGAACATCTTTCCTCTGAACTAAATGGCACTCTTTTTCTTGGCTTAATTTCCTTTGGAAGTAAATGCTATACTATGCTTCACTGGTACCAACAATCAGTAATGTAGTGTAGGTTGCCAGACATAAAGATTAGATAAGTATTTGAATTTCCAGTAGTGTTTTCATGGAATTATCTATATGAGGCTGATATTCTATTCTGAGAGACCACTGGGGTTAGCAACACTAACTGTATTTCTCATCTAAAAAGAAATTATAATTGCAACAGTGGAAAGACTTGAAATCTATTTGATACGTATTTGTACTTTTTAAAAATTAGCCCAAGGGTCAATATTAAGGTTGGTCCTGATTGTATTCTAGAATCTGAGAAACCCTTGAAGATGGAACATTTACACTACTACACTGTTTGCTCTAAGTGGCTCAGAATCAAAGAGAAAAAAATGTGGCATTTAGTTTCTCCTAACTGAATTTTCCTTCAAGATGATCCTTGTTATTTGATATTGGAATAACACTGACTTTCTAATAATAATCAATTCTGCTCTAAGAGGTAACCATGTAAAATTGGCCCAGGATTCCTCATTAGAGCTATTCCTTGAATGCACTGACTCTTTTCTGAGGACTGAGGTAAAAAATAGTTTTTATTCCTGTCGTGGGAGAACTAAGGCAGGTTGGAGGGATGGGGCTGTAATAGATTTCTCCTCAGTATTATTGATTTTGAATTAAACGAAACAGATTCTTTTGGTAAAGTTTCCTGAAATTTACATGTTTCTCAACAATTCTCTACTGCAAGAGTAAAGCTTTTCCCCTGACTTCCCTTTTAAAACTTTTCTCCACCAGCTGAATTTTCTCAGTTTCCCTCTTCCACTATGAGGAAGCTGCCTGTACAATTCCTTATTTATAACCCAAGCCTACTAATACCTCACTTTTTTAAACAAAATAAATAGTAGAATTCTCTTGCTGGCCAAGCCAGTTTACACAACTTTCAAAGAAATATCAGTTTTGTCTCTTTCTGAATATGCAGACAGACCCTTGGGTTCCAGAGCTAAAATACTCATCAATCACAATCCATAAAGTCCTCAGTTATTGCTCTTGTATTCTTCTGTAATGGCTAGAGGAGTACTTACCCAGGATGAAGGGTGAAGTCTGGTTGTTAGGGTTCATTTTGCCACCCTAGGAAGTGCAGGAAAAGGGCATTTTGCCATTGTATCTCAGAAACTCATAAAAGCTTTTTAATGCTTCCAGCCAGATCTGCTGCTTGGTCCATGTGTATGTGAGGCATGAACCGGTTCTTCCACTGGCCCCATGGGAGGGCTGGGAGCAGTGACATTGTCAAACATGACCTGTGCCTTTTTGCACTGTTTTGGCCAGGTGCTTTTCATCATTGCATCAGGACCAGATGCATCAGGAATAAGGTAGTTATTTTTTCTTGCCATTCTTCCCCTCCATATTACTTCAATTCCCCTTACTAGTCAAATGTTTGAAATTTCAGACTTACACTGAAAACTGTGAGCAGCTCCTGAATCTGGGAGCGCTCCAGGCTGGGGGTGCCAGTGCAGACTTCGTTTGGGGTGCAATGAGCAGTGTTAATGCAGCTTGTGTGTTTCATGGGGTCTCTGGGCCTTGACCTCAGAAAGTTTCAGCACTCTTCAGAGGGTGTGTTTGTATAATAAGGAGTGTGCAATGGTGGGAGGTGAGACTCTGTCTCTTTATATACTACTTATTAATTTTTACCCATTTTTAAATCCCTGACCAGAGCCTCAAGGGATTATTGGTTTCATATAAAGCTAACAACTTGTGTATCTTTCCAGTATTTAGGTAAGTGGAAAAGAGCCCATTTTCCTAATCTCATTGGCATCTAGGTTGTATTTTATGAATTTTATCATATGGAACTAATATTTCAGTACATGTCAAAAAGACTTTGCTTAATGCAATCCAGCATTCCTGATTATACTGGCCAATTTATACAACATTATGAAACAATTAGGATGATACATATGCAATAGGAATATGGTATAAGTAAATATGAGCTGAGCAACATGATGGTGAACAGGCCTATTTATAGGATACTCTTAGCTGAATACTTGACTGAACAAAGAGGGACACAGACAACACAGATGGAAAGGTGCTTTCCCTGTAAGCCTGAGGCTTGTGTACGTAGCCTTGAGGCTTGCACCACATTCAAATGTGTGTAAGAGGCAGCAGTGCAAAGGACCTTATCAAGAGCTACCCCTTCTGTAAGCCTTGCTGAACGCCTACAGAAAACCCACAGGAGTGCAGGAGTTTTGCTCCTCCAGCTCATGTGTGAGCCCGAGGCCAGTGCTAAAGCCATAAAAATTACTCAGAAAAACTGGTAGATATTACCCTGTTGGACTTAGGGAAGGACACGAGTTTACCAGGCTGCAGGCATGGAGACACAGGAAAGGATCTGCCCTGGGAACTTTTCTGGGAGTGATGGGGATCCAGGTGGCCTGTGAAAGGAGGGGGAGGTTGCTGGGCATGAGGTGGTCTCTTACAAAAACCAGCCTATGCAGGGTCCTCCCAGCAGTGTGCTGGGTTTCAGTTCCAGGAATAGGGGCAAGGAGTGAAACAGATGTACATTCACACAGCCAGACCCCTGGTTTTTTGCACCAAAGTCTTTCACACAAACATGGGGTGAGAATTTCCAAACAAAGCTGTGGAAACAGCTGACCATTTTATGGTCAGGTGGTTTATTTACTAAGTGGCAAAAGCAGCAGTTTGCCTGAATTACCCCTGCCCTGATGCCACACTAAGGGCAGTGGCAGGGTAGGTTCCTTAATTTTGCATACATGGCAAGTTAGCCCAGGATTAGACAGTTTTGCAGGGCCAGAGGTGAAAAATATTAGGGTCAGAGAAAGAACAGACACAGACAATTTGTCATCTGGTAAATTATTTGAATAAAAGCTGATGAAGAATCATCTGTGTCTGCTCTGGGAAACAGTTTTGGCATCACAAGAACCTGCTGTCCCATGCACAGTGCCTTGGCAGGAGTTTAGCATGGATGGTCTCACTGACTGCCACTGCTTTCTGAAGACAATAACACTGCATCTAACACTACTGTTCCTGTTCCTGCAGCAGTGCAGCAATTTCATGCACCAAAGACCTACTTCAGTCTCTCTCCCACTTCACCTTTGCTGTCCCAGGATCTTGTGGGACTCTGAAAGTCTCTCACTTCATTTTCCTTTAAAGAGATTACTTCTGGATATTCAGCTGTGAGAGGGGAATGGGATTTTGGCAACTTTAATGTAGTACAGGGTATTTAGGTTCAAGTGATGACAAATGAGTGTAATTAATATATTAAACTATGAGTCTGTAAGTACTCCCACCATCAGAGTAGTTTGCTTGTTTTTAAATGCAGTTTCAAAACATAATTCATTATGTGATTCAAGTGAATGTCGAGCCAATTTCTACTTGGATCTGTGTCCTGGAGGACTGTAAGAAACCTGTTATTCTGTCTAGCACCAGGGATAACATGTAATTCTCAGGCCAATTTCATGTGAATTGCTTTCAAGTAGCAGTACTCAAGCAAACAGCTGGTTTCTGGACTGAAAGCTCCAGAGAAGTCCAAGGAACACATGCAATTAGATCTGCTCTTCCTGGCAGTTACTGCTTTCACTCAGGTGCAGGTTTGGTTTGAGAATACGCAATGGCACCACCAGCCAGGAGAGGGTAAATTTAATTCCTGCCCTAAGTTAGTAGTCTCATATTTCAGAAAGATGTCCCACACCACCACCTATCTGTACTTGAGTATCTCATCAAAAATGTCAAGGTATTACCACTTTCTTTTCCCAAACTCGATTGCAATGGCTGTATTCAAAACTTAGACAGACTTCAAAAGTGAATGAGTATTTGAATTTTGCTTTAGGTGTTTTCGGGATTTTTTTTCTTTGATCAGTAGAATTGGTTGATATTTGATCTTTTTTGATCTTTGTTGTTTGCTTCCTTGGTTGACACATTTACCATCATAAGGAAAAATGTGTTTGAATTGCACAAATCTTTTGCTGATGAAGACCTATCATACACATATTTGACTTTCCTGGATTTGTCTTTTACATGATGCAGAGGGCAAGTCAGAGCAAGAGCCCTGAATAACTCCCAATTGCCTCTATCTCTAGAGATAATTTACAGAGCCTGTGTCAACTAGCAGGCCTCACCAATGCAAGAGCAGTAGTAGTAGCATTGAATCATCCACAGCATGGATAGGAAAATTATCCTGACAACCTGGAAAATTATGGCATGGCAGAGCAATATGTTTTAAATATCTATATTAAGTATAATTTAATGTAGATACATTAAATTAATTAAATTTAATATTTAAATTTCTACATAGAGAGGCACTAAAGAATGAAATTCTCAATGAATGAGCATTTAATTCAAAAATTCACTCATTCATTCAAAACCAGGAACCATGACTCTAACAAAAACAGCACCTTTTAAGAACTTCAAGGGATTTTAAAACATATGCCATCTTGACTTATTTTTTTATTCAGAATTGTCCAACTGGGTTGTATTTGTATACAAAATTTGAAAATACAAACTGGATTAGTTGAAGCAATGTAGTGGTTTGAAAGCAAAACAAGTGACAGGCTCCAAGTCAGAAATATAATTTAATAAGAAGAAAAGAAAAAAGTAAAATAAAATAGAATAAATGCAATAATACAAAAGACCACTGACAGAGTCAGAATACAACCTGAGCAGGATGATGGAAGCAGTGATCCCGTAGAAAGGTCCGGTAGCTCTGGTCCTCTGGGAATCCAGTGGGTAAGGGCTGCTTGTACTGTCCCAAATCTCAGATTATAGCCTGGTGAGAAGGCTTGGCTCCTCCCCCTGGGCGGAGCATCTCACAATGGGATGATGAGTCATACAGGGGGTCCTTGATGGCCCATTAAAGAGAGATATCTCCCGGAGGGAGTTACCTATGAGTCATGCAGCAGGCATTTGATGGGCCATTAACAGAAGACACCCCAGAGGGAGGGGGGCTGGGGAAGACACTGCTTCAACAATTGGATTCAACAGTTCATGAAGATGGTGATAGAATACTTTGTGCACATCCTATACTACAACCCAGGACAAGCAAGTATTATAATTATGGTTTTTTAAAGTATACAAAGTACAAGCAGTCAATACTTGTGCATGCAGTTCACATGTTAATAGTTCAAAAATTAGGACCTCTAAAATTTTTACCATCATCCTCTACGTTGTATGCAAATACTGTTTCCATTACAAGTGCTTTATACCACACAAAGCTAACCTGCTTTGATTAAGAGTCCTAAAATGCCCCCCCCCCCCCAAATAACTACACTGATTTCAGTAAGGAAATCAACATTATAAAAACAGCTTCCTGAACAGTGATAGTTGTATTATATCTCTCTAGCCAGTTGTAAAAATAATTATTTTGTATTTCCCAATGAAAATCAAAATGTCGAGTTCTCAGGCATGAACTTAAGGTCTAATACAATATTTATTTGGGAATGTAACAAAAGTTGAAATAATGCATGAATGTAAATTCTGAAAAATGAGAATTTGTAGCTTTCTAAATATTTAATAATTATTTTTTATCCAGAGAGAAATATTGGAAGTCCTTTATCCTTGAGACAGCAAGTTCTTCATAAACTCTTTGAGTCACTAGCAATATACAGTCCATGTACAGGACAGATTCTGTTTCTAATTATAAGAAAATCATCTATCACTTCAGTCTGAAAAGAGCTTTCCAGACTAGCCCCTCCTCCCCAGCCCTGTTGCATCTGTTTGCTATGAGACCTGCTCTGTGTGATATAAGGAGCCAGTGCCCATGGAGCTACACAGCTTCTCCATCACCTCACACCTGGATGTGGCTCTGCAGGTTACAATTGCAATTAAAATTATTGTATTTGATATCAGACTAGTATTTTCTGATTTGCATCAGCAATTCAATGTTGAGATCCAATATAAGACAGATATTGGATGACCTACATATTTGATACGTCTGCTGTAGTTATATAGATGTGGCAGCTGAGTATAGGACAAGTGATGTGCCAAATTCTGGTTTTATATACCTCATATCTTTTAAAACATTAACTTTTTGATTGAAATTTGAAATATTTGAAATTGAAACACTATAATTATTTCTTACCTTTAGGTTTTGGATTTTTTTCAGTTGCTGCTAAACCTGAATTTTAGGTTCCCAGCAATTGGGATGGGTATACCCCTCTACTTGCAGAACTATTCAAACTCCTGCTATAGATGAAAATTGGCAATACTAGTTGCAATTTAGTTAAGCTCAGACAAAAACTAAGCCAAAAGAAAATGTAAAAGCAGTGAAGTTTTCCCTTAACAGGCCTAATGAGGCAGCTGCCAAGCTTCTTGGATAATTTACAGAATCACAGAATTATTTAGATCAAAAAAGACCTCTAAAGTCATTAAGTCCAAAATCTACCTATGGCCTGCCCCCAGGTAGGTAGATCTACAGCCTGGAAATTACAGACCCTTTCACTAACTTCCTCAGGGCTGGGGTCAGCCTCTTTGCATCATTGACATTTCTTCTCCTGCTCAGGCCTTGTTTGTAGGGCTGTTTATCAGTTGAGGCTCATGCTTACCTCATGCCACATGAAAATTGCAGTTCATGTGTTAACATGAATTTAGCTGTAGTCGAGAAGTAAAGTAAAGCTTGCCTGCTCATTCTCCCAAACGACATTGTCCTCCAGGAAATGGGGACAACCACCTTGCTTTGGCAAATGATTACAAAAGCTGCATGTTGCTGATTTGGCGGTTTCTCCCACTTTCTTTGTTTCCCTTAGCTCCAGAGAGCAGTGGTGTTGGCTTGGGCTCATCCAAGAAGATGGACATGTTCTAAAATGCTCAGATTTTTTATTGGGCAATAGTTATCTACCTATCTGCAATCACATTCAAAGTCTCCAGGACAAATTTCAGATTTATGTATTTTATTGCACTGTCCTTGAATGTTTTCCTATCATCTTTGTCAAATACAAAATAAACTAATTCCTAAATAAACTCCAAGCCAGGATGCGAGCCTCCCTCATTCATTCATCTGCTGGTAGCATCATGCAAGCAGCACCAGCTCTGTGGTTTTGTGTAATGGACTAATTTATCACTGGATGTGATGGTGGTGATAGTACCACCATCTAGTACTACCAGTACTTATATCAGATGCCTCACAGCTGTCTGATGAGATAGATTTCTTGCTCCTCTGGCAAGGCTTCATGAAAGGCACAATGCTAAAGATTAAAGGTCAATTTTATAAAATGGATGAAAGGAGTGAGTAGCAGATTAAACTTGCTTTCTGGTAAATGGTGTCATTACTTTCCAGTAAATAATGTCATGAATTGATGAACAACAAAGGTTGTGAGCTAAAGAAGATACTCATTAAGTGATGGAAAAGTATGCAGCTTTATAAACTCAAATATGCCTTTAGCTTTCTTCCCACTGTGGTCTAGTCCTTGAACTATTTACCAAGAAGTCATTTTAGCTAGGCTAACTAGTGAAATCCGCATACAAATTAGACCTAAATTCAGTCTGCAGCAATAGCACTATTTCAGCAGCCCTGTCCCTAGATTTACATGTAAGTGAGATGGTACAAGGAATGCAGCCCCTTCCAAGCAGCACCTACTAAAGACCTTGAGCATCCCCTCATACTCCAGACCCTCTGAGAGCCATTCTCACTACTTGCATCACAGCCATTTTAAATAATCATTGTTGCAAGTCAAAAGTATCTCCCATGTCAGCAAATAAGTAAAAAAAGTTTCCTTACAGTGGTAGAAGATTTTATGTGGTTTTGTTTCCAGGGGAAATTACAGCTGGCACAACTGCTAGCCAGTACAACAAGGGGAACAAGTCTCTTCTGCAGTGGAAAGGAATTCCTTCAAAGAGGAAAGATTATGTCTGGCCTAAAATAACTCAATTCTGTTATCTTTACAGAATTAGTGAAGCCAAGATCAGTGGGGAATCTTACATGAAGAACGGGAGGAAATATAATCTGTTCAAGTAAGAAAACATATTTAAAGTAACCATCTTTCAAATAACTCCTTAACAGTGCTTGAAAAATCCTAGAGAGCACAACCATTGCTTGTGGTATGACCAGAGAGGCTCTGCAAAGCACTTCTAGCAGGCATAGAGGAGGATTATAAATGTAGCCTTTCAAAACTGAACTGCATAAACTGAGAAAGGAATTACAACAAGCAGTTGCCAGTGACCTTGAAGAGACTCAACTTAGTAACCCAGTAAGGTCCCTTCCAGTTCTGTCACCACACTTAAAGCCACTTTGTTTAAGTATAATTTAGCTTCTTTATTTGCTTTCATAAACACTTGTGCCAAAGGTTTCTATTTTCACAGATAAGTGGGGAATGATTGCTGAAGATGTGAATGCATGCACTCCTGCGTGCAGACACTCTCAGAGAAGGCTCTCTATGCCAGGCTGTGCCCTCTCCACTTTTGAGCTTCAATCACACAGGCAGAGATCAGAACTGGGCAGTTGCCTGTTACTCAGGAAGATGGAAGCATACCCTGGAAAGTAAACCAGGACATATCCAAATGGTCACAACTGCACGTTTGCCATGAGAGATGGAAGTGGCAGTTCAGGCTTGCATTGTGTGTGCTCTCTTTTGCCCTCATGAGTAAAGGTTTTGGCAAAGTTGGTCACATCTGTGCACGTGGAAACCAAGACACATGAAGGCCTATGCCTCCCTCTTGGCCACCTCACCCTGGTCCAAGCTCCTACACACAGAGCACATGGAGCTCAGAGGGGACTCCTGCTCCATGATAAGGTCTTCTCATATCTTTGACTAGTGAATACCAGCCAACCATCAATATCTGCTAATGAATAATCCCTGACAGAAAAAAGGGCTTTGTTCCCTGAGTAAATGGGGCTGGAGAGCCTGCTGAGACTCCCTCCCTTCTCCTATCAGATGAGGCTGCAAATCAGAAGATGTTAATCTGACAAACAAATATTTATACAATGTCATTGACCATTTCAGCTCAAGGTCACTGTGGAAAAAACAACACAGTAAATTTTTATAAACAGCTCTTCTTTAGAAATTACAGCACATTTATTTTCTGAATTATTTTCAAAGAGGGCAAGGAGTAAACCACAATAATACACATTTTGCAATTATAATTCATCTCCAATGCAGACAGGGAAAGTGGATTTCCAGATACATTTTCATCCAAACTTGCCCTCTTGAATATTTCCATCTTTTTCCATCTTTCCCAGATAACCAAACACAGATACTAGAAAGATTAATTTCTTCTTTCTTGCTGCAGTGGGGACCTCTGCTAATTGTTTCCCTTGGAATATACAATAGCTTTTCTTCCTTACACATCTGTTTGCTGCCTTATGCCTCATCAGGACAGTTTACCCTCAGTCAATGCACAGATGATTTTAGTGCTGGGAGACCATTTTAGAGCAGCTCTTTTTGAACCGTCTAGATCCTGGAGCCTCACTCCCATTTTTCTTTCTGGTACCCATACTGTGTGTGTGTGTGTGTGTGTGTGTGTGTGTGTGTGTGTGTATGTGTGTGTGTATGTGTGTGTGTGAAAGTGGCTCAATACACTGCCCATACACCATAAGTGGCACAGGACTTCTATCCAGCTCCTCAGCAAAGACCTTGTATTACCTACACAGACTTGACAACTGCCACTTGATTTTCCATGCCTTTTACACAAACAATTTATTTTCAGCAAGTAATTTCATTCTCACTGTCTGCACTCCCACTCGCTTATGCTGCACAGAGGTTCAAGCTACAACAACCTTTCAGGACAGATGAGTAAGACTCAAGGGGAGAGCACTCTCTCTTTTTGCCAAAAAGTTGATTGAACCTGTGCAATAGGCAGCTGGCATTCTTGCTCCATGTGGGAAAATCAAGATTTGCAGACTTGGTCTTTAGCTATTTCAAAGACTGAAATCTGGTGTAAATTAGATTTGGCTCAGTTTGACAGGTGTCTCAAGAATGATTGAGTGTGACTGTCTCAGACAGGTACCTGAGGATGGCACAAGTATTTTGAAGGAGCTACCTGCTTCTTTTTGGTGTCCAGTTAAGACTACAGGGATAACTTCTAGAAGAATAAAAGTAGGTGAGATGATTCCTGCCCCTCATGACTTGCTCACATTTGGACAAGAGGTGTGTGAAAGGCAGGCATGACACTAAGACAGACCAGGTCTACATTGGATGCTCACTGTGGCAAACTGTGTTCTGGTTTGTCAGTCATTCTGCAGAGAAGTGTACCTTTGAGTCTCCTGAGGAAATCATGGGCACTTGCCATTACCCTGCAAAAAAAAACAACTTGAAAAGTTGATAAATAGGTGAACTTGCAAAGTCAGGTTTAGACAAGCAAATCTGAATTTTCTTGCTTGTTCTATTCAGAAAATTTTAAATACTAAATTCTCCACTTGACGTTTTGTCTCAATTACCCTAAATTGTTAAAACTATAAAGGAAAAGTCACCACCAATCTGGAAACAATAAATCTCAATCCTGGAACACTAATCGGGTTTCCAAACACCCTCCTAAATAGCACTTAATTTGACTTATGGATACTAGTTGCAGCTGTGTTCAAATAAGAATGGCAAACATGGTTTCATCATACTAGGATGTGACTGCAGCTTCACAGTTTTATCACTGAACTAAGGAGTCTTTTCTAATCTCTGTGTTAGCAGAAATCCATCACTGTCAATCCATTTGGAAATGCCATTGAGAGGTAGTCTACAGCAGTATTTGACAATAGCTTTGAAAATAAAGCATGATTTCCTGGTTGTGGCTATTGCAAAATGTTTCCCATAACCCCGACCTGGTCTGCGTTGGTTTCTATTCACACTGCCCAACAGAATCACACAGCATCTCTTTGAGGGTGCAAACAGTAAGTTTGGGAATCATCAGCTGTGCAGAAGGTATGTAGCATCCTCAACCATACAAAATGTGTAACATGCAGGAGAATGTAACATATTCTGAAGAAGATCACAGTTATTCATATGCATTTTCAATTAAAAATATGTCAATGGAAAAAAATCAAGAGACATTTGATGTTACTTCTGGTTTTTGATGTATCCTAAAACCAGGCTTGAAATAATATTTTATCTTGAAGCTACTCTTGCTGCACCCCTGAGGGTTTTTTAAGGGCTGTTTTCTTGTTATGATCATTCAAAAAACCAAAGGAAACAGTATCTTTCTCACACTGAATAAAAGTGAAAATTAAACTCTTAACATCTTCTCCTTAATTTCTGCACCCTAAATATTGAAAAGCAGCAGGACTTCCACAGCTCCAATGCTTCAACAACTCTCCAAATATATATTAAGAAAAAAATAATTCAAATACTGTTAATTTTTCTCTTCTGCTCCATGCTGCCCAGTTTGGCTCAGCCCAAGGAATCTCTAGCTCAGACTCCAACAAGCCCTCCAGCATATCACTGGATCATTTCTGAACTGTAAACAAGAACAAACAAGAACCCAAAAACATGCTCATGGTGCAGCTGTGCTTGTGGCCAAACATCAATGTGCTATTACTTTAATTTGACTCTTATAAGCATGAACAGATTCTCATCTTCAGCCAGGAAAGCACCCCATCAGTGGTTTCTTTGCTGTTGATTTGCATGCCTCCAACTCTTGCTGTGACTGCTGCAGCCAAAAGGAGAACCAGATCTCCATTTCATTCAGCCTTGCATAAATAAAAATATCATTAAGGGCTATTTAAAATATGTTACATTTAGCAAATTGACATCTAATCCCTTACAATTTATTGAACTTGGCAATATTAATAAGTGTGGTCTACATTCTATAAATCAAGAACATGTTTGCTGGAGGTATGTGCACTTGAAATCACTTCTAGCCAGAATTCTTACTTCCATTAGGGAGTGTTTTCTTCTGTTTTACTGGGTACATGTCTATGGGTGTGACTACAAGATATATTATAGTCTAACAATGTATTTTTCTCCTCCCACCAGATGGGAAGTGTTTTTTCCTTGTTGAAAATATCATCTTGTATTGATTATCAATCACAATAAATACATTTTAAGGGTTTGAATTAAAATGGTGCTTTAATTAAAAAAAAATTAATTCAGAAGACAGAACAATGGGTGCAATTAAATACTGAGAAATGCTTTGCCATTTTACTGTGAAAAGACTTTGGGTTAAGTTACTAATGTCATGCTCTTTAAAATTTACTTATAATAAACTGTTACACTGTTTATATATGTTTTACATTTTCTAATTTAAAATGTACATTTTAAAGAGCTGTCACAAACACAGAGCTTTATGCATTCCAGATGTGCTGGTAGGTCCAGAGAGGTGTGACAGTCTATGACCCACTGGTGTTCCAGATACGTGTGTGATGTGGATCCACTCTACAAAAGACTGTGGAAGTTTTCTATCAGTGCATAATGCTACAGCTCATACATGCAGATCAAGAAAAGGAGGGAGCATGCAAGTTACAGATTTTTAACCAGGTCTTTGGAGTATAGCTTTTGCACAGTTCCTCTGAACGCCTCCTGAGCCAGCCAGACACAGGTAATGGTGAATCCTCCAGCCTCCAAGACTCTCAGGGGCCTTTGACCAAGTCTCCCTTTGTTACCTCTGACCTGCCAAAATCCCAAATTAGTCCTGGGGCAGAGTTTGCTCTTCAAGGTATAGATTAAAGCAAATGTGACTAGGAAGGCAGCAGAATCTCCTGAGATACAGGAGACTTTTGTTTAGACAGCAAAACTGAACCAGAGAAGAGTGGATCTGCTGAAATATATCCATTGGTTTCAGCTGTTACTGAAGAAGATATTAAACCTGGCCCCAAAATCAGGGCAGAGCCAGTGAGGGGCTTCTGCAAAGTGTAGTGGTGGGAGTTCAGTGTTTTAAATTTACTGTAAAACATGGGGATTGATTGTCAGTTTACCTTACTGGAATAACATGCAGCTCATTGGGAAGTGCATTTCTCTCCTGTAACCCAGGGAGTCTGCCTCCTGTTGCTCTCATTACTCTTGTGCCAGCCACTGACACTTCCTTTGTACATCCAGAGGCAAGCTCGAATTATATGGCCAAACTTACGAATCAAGATGACAGACTGTGTTACTGCATGTAAGTATTTTAAATATTTTATATATATATGTATTTTTTTTTTACCATGAAAGGGCATCTTACATTCGTTGTTAAAACTGTCATGACTCGTTTTTCTAAGTTTGTGGGTTTAAAACTAAGCCAGCTATTATGCTTGCTTCTGATGGGTACACTAAATAGATTTCGCTACCTACCTTGGTCTTTCTGGTGTGTATTAACATTCTTACCTCCCCCTCTTCATTGATAACACTGCAAGTGTGGTAGGATGAATCAGATGTCAGGAGGTTGTCATTTGTTTCAGCTTCATATGTCACAGATGAAAAGATGTTGGAGATGAGATTATATACTCACAAACACATGCCCCTCTCCCTCAGCGCTTCCTTATAGTAAAACTGACTTTGACTAGCTGACCTCAAGACAGCAGAAACTTTCCATGTGTTCACATTTAGATTTCTAAAGGACTTTTTAATTTTTCTGTCCTTGCATTCTTTTCTGTATCTTGCTCTCAAACAGTGAAAAATACAAATAAATAATTTCTAATTGACTCGATTTACTTTAATAATCATAACTACAGAGAATAATACAGAGAATAATAAAGACCATTAATTACTCTAAAAATAGACATATCTTTGTAACCCCTACTTTTCGTGGACTTGGAAAAGATGGTCCTATATCACTTTTGCCACTGTATTACCTCCCATATTTTTAGTAAGCATCGCCTGCTATCAAACAAGTCTTTTTATCAGCATTCTTTAGGCTCAGATACACAGTCATCCTCTTGACCCATGTTTTGTGTTTGCAAAAGCGTCATGAGTCAAAGCGTCAAAGAGTGTTTACTGACCTCATTGGTTAACTTCCCCCTGTACTCTCACCACTTCATTTTTGCAGTAATGGATGGGATTTGTACCCATGACTTAATGTAAAAATATTGGAATAAATCATACTGTCAGAATGAAAAGCAAGGAAAAAATTAGCCATAGGAATTCACTGCCTTAGGAAAAAGGATGGGAGAAAGGTAGACAGTTTTAATAGTTATTAACTTCTGAAATGAAGTTTGACTAAGGAAAATGTTGGGTCCAGAAAATACACCCACAGTGAAATATGTGGATGTATGGGAGGACTGAACATTCTTCCCAGATAAACTTTCCTGATATTCATGACCATGTTTTTAGCATTAAATAACAATTCCATGCAGATTTGGGACAAAAATCTAGGAATTTTGTTACACTGAGGTATGTATCCAAGAGGCCTCCTGACCTGAGGCCAGAATTAAGGGACTCCTTTGACGTGTCTCTGTGCAGTTGGGGGGAGGAAGAACGCCTTGGATGCTTGCCCTTGGAATCAGGCCAGCACCCAGCCACAAACGCTCCCAGCCCCTCTTCCAGGTGCTCTTTGCTGAAATGTACTGTGTGCTCTACTAGATAAGGGCAAGAATTTTGGGGATTTTTTTTTTCAAATTATTGAAGAAATTGCATCATTGCTAATACATCATCTCTAACAGTGCTCCCTGCCAAGGAAAAACCCACACAATTACACAAAAGCAACAAGCAAAGCAGCAGACATGAGCAAACCCAGAATTCCTGAATGCCTGCATTAGACTGCTACTGTTGCCTGCAACACAGACTCTACATGAAAGACCTTGCACACTGATCCATACATTATTTAGACATCTAAGCTGCTTACCCAGAAATCCTCAAGGCTGGGCAGTGGAGAGCTCAAACTGCCTAGGGAGAAGAGAAACCACAGGCACCAAGGCCAGACCCCTAAGCTGCATCACAGTGTGCTCAATTTATGGATAGAAAGGCAACCTGGGAAGCCTTTTGAAGGTTTATTTACATATAGCTGGGAAATGAGATAGGTTTACTTATAGAAAGGTATTCTAGGAAAATGAGGCATTTCTAGAGTTTGTATATGGTGCTATATGTTTTATAACCATTGTCATACTTCTGAATTCATCAAAGCTACTGAGGGTGAAAATGGTCTGGTGACCTAGAACAGCATTTAGAGAGTTCATCCAATAAGGGGGAGCCCAAGGTTTAATTCTATCTGTATTTAATTCCATCTGGAGAACACCAAGGTTCAGGCATCATCCTTCTTGCAGGGGAGGCTAGGTCATGGCACAGCAAAGCTGCACCATCTCCCATGCCTCAGCTGTGCTGCTGGTCAGGAGGGAACTTGTCCATCTGCTACAGACACAGAGCAAGAGCAGCTACTTGGCCTTGTCTACTGGGACTCTCTGCTTCCAGTGGAAATGCCATACTGGATGTTTGAGCAGAGCAATGCTGAGAAACAAGCTTGGGAGAAGATCTAGAGAGGTCAAAGCCAGTCTGACCAGAACAAGTGCCCTGTGAAATGCCCAGTGAAGTACCCTCTGCCCAGTGTCACAGCTCCCACACGAGCCAGTTGGAAAGCCCACAAAAACCTGTGTGCACTCAGAGGTCTCTGCCCTCCTGTGCAGAGTCAGAAGGCTGGAAAGATCTTCCAGATGGGATGCACTCCAGTCCAAAGTTTCAATACAGGAAGAAACCTCTACCTTTGCCATCCTAATGGATTTTGATTTGGCGTACTCTTAAATTTCCCCCCACAAAGGGACATTCTGTAGCTGTCCGAGCTCATCTGCTACAAGCCTTCATTGCCTTGCTGACAGAAACATTTTGTTCTTTCTAATCAAAACTTTTCTTCTGTAATTTAAATCCATTACTTCTTGTCCTGATCACAACAGACAGAAAGAAGTTATTCCCTTTCAATCAACAGGAGTCTTCTTTATCTTGGATATTTGCTGGCATATTTTCAGTCTCAAGTTTTCCTCTTTCCAGTTCAGTAACTTGAACCTACTGAGTCTTCTTTCCCTGACCTGTTTTCCAGACCTCATAATTCTCTGTATAAAGGGTTCCTGGTTGATTCACACCTGCCTCAAAGAGTGGCTACACAATGGGAAACAGCAGTCCAGCAGAGGTTTTGCTGAAGCTGAGCTGAGCAGGAAGAAGGCAGTCTGGTACAAATTCTGGTAAAGTCAGTCCACTCATGGGGGTCACCACCTATGACAACAACTTGGTGCACACACTCAGTGTGTGGTTGAGCAGCAGGAAGCCTGCAATCCACTACAACCACAGGTCCATTACTGCAGTTGGACACAAGCTAGTAGATCCCCAAAGGCATTTCAGCAATAAGTTGTCTTATCTTATAAAAGCACCTGATAACACTACCCTTTTTAAAGCATCTTACACTAGTACATGTTTGGTAACATCCTGATTTTTTCAGACTAAAGCTCCAGTCCTGGAATGCCTGAGTCCTGTCCTCCAGTGTACATGAATTCGCTTCAAGTTATGACAGCTTATTTAAAAAGCATTTGAGCACAGCCTGAGCTTCGTTGTGCATGTCAGCAGGGAGGAGACCACAGACCACACGCTGCAGTTGTTCTGATCTGCTAACTTGGGTGCAAGAGATGGAGGCTGTCCCCTCCTCCTGTAGCACCTTGTTGGAGCCATGGTGCTGCTATACCAGCCTCTCCTCAGGAACTGCTAACAAAACCCCAGTGCAAAGGTAAATTAATGCTGATTCACTCCTTACTTAATGTAAAATCCTCTTTAATAAGAAGCGTATGTAGCAGAATTTCTTAGAGAAAATGGGCATGATCTGTATTTGGAGTAAAAGTTGAACTCCCCAGACTGGGCCTCATCTTGAGGCCTGTAGGAGTTTGTGGCGCAGGTAGAAATTCCCTGCCAAGATAGTGGTGCAGTTAAAATTAGAGCTCAAGGTGTTGACAAGGGACAGTAGGTTTTCTAGTGGTTAGCAAGTATGGTAATTAGTGTGGACACTTTAGCCACCTTAAGAGTTTGTTCAACAATGTGTGTTTGCATTTTTCCCTGTGCTGTATGCCAACGAGAATACACCTGTGAATGTAAACTATTTAGACATGTATATAACCTGCCATTTTAGACAAAATAAATGGAGAACGTAGTATTAACCATATTGGTTGGATCTGTGTTTTTGCTCTTGCCCAACTTCCCATTATTTTTGGGTTCCCTCGCTAGTAGTGTATGTTTTTGTCTTTTCATGTTTCCACTACAAACATTAGGTTGTGGGAATTCAATTTAGGAAAACAAGAATTAAAAATTTGCTCGCTTTGGTCTCTGCAGTCAGAGTATTCAGTGTAACCAAAAACTATAGGGGAAAAAAATGAGTCTGAAGCAGAGTATTAAGAGCTCTGCTTTGCATGATGTGTGTGAGGGAGAAAGAGCTTCTCAAGCTTCTCAAAAACCTTGAATACACATTATCTCTGAAGCTGACAGGCTCCAGGTTGTGCAGTAACATAATATGTATTTAGTAATTTCATGACAAAAATATTAGCTAAAATGTTTCTTTCATTTCCTTTTTGCCTCTTACTTGTCTTAGATTATTTGAAAGGAGTAGTGAAGCTTTTACCTAAGACTTTCACTATGACATTGCAATTAATTAAGGTTCTTCATCTAAGCTGTAGAGTATCTCTATACCTTCAACTCTTCAGAAATTTGTGTCCAGCATTCCAAACTTTCAAGCTAGACATGCTTCAAAGCAGGACTAGGAGGGATTGCTGAGGGTTCACCAGGAATGCTCAGTCAATATTTTCTGTTGAGTGAATTATGCTCTCGGGCAAACAAAATATTCTGCATCTCAAATTTGGAATTTTTCTCGTAAAACAAGACAGAAGCAGTCTTTTGCTTCTTGCGATATGTATTTTGAAGACCAGAGCTAGCATAAGTGAGGGACTTGGTGACTAGGTGCAGAATCTTTGTCAGATTGTCTCGTTATTACAGAATCACAGAATACACTCAGCTGAAAGGGTCCCACAAGGATCATCAAGTCACTCCTGGCCCTGCACAGGACCATCCCCAAGAGTCACACCAAGTGCCTGAGAGTATTGTGCAAACACTTCTTTCGTTTTCATTTCCTAGTAAAAACTTACTTAAATTCAGATTTTTATTTAGTTAATTTTGCATTTTGACTTTCAAATAACTTCAACAGTGGAAGTTGATGTCCTATCCTTCAATTCTGCTCCTGTTAGTTACTGCCTATTATTCCAGAACTTAACACTAACCTGTCAGAAAATTTCATTACTTCATTTCTGTACCTCATGATACCAGAATATTTTTAATTTCTGCTCTGGGATGTAATGACTTCCAAAAATTTCTTCAAGAAATTACTGAAATTATTTCAAAATTTTATTAAGACAAGTAGATAGGGAGAACAATGTCTAAGCATTACAGTTGGTTAGGATACAGACAAAAATAATCTCTTTTATCCCCAAATAAAATAAAATAAAATACCTCATGACCAAGAAATATATTTTTAGTATAACATCATAGTTTGCATTTGTAAAGAAAGAGGATAAATATACAGTTCTGATTCTAGCCCTAATGCAGCATACACAGAGACTCAAATGTTCACATAGATAACGAAAATTGGAAAATATTAGAGTTGTTTTTTTATAATTGCTGGTTACACAAGTCTGTGCAATCAGGTATTGGTAGCAACCTCTTGGGCAGAGGTGATTTTGGTAGTCTTTCTATTTAACTCACCAGAAGTTGCAGGTGTATATGACATATTCTAGATCATGCCCTAAATTGGTGTGTTTCTTCCTTCCAGATAGGCATACGATGGTTGTGTTTTCTGTACATTGCTTTCCAAGGTGTATATTCTGGGACTACTGATGTTAGTCTGCTTTGTAAAACCCTTCAGTCAGAAGAACTGTAATGTATTTCAGTACTTTAAAGTACATTAAGATTGTTGAAAGGACAAAAGCCCTAAAAACCACCTACCAGGCTGTTGCATTTTGCACTGAATCTGTGAAACTGCAGTTTTACAGGTGATGCAGCTGAGATCTGGCTTAGAATTTGGATCTGATTTTGGCCCTCCATGCTGCTGCAGGCTTGAGATGTGTGCTCAGTCATGTGCAATTCCCCTCATATCTCCTACAGCAAATCCTGTAGCTGTATTATTATAACCATACATAGGTACATATAGTATCTGGAATTCAACCAGCAGCCAGATTTGAAGGATCATCCATAAAAGTTTCACATAGCTAAAGAAAGCAGTCAATGCACTCTTAATAAATTTAACATTTTCACAGATTCTCAGGTCAGCTTCATGATGTAAGGTACTCTTTAAAGAGACATATACATTTATATAGAAGTATACAGGTCACCTGGAAAACATCCAAACTCTTCCTTAAAGCAGTCAGTCACAAATTTCTAGACATATGGAGCAAGATCTGTAGTAATGATACTACTCATAGCACTGAAGATTTATTTGGTGTAGCAGTGGGTTCAGCAGAATTTCAGGCCTGCAATTATGTCATAAGATAAGCATGTCAGAGGCTATGGGTATGTCAGGTAATTTGACTTGTATACCTATCTTTGTTCTGGCATCTGCCCACTTGTGATATACACAAATGATACTGCCAAGGGAGTGCTGAAGATCTGACTGTTACTGGTACTTGTTAAAGTGAGACATAAAACGATAAATATTAAGAATCCATCTGCTTGGTTTAGAGAAGTCAGGCAATGTGTTTCTGGCAAGATGAAGCACCAGCAATGGGGTACATGACATTTGTATCTGATACATGATTAAATGCCAACATGTAAGATGAAACACTACAGATCTTATTTATGGCATTGATTCTTGCAAAAAGATGTTTAAGAGTGGTAAGAGAAAATACTGATTAAGAATAATCTCCTTAGAAAGAACATTCCATGTTTTATGAGCAAGGTCTCTTCTCAAAGGGTTGTCACAGGTAGCCTGCTACGGGCCTCAGTGTGGAGGCGCAAAATAAGGAAACAGAAAACATAAAAAACCCTGAACTTAAGTGTGATGTGGAATGTTATCACTCATCTGGACTGAACAATATGGCAAGAAGAGTGGCAAAAGAAGGAAATTTGAGGTTGTATGGAATAAAAACCTTCATATGAGCCTAAATGTAAGAACAAACTGCATTACTTTTTTCTTGACTGCAGTGCTAAACTCCTAGGCCCCAGAGGAGGTGAGAATTGGCTTGGCAGACTCCAAATATCAGAAGAATTGACATAGTGAAGAATTTTTGTCAGCACTTTTACTAGCCATGCATTTTTCTAAAGAATTTTGGTTCAGCTTCTCCCTATGTTTCCTTGAAATCATTAGGGCAAGACACTGTGCCTTAAGGGTGCTATTAGGAGGGCATCAATAATGTTATAATGCTATTAAAGTTTAACAATAACTCATAGATGACAATTTCCTAATTGGAAAATTAGGTGCACACTGATTGATGATTTCAGTTTCTGATGCCTACTAGGTGGCCTAAAGATTAGACCAATCTCCATTGTATTTTGCTTCATCAAAGCTGGTTTTCTGGCTATTTCTCAAAACTATACAGTCACACTCTTTCCACTTTATATTCAGTATTTGCCTTCTCTGAACTACCAAATAAAAAAAAAATACTTAATCATAAGAGAGAGAAATATGAGACCTGGTTGAATATAGGACCAGCAGATGAAAACACCCTAATCAATTACATCCTTGCTGAAACCCTCTATGCGTAACTCCTTAGAAAGAACAAGTAATGTACAAGTCATTAATTCATAAATTTAATCCATACATAGGATAGAAGCCCTGTATAAATCTAGTCCTCTGTTTTGTTGTTATTTTTTAACTGTATCGAATATATCACAGCATCATCAAGGTTGGAATATACCTTTACGATCAACTTAGTGCAACCATCATCCTAGCAGCATCATAATCACCCCTAAATCATATCCTCAAGTGCCATATTCAGATGCCATTGAACACTTCCAGAGATGGTGACTTCAGCAGCTCCCTGGGCAGCCCATTTCAATGCTTAACTGCTCTTTCAGAGAAAATGTTCTTTCTAATATCTAATATGAATCTCCCCTGACCATTTCCTTTTGTCCTTTTCATTTGATGAGACATGACAGAAGAGTCCAACACCACCTGACTCCAACCTCCTTTCAGGTAGTTGTGGAGAGCAATATGGTCACCCCTGAGCCTCCTTTTCTCCAGGGCTCCACCCCCAGCTCCCTTGGCCACTCCTCACAGGATTTGTGCTTCAGACCCCTCACCAGCTCCATTGCTCTTCTCTGGACATGCTCCAGCACCTCAATGTCCTTCCCAAATTGAGGGGCCCAGAACTGGACAGAGCACTTGAGGTGTGGTGTCACCAGTGCCCATCTCGGGGGGACAATCACTGTCCTGGTGCTCCTGGCCACATCATTGCTGATACAGGCCAGGATGCCATTGGCCTTCTTGGCCACCTGGGCACACTCTGGCTCATGTCCAGTAGCATGCCCAGATCCTTTTCCTACTGACTGCTTTCAAGACACTCTTCCCCAAGCCTGGGTTTATTGTGACCCAAATTGTCCTCAGCCCATCAATCCAGTTTGTGAAGATCCCTCTGCAGAGCCTTCTTACCCTCCAGCTGATCAACATTCCCATCCAACATGATGTTGGCTGCAAATTGACTGAAAGTCTCCTTGAGCAAGGAAAAGAGCTTGAAAGAGTAAACACAGGTGGTAATTTAATTAGCACTTACAAGATATGCCTTGCTCATGCTGAAGGATAGTTTTCAAAGGTATTAACTTAAAATAATTTTGACATTATTTGCACTGAAGTGTTGTTAGAAGATATTCAAAACATGGCCACGTGTGTAGATGGATCTTGCCTGTTCCACTGAGCTACTCTGAAGTAAGTTTCAAGTGACCTTTTTTCAGGTGAAGCGGGCAGTCCAAGAGTTTCTGGGTAGGGTATATGAAAGCAGGATCTCAGAAGCTTAGGTAATTGCTAATTGTAGAGTGTTCACAAAGCTTATTTCAAACCTGCTGTCTGAAGCTGTAAGTGTGATTCACAGGATTGCTAGGGCTGCTCTGGATTAAGATCAGGACTGGGAATTAAAATAGGATTTGTGATGCCAAGCCCCAAAGAGATATTTTACTGCAAAAGCCTTCAGCCTCTGCAAAGTCTCTGCTGACAGAGGTCAGTTTGGGATCATTAGCATGTAGTTTAGATGACGGTGAGTAAAGGCATTTTTGGCTATGGAAATACGGCCATTGCTGTAACTCCCCCCCTACATGTAGGATCTGGCACATCAAGTAGGCCTGCATCTGTCAATGACTCAAACAGTATTTTTAACCATAACCCACCAACACTTTGTAAAAATACAGTTTTTTGCCTCTGCCAACCATCCTTGGTTTGGGTTGGAGGGAACCTTTAAAGATCATCTAGTCCAACCCTCATGCAATGAGCAGAGACATTCTCAACTTGATCAGGTTTCTCAGTGCCCCATCCCACCTGACCTTGAATGCTTTCAGGGATAAATCATCTAGCACCTCTCTGGACAACCTGTGGCAGTGTTTTACCACTCATCATAAAAAATTTCTTCCAATTATCTAGTCTGAACATAACCTCTTTTAGTTTAAAATAGTTACCCCTTATCCAACACAACAGTCCCTGCTAAAAAGTTTGTCCCCACCTTTATCCTCCATATAAAAGGTCACAATGAGGGCTTACCAGAGCCTTCACTTCTCCAGACTGAACAATCACAGTTCCTTCAGTGTTTCCTCATAGAACAGATGCCCCATTCTTCTGATCATTTTTGTGACCTTCTTCTGGACCTGTTCCACCATGTTCCTGTCCTTTCTGTGCTAAAGGATCCTGAGCTGGATGCAATACACCAGGTGGGTCTCACCACAGTGGAGCAGAGGGGCAGAAACCCCTTCCTTGACCTGCAGGTCACACTTCTGATGCAGCCCAGGCTGCAACTGTCTTTTTGGGCTATGAGCGCATATTACCAGCTCACATCCAACTTCCATCCATCAATACTCCCAAGTTCTTCCCTGCAGAACTCCTCAATCCCTCCATCTCGAGTCTGTATTGATAGTGGGGGCTGCCCCATTTTCATCCTAGTCTTGAGGTCTTTCTATGGTCCAACAGTAAACTTGGTCTACTAGACTCAGATATTCAAATCCTAAATCATACCTTAACTTTAATTGCTGATCCAGTTTATGCCAGGAGGAAGCACCAACCTGCTCAGACTACCTCTGGGTAGAAGGAAATAGAAAACTCTAATGATCTAGAAAACTTGAGGCAAAACAAGGATACTTGGAGTGAGTCCATGTACTGTGCAAGACTTCAACTCACTTTTTCTAGAGGAACTTTGTGTGTCCAGATCTCTTACTGGGTATATAACCCAGCTGTTTTGTGCCTAGATATACTGATCTTTTTTTCTTGATCTGTTGAATTATACTGCTCTATGTTTGCAGTGGTTTCAGTGACTACAGCTATATTCACAAAAACATCTGAACCCAAATGTTATGTTCACAGGATTTTACAAGTAGTGGTGCATTTTTATTTTCTATTCCATCAAGTATTTTTAGCTGCTATTCATATATTTAAAGTCCTTTATTACTATTTACAGTGCTTCATAATATAGATAAACAATGTTGGACCAGGAAAAGCAGATGCTAATTAAAAAACCAAGCAGTTCTGGAAAAACCCAGAGACTGAAGTTCCTTTGCATAAACTATTTCTTCAGTATTTATGAATAACAAATTCATCCACTGAAATAAGGTTGTGAGTGACTCATATTCAAGAAAAGGCCAAAATTCATTGGACAATCTCTCCATAACAAATAATTTAACCAGCTCTAAAAATATTTGTGGGGTTTCTTCTTACAGGGGGAAAAAAGTGTCTCACCAAAATGAACTTGTTAAAAGGAAAAAAAAAAAAAAAATCCAAGGACTGGTTTGTAACTCTGCAATCCAGCCCAAATAAGGACAGTATATGGTTGCACTATCCCAGGAGCAGAGTGCTGACTGGACTGTGCCTGACAATCTGATACTTCCCCTCTGAAGCGTGGGAGAGAGAAACCACTTGGCTGGTGTACTGCAGCTCTCTGCCTGCCCCAGAGCAGGCCGGAGAAGCACAGGGACAAAGCTAGTAGGGTCTGCCATGCCCCTGACACTGACAAGCTCCAGCAACACAAATCATTCACTGGGAGCCAAGCAGCACCAAACACTTTTACTCAGCACAATGCAAATATACAGGAAATCATCACTTAGTCCAAGTTTTCAAAACTAATTTTCAAAATCTCAGGCAATAGGTGGGTTTCGAACATTTGCATAATTTAAAAAAAAAAAAAAAGTGTGGATATCTCATGCTTTTTTCTTGTATTCTGCAGGTTTTGAGTGCCCCAAACTACTGTTGAACTATTTGCTTTGACAGTTTCTCCTCATCATCCCTGTAATGTTTTCTGACCTACTAAGACTGCATGATATGTGGTACAGCACCAAATACATTCCTGAAATCCAAAGAAATTATGTCTATCCAGCTAGGCTAAAGTATCTTAAAAAATCCAAACACACTTCTCAGAAATGGGATTTTTTTTTTAATCATTTCATACTGAGTGACCTTTAACAAATCAGAGCTAAACAAAGTCCTTATAGGTCAACCATATATTTCATCCCTTTAGTGTGCTCCAGTGTATAGGTATGTAGAAAAAAGCTGTAATACCTCCCACAGGCCAGAATCCCTGGGAATAAGATGCCATCATTCAGACAAAAGCTGAGCTGGATGTATGAAATGTCCATTGTCCAGGTTATCTGTAGGAAAATGGCTTGAGAACCAAGAACAGAACCAAAGAACAAGGAAGTCAGTGTCAACAATGAGGGATGAGGCTGAAGCCATTCATGGCAAGAGGTTTGATTTTAGTGTGGAAATAGCTGAAGAAGGCAGAAAACTGCCTGGTTCAAAGGTGAAATTAACTCCGAAATCTAACTCCATAAGACTGTTTAGCAGCCTGGAGGAAAATGAGGCAGAGAAATGGTCAGTGTGCTTTAATTGAGCTTTGCTTGTTTGTTGGGCTGCTGTAGGACTGATTGGCCTGTGATTCTTTCAAAAAACTTTCCAAAGACTGTGCAGGTGTTTGCTGTACAGATGAGTATAGGTAGATTCCACAAAATAAAACGACTTGGCTGTATGAAATTATAAAAACTGAGTTTATCAGCTTATTTAAGAAATCTCACTCAGCTGGGCATGAGATGGGCAGAGTGGCTGTATGTGTTGACTGCAGTGTGTGCAGGCTCACAATGTGCTATGTGAAGTCAATCTTAATGTAAATGAAATCCAAAATACTGTTTACAACAGCATCATACAGAGTCTGGGTTCTGTGAGAGTGTGAAAGAAAGCCTGAGTTTGCTGCAGAGTTGACAGAAAGTCTCTTGAACATTTGTATACCAAGGATGCAGTTGCTCCATCAGCACACAAATTGGCTGTGCACAAATTGCCATCTCTCAGAGCCTCCCACCTAGGATCAGGACCTAATCCGTACCCACCACTTACAATGCCACTGGCACCCAGAGTACTGCTAGTACTCCTCATCTTCCTAGCAGAGCATAAAAGGATTTGTTGCAAGCTTATATAACTGCAATGATTCCCTTGTCATATCAGGATCAAGAGACAAACAGCTGCAGGTTGGGGAGGATGAAAATGATTTAGGATGGGGCACTGGAAGAAAGAAGCCAGGAACTGACTGCTCATCCCCAGCCCTGCACTGAGCTCTGGGACTCCAGTGTTGCACATTTATGCCTTAGAGCAAACAGAATGCAAATTCCTAGCATATTAGTTGCAACGGAACTTGCACAGTTAAGTTAGATGGAAATGCAAAGCAACTCATCAGTGCTGAGAAGCAGCTGAATGTTTTCAACTGCATGGTCCAAATACAGCTTCAATCTTTCAGTTAGTCCATGAAGAGGGACTTCTTGCCCATAAAGAGCATATTACAGGATTGGGGCCAAAACTAGCAAAATTCTTCTGAAGCACTGAAGACATGAGTGATTTTTGTAACATAATATTTATTCCAGAACAAGCCACCATATATCTTGTTTCTACCACATTCTAGCAAAAGCACTTCTCAAGGTATTGGCTTTTTATACCAGAATAATTGTACCTCCAACTGTAGGACCTCAAACAGTTTTGGACATGGTTCTGGCTGATGAGCCAGACCCCCAACTACAATATCCTTTTAGCTGTTGCTGGTCTCTCTTTGAACTAGTGTAATTTGGAAGAGAAGGATAAAAAAGGAAACTCTGTGTTTACAAAGGGAAGAAGGAAACCATCTGTGACAGGGCTCTTTTTTGAGCATTGGCTGTTTGAGCACTGCTCAGATGTTTCTAATGCCAGAAGTGGTCCCAGCAGAAATGGATTAGTGGGCAGAGAACAAGTGAGAAGGTCAAAAGGTGAAAATTAATGCAATTTATCACATGCCTGTGCTGTTTGTCACCAGACAAGAGAAATTAAGGAAATCACATGGATATTATCACTTTGCCTTGGAATAGGATGACCCTATGTACATGCAATCTGAACTACTGCTCATTGTTAGCTTGTTAATTGTAAAGTGGTGTTGAACAAGACCCAGCTAGTTTGCTCCATCTGGCATGCTCCTGTTTGTGGAATAAACGTATGTCAATAGCTTTAGCATGACCAATCTTTACAGTAAAGGGCCAGAGAGGACATTTCATACCCAGACTGGGAATTTTCCATGCCAGTTTTACAATTCAGAAAATATACATATCACACAGGCACATACGCAGTAAGCACGAGGGATTAGCATTGGAAACGACAACACGTAAGCCAAGTTTTAGCTTTAAGTGATTTGAAACAGCTGAGTGATAAATTAAAATAAAAACAAATGCCATCAGCTCAGCGCTAATGGGACTGGTGGGTGCTCCTGTCATGAAAGCTTGGTGAATACATATTGTTATAATTGTCTGGGTGGAGGTGATAGAACAAACGTGACTCTTCCAAGCCAGTGTTGGCACTGACTATAATTGTTAACAGATTTAGTATCCTATTCACCTCTTTTTTCCCCTATAGCTCCTTCTTAACTTATCAGCAGATTTTATTTTTGAGTTATTAGAAATCACATCCTTCTCTTATTGATTCTTCTGAATTGCCAGCCAGCCACTAATTGCTTCCAGCTATGATGGTTCAGAATTACTGATTTCCTTTTAGATATTTCAATCATTCATATATCTTCCCCTTCATCCCTCCACCCCCTTTTGACTTTCTTTGGCTTGAGGTTTTCTCAGAGGAGTTATCAGCTTAGTTAACCCTACTTGTTCTCGCCAAACTCTGCTCTAATTCCCTTGGCCAAGGGGTAGTCAAGAAGAGTTGATAAACATAAATCCCCATCTAATTCAACCTCAGCATGAGCACTCTGAGCCCAAATACTCTGAATCTGAACACCTAGTTGATATGCTGTTCAGGTGTACCTATATAGCTATCTATATACACACATACACACACATATATCCATATCCATATCTATGTACATAGTGAGTGTGGGTGTTTATATGTAAATACACTGTGTTTATATGTAAATGTACTATGTTTATATGTAAATATAGATGTATAAATATAGCACATAAATAATATATGTGAACCTGCATTTATAAATTAATGCATGCGTTTGTATTTAAGGTCTGGCTTGCTACTCCCTTTTGCTTGCTGCTCCCACTGTGTCACATGGCTCCTTGAAGCAGAATGTCACAGCACTGAGATTGTCAGAGTCACCCAAGAGTCACACACCTGCAAGTCACCAAGAAACATCCTGGAAGCATGGCCAGGCAGCTTCCAGAACTGCAAGCCTTGCTTGTTGCAAACTGGGACTCTGCAGGCCCCATCCTTTTTCAAGAGCCCAGCATTACTGTCTCAAGTGCATGTCACTGAGAGGTCCAGGTTAATATATTCTTGAAGAACCTAATACAAATTTTCCTAGGCATGACTTTTTTCTGTCAAAAATTTAATGCTCTGAGCTTCCTGCAGTGCAAGGCTCTTTTAAAAATGCATAACTCATAAATGAATCAATATAGGACTAATGTGAATCAGTACAAGGGCGCTTGAGGACACTTTTTTTTTCCCTGTTGCATAGTTGTTCCCTCTCCAGACCTTGCCAAAACTACCCCATTGTTGCACTGAAAGCAACTAATGGCAGCTGTTAAACATGTGGTTCAAGTTTAGGGATCAGTCCCAGGCATGAAAATTAGTTTTTGCTTGGGTTAAATGCAAGTAGCAATGAGGTGTCTCTGCATAGTGAGAACAGAAGTAGTTGGAAGCTGCTGCCCAGAGCAAGATCCTGCCTGAGAAGCACAATCACCCTCAAGGCTCATCCCTGACCACAGGCACAAAGGTGGAGGAATGGACTGGTTGCAGCTGTATGCATTAGCTAAGCAAAGGCTTGAAGATGGGCATGATTTTAGGAGAAAACCAGACTCATTTTAGCCACGATATTCATTGGAAAAGTAAATTTGTTGAGGATACAAAACAAAACCTAGTCTGTCTTCTTGTAATATTGCCTTGTCCTATTTAGAGCAGTTATCCAAAACCACACAATATAAGACTAAAAAAAAAAAACAAAAAACCCAAAACTAACTGAGTCTAATTAAAAAGGAAGAAGAAATGAGCTTAAATATCCAGAAGGGCCATGTCGATACTTCTTCCATAGGCCCCTTCCACTCTAATGTATTTTGGTTCAATTGTGAGTTTACTGAAGAAAGCATGCTCAGGTTCCTCAGAGCAGCAGTCGGCATCTTGGAATGATGTAGATGAGAAGTATCAGTATGTATGATTAAGTGAGTCAGAAACCCACTCAGTGCATGCCATCAGGCTTTGAAAGTCACCCTTCTACTGTATATATGCAGCAGTGATAGTGACTGTGGCAATAAGTGAGAGCTAGTGTCCCTCTGTGTGTCTCCAGGTTGAAATGAAAAACTTGTTCCCTCCAGGCAAACCAAATCCTGCAAGCAAACCTGGATATGTTGTCCCTGTCCCAGCTGTTAAGTTAGTGTAGTTTTCCAGTTCACCAAAACTTCAGTCTCTTCAGAGGTCTGAAAGCCTACAGGAGAGTGTGTAGCCAAGGAAGTGCAGCTTTATTTCCAAATCCACAGGCTCGGTCTTACAATTGCACCCAATCTTGAATTCTTGTTCTATTTCTGTGGGAGAACCAGGATTCATGAGTCATGTCTCAGCCAAAAGAAAATTTTCTTTGCCTACAATTTTCTAGAAATGTCAACATATCACGGACACATTGGATCTTGACAGATAAAGTGGGATGTTACAACTGAAAAACAAAAAGAAAAAAAATGTCTGAGTGCTGCAGAAGATCCTTCTTCTCAAATTGAGCAGAGGGAATGGTTGTCCTGTTGAATCACAGTGGGGCTGTGTAATTGAAAAGATTTGTTGTCTGAGAAAGCATATTTAAAAATTCCTCTCCTTTCTTCAGCTATCAGGATACCACTGGGATTTCACCATGTCTGTAGATCTGCTGCATAATGTGTGAATGGCCATATCTCACCATGGAGTCAAGAGTTGAGCTGTTACAAGTACAACATAAATAAGATCAAAATCAGAGTTGACTTGTGAGGGGAGATATAGTGGCTGTGGGTAAGAGATGGAAAGTGGGGCTAGAGAAATCAGATGGGTAAAATATAAAACAGCAAAATGATTTGGGTACAGATTTGAAACATTCAGCACCCTCTCAACTGGTTTTAACAAAGCCTGCTTATCATTTTGAAAATGGCAGGTCATTTAGGTCATCTCAAAATTACTGAAGGAAGGGGTGGCACAGTTTAATTAGACTTTCCCATTATAAGTTTCTCTATAGACATCTCAGGTCATCCCAAGTATTACTGTATCACTCTGGAGTAAGAAAATCAACTGAAATAAATGCATTTACTACATATGTACACTGATATCACTTCATACAAGGTCTGTCAGAAAGATTTCAAACATGATGCTTCACAAACAGTGTTATGAGCTGAACACTGTAACACAGATTAAGGTCAAATAAATCTTCACACTGAAAACTTATGTCTTAGACCTTTTCATGTCCGAAGGATTTTACTGCTGTGTCCTCTTTCCTGCTATTACAACAGTGCCACACAGGACTGAAAACATATTCTATTTCTCAAAAGATTTTTCTCATGTATGTGAGACAGCCACCTCTGTTTACATGGCAAGTACAAGAAATTATGGTAAAGCTACACAGATAAAAATTAAAGTATAGCAGTTTCAGTGGAAGTAAGGACAAATTGCTCTTAACTTAGGCTTCAGTGGGCAGGATCAGTGGACATTAAAGGGAAACATAAAAGCAAAAAGAAACAGAGCCTGCATCACTTAAATGTCATTGGCTTCTGCTCTATTTCAAGGCATTATCAGCAAAGTGTCATGAGCCTATCCATGCCACTTGATGCTTTTTCTGCAGCTCAGAGCTTGCAGGGATGAGCCCATGTGAGTTGGGGGTTTTTGTCCCAGTGGTATCTCATGTGAAGGTGGAACTTTTGGGTTGGTTTGTTTGTTTGTTTTGATTTTAGAGATTTTTGTTGGAGGCAGGGGAAATTACTCCTCAATTTTCTGCTATCTCTGAGTTGCCAGCCCTTGTATTGCAACAGTCAGAGTCCGGCCCAGCAGCTAAAAGGTATTTGCCCCAGGGATGAATTAGAGTAGGTACTCTAGCAGCAGCTGTCCTTTGACAATATACTGTATAATCTAAGTACCCTAAAATCTAAAATTTTAGGGACACAAGGTAGTATTTCCTCTAAGGGATATTTTTAACTTTGAGAAAACAGGAACATGAGACTTCTGGAGCCATTGAGTTGGTTTAGCTCTTGGACCCTCCCATGAATGTAGCAACATCCACCTGAACAGCACACCTGCCACCCGCACAACAGCTGTGGAAGGGTTCTTCCAGAGGTTTCCCACATTCATGGCTACAAGCAGCCTGCCTATATATGTTTACAAATTCCTTCTCTGTTCATTCAAAATCAATTTATAGGCAATCATTCTCAAATCAGTACAGACTATGACTCAAATAAGCTTCTCTCCTTTATTCTTTATGCCTCTTTGTAAATAATTTTCCATCCCCTTTCAGACTTTTTACTTCTTTTTTTTAATGAACTAAAAACTTTCTCTAAGTCTTTCTTTGTACCTTTCTTACAGATTTACCTTACCCTTGTTTTGCTCTTAACTCACCATCCCTTATGATAGATTACTTGGACAGTGTCTGTCCTCCCAAGTAAACACTCACCAGACACCTGTGCATTAATGCAGCATTTCAGACCTCTCCTGCAAATGCCTCACCTTTACATTTTTCATGCTGTTATAACTTCAGGGCATTGTAATAATTCTGAAACTAATACTCTGTCCTTGTATGATGTTATATCCATATCATGAGCTCCCAGTTTTCACAGATTGCTTATGCTGAGTAACTGACCATGCCTTTTGTACTACTGACCTTGGTCTTATTTGTCTCTATTCCACCTTCTCCATATTGTAAGTGTTATTGGCAAAATATTCTGAACCTATGCTCTTAAATGGCGGCTTCTTCCAGCCAATAATCTGTCGTAAATCAAGTAATTTGTACGTCCTCAAAAGTCAAAGAAATAATTCCTGCTTCTTTTCAATTAAGTAGCCCCTTCTGCTCAAAAAGCCGCCTTGCCAGATGGTTTGTGCTTCCTCCTCCCATCTCAGACAGATCTGGCTCCCATTGACTGGGAAAGAGCCCAGCACTGACAGCAGGGATATTCCCAGCCAGAGGTATCTCCCTGGAAGTGGTTCTTTAGATGAACTTCAGAGTCCATCCTGCCTATAAAAATACTGTTCAGAATTTTGGTTCTCTGTCAGATCAGCACGATGGACTGGCAGAGCTTGAAAAATAAAATGGCAAGCAGAAAGCTAGCATCCAAATCCACCCCTTCAATTTGAAATGCAAAGTGCAATACTTTTCAGGAATCTGGAGGGCTAATGTAACAAGGAATTCATCCTCCCCTGAAATGAAGGATTCATTTCAAAACACACTGATACTTTGGCTCAGAACAGTGACTTCATCAGCAAAGTCAAAAATAAGAAAAAAATACTATTTAGAAGATATTACCTCTGGGCCAGATCATCATATGTCACAAATTTGGATAAATTTAAACAGAGCTACATTAGTTTTTATCAGTTCCAAATCCACCCATTTCCCATGGTCTGAAGCATTATATTTCCAAATTTTTCATTTCCTAATATTTTCCAAATGTTGTTATAATTTTAGGGAAACATTATTATATTTTCCATTTTCCTTTTTCCTGTGTTTTACGACTAAACAATCTTTCATAAGGATTTCTTTTTGATTTCACAGAGAAGCTCTTTAATAAAAACAAAAAAGCTGATCTGCTAGATCTTGCTAGCAAGCATTGTCAGTTGGGTGAGGAATCATTAAAGAAGAACTGCATATTAAAACCCTGTAGTTTTAGAATACCAGATATTAAATTAAAGAAGGAAACTTACTGCCCAGTTCTCTGGAAAGTGGCTACCATTCATGGCAAAGTTCAAAGTAAAAACATGAAAAAGTGACTGTTAACAAACGTCACAGTCTTGATTCATTTTTTCATTTTCATAGTGACAAATTTTCATAGTGACTTAGCATTAAGTTAAATCATCTACTTGAGATTGGGAAAAATAATATTCATGTGCTAAAATTTTATCCTATTTCTGCATTAGCGCTATGTTCTCTTAAATTTTCTCTGCAAAAAATGAAGCAGAGGTTTATAATTCATATCTGTATAATTTCTCACAGCTGTGCCAAAGCCTGCACCACAGTCCAAAGCCAATCTCACTTGGGCACTATTCAACACAACTTCTTGCTTGGACCTCAGCTTCCTACTAGGAGAATTATTTCATCACAGATGGAAGTTAATGACTAATTAATGTTCACACATCACAGGCAAAGGGAGCACCAGGACATGTGAAATGTGTGGAGTTTTATTTCAGCACAGCAGTAAAAGCCAGAGTTGGGGTGTCTCCCGACTATCACACTCTGAAACACTCCTTTTTCTGTTAATGTTAGTTGTGTAAATATTAATTTGTGTAATTATCAATTTACAATCCAAAATGTGCCCACATTATATTCAGAGAAAATATGAACAAGTTGAAAATGTGAAGAGAATTGCATTTTTGAAATCTGAAAAATTGCAGGTACTCAAAAATAGCAAGTAGATTATTTTTTTAAAAAACTTGCTATTTTGACCCAGTTTTCTCTTGAACATTCTTCTGAATGTTTTCAAAATATTCATTAATAATCTGAGAAATTAGTCTACTGAATGTCTTTGAAATTCATCTGTAAAACATCTCTGCCTTTCCATAGTTAATGTTCTAATAATATTATGAAAAATAACCAGTCACTCAATCAAGTATAACCCATATCTCATAAAACCATATTTGCAATCTGTAATAAAATTGTACTTTTTTATTTTGTTCCCTCACTGAATAATGTTATAGTGTTTACATGGTATCCTGACAACTCATGCGGAATAGAATGGCTTATTGCTGCCTCTTCTTAATCACACACACTGTACCCACATCTCCTAGTTCCTTAATGCCTACCTACATTCATCAGGCATCATTCATTTTGATTCTTTCTTCCTTCAAAATTCAGTAAGAGAGCTAGCCAAAGACCACTCCTTCATACTCTGCCTAGCTCGAGGGTTTCTAATCTTTGACAAATCACTGTGAGGGGATTTGTTACGGGTGGAATTCCTCTTCTGCTCCACTTGAGGACCTCTTGCTTGCAGTGTGAGGCTGTGCTCAGCCTTGCACTGTAAAGTGTGAAGGGTAGAGTAGTTTGCAGTGAGTGACTTCTTAGCCGAAGTATGCTTCCAATGTTTTTTTGCAGATTTTCTGTGTTTAGCAATCCCTATGTGATATGCTACTATCAAAATTATTTGCTAATTAAGACCCATGAATACCTCTTAGTACCCCAAGTGCTCATGGATTGTTTTACTGGGGCTGAGTAAACTCAGCCAAATTCAAAACTATAATGGGGTTAATGAGTGGAAAGATGATCTCATCTGGATGGAAGTAACTTTTGGAGTAAGGACCTCTGAAGCACCATTCTGTCACATATTGGGTATTGAGATAAGCCCCCACAATTAGAAACTCTGGTGGTGCCTGGTCTGTGGCCGTGGGACACTCCCCAGTATGAAGAAGGGAGACAAGTGTGTTCCAGCCAGTCTCTGGTCTGGGCAGCAGCAGGACCAGGCCCATCATGAATCAGGAAACCTTTCTGCTGTGCAATTTCTCAGAAACCTTCTGCATTCACATATGGGAGAAAGAACCAGGTGCTCAGAGCTATTCAAATTTAAGATAAACTGCTTTCCAGAATAAGCCTTTTATTCATAGGGAGCTGATGTCAACTATTGAAACTGAACTCTTAACTGAGACACTTCAGGCTAGTTGCCTAAATTTTGGTGGAATGTATCCAGGCCCTAACACATACACTAATTCTTCTGGGTAACTGTAGACACAGCAAAATTCATTTTTTTCATGAAAGCACTTGCTAGTCAGTCTTTACCATACCATATCTCCTGGCAGCACAGAGAGAAGTGTGTGTTTATAATAACAAGACAGCAGAAATTTTGGACACTGCTTTGAATAATGCATTTTGCACTACTTGCTCAGGCTTGTTAAACTCAAAGCAAAATATAAAAGACGCAATATTGCTTTTTTTGTGAGGTTTATACTTCTGGTTTTAATGAGAATTATCTTAAAGGATAAGTTAATTTCTTGTACATGCTACTAACCATGAATGCATCTAAAAATTGTGTTGCCGCTTGAATCGTTCTTTTGGTATAAATTCTTCTAATTTTAACTTACCCCCACAGCTCTGTGACTGGACTTTATCCTGACTTGGCCCTCCAGCCATTTCTAGCCTCATCTCTCCAAAAAGATGACACTACTTGCATCCTGTAGTGGAACTTAAAGATTTTGCCTGTTCAGCTAGTGATCAGATACTCTAGTGATGCCAAGTAATTCATATGGACTTGAACCTAGTTGGGCCTGATAGCCTCATTGTTATGTACATTCAGTGGAGGTAACTTCATGGTAGCCACATAATTGTTCAAACCAGTGTCTATGAGGTATTGTGAACAATCAGAAATTTTGCTACCAGCAAAAGCCACAACTGACGACAACTGCACAAAAAATATGCAGCAGCTTGACTCTTGCACATGTACAAAAAACACTGTAATTGTGCGAGTGTACATAACTCATTTCAGCATATCTGGCTAAGAGCTGACTTCAGGATTCTTTGTTTGAACTTTGAAAACCTTTCACAGTGTTACTCCTACCTCCTCATCCAAATGTTTAAGTCCCTATACATTTAAATATCAAATCTTATTTCTTATTCTCAACTAGTAAATCTTATCTCTTTCTAAAGCCCTCTTGAAATATTAGTGTTATTGGGCATGTTCTGCCGTAAGTATTACTTGGTGGATTATATTGCCAAAATACATTTGTGATCTGTCTGAGCTTAGTCACTTTAAATCCATCCATTAATACACATCTGCTCACAGCTGAGTAAAATTCTCTACTGTAAATGTAAAAGATAAATTTGCTAACTAGTCATTTTGGTAGGTGTTTTCTGTGTGTGCTTTTTGTGTTATTCACTCCTAGACACCGGATCTTGTGACTCCTAGATCCTGGATCCCATCCCTGACTGGGATGAGACACATTCTCTTGGCTTCTTTAGAGCTCAGCAGAATGGCTTTGGTGGGCCAAATTTTCACCCGTGGGGCCAGATTTGAAAACTATCTAGTATCTGAGGGGATCACACGGCCTAAACTGGTGCATCTGTCCTGGCACAAAGCTGCAGTCTTGGTCAAATCCATGCTTGGGTTTGCAGAGAGGAGGTGAAGACACCATCAGCAGTACCAGCAGAAGGTTTCTTCTGCCAGGCTCCTGGCTCTGTCAGCCCAGGCAACGCAGTTGAACCCTTCCACAATGTCTGGGAAACACAACCAAGTCATTGCTGTTGAGGGCATTATGAACAAGAAATTATTTTGTACTGGTATTTTGCTGCTAGTTGTAACAGTCTGTATAGATATTTCTGCCTTGCTGCACCTCTTAGATAATCTGACTGTTTATCCCTCATTAAAATACCTTCAATAAAAAAGGTACAAGGTTTTTTCACATTTCCAGTGGAGAAAGAGACAATGTCAGAGGAGACAACAATAGAATTTACTTTAGTTTCTTTATACAACAAGCCTTTAAATTTTGCTATCACACCTGTTCCTGCAGCCTTTGAATGGTTAAAAACCGTATTTCAGAACTACATCTGATTTATTTGAAGGGCACCAGAAGAAGAAACTTCTGTTTCCAGATCAACCAGTCATCCAAATTAGATATTTGGGAATTAACTGAGAGCATCTCAATTGGATTTATTTACCTCTTATACTTTGACATTGCTTCTGGAGACTACTCCAAGAAAATGTTGTTCTTGCAGGAAGCAACCACAAGGAGTCCAAGCAAGATGGAATCAAGGTCCATCTTCCACCTCAGATGGATTCTGCTGGAAAGGCTGTACTACACCTCTGGGGTACCTGCCCCCAGTCCTTCTCTGCACACCTTTCTGAGTGAATTCAGCAGTCTGCTTGTGGCTATCATGTTTGAGTTCAAAACCTGGGGCTCAGGGAGTAGTCACAGGTTTCTTGTTTATAGCAGTGGCCAGTGGTCCCAGGCCTATCTCCTGAGATGGCAACATGGGTCCAGAAGGGATCCTGTGCCCTTATGTATTTCTACACAGAAATAATTCACACAGATTTTCAAAAGACCTTACATATTCAGTGACTGCTGCCCAGGTGACTGAGCTGTTGGAGAGGTAAAGTCCAAATCTGAATGAAGGCTGGCAGGTATGCAGACTTAGACAATAACTTAATCTCTTTATGAGTGGGAGAAGACAAACTTCCCAGGAGATGAGGTATTCTGGGAGCAAGTCAGCAGGCTGACTGCCTGTGGGAAATGCCAATTTTTGAGACATGGAGCACTGTTTGGTGGCACTTCTCATGGACATATCAGTAAGATGTCTGCCCCCAGGATGTGCACATCAGTTCCACCTTGGCAGGAACCAGGACCCTAGATCGTTCCTGTACCTGCTGAAGCACCCAACAGAGCCTTCCTGGACCTTCCTGCAAGTGCCAAATCTCCAGCACCAAGCAGAAACTAGGGCTTTTCTCAGTATCATGGCACAGCCCCCACATGGCTGGGTCCCACCAAGTCTTTCCCCCACTGGATAAGAAGAATGATCATCCCGAGACGACTCACTCTCTGTGTTTTGCATTTTTTCAACAGAATTGAAGTCAGGTAGGGAAGGGAATCAGTGGGATACCAGCCCCCATGGACACCATTTCCACATGGTGTCTCCAGTATGTCTCCATCTGTCTCACATAATCATTTCTTGACTTTGTATCAACTGCAGGACACAGTTGCCTGTCCATTTGTTTAGAGGCAGTGATACCAAGTCCTTTCTAAAAACTGCATGTCGTACTTGCTTCCCATTCACTGTACCTCTCCAAGCTGCTAGTCCACCTGGTGCCCTTAGTGGCTGAAACAGAAAACAGCTTGGTTTTGTCCCTTCTGTTTCGCAAGTAATATTATCTCCAAAGGCTCTATACATAGAAGAGTTGCTGTGTGCATTTGGCTTGCGTCTGTGAGCTGCTTCCCTGGTCAGTAGTAAAGAGCAGTGTCTCTTGACCTTCCTTCTTGAAGAAAAATTCCTCAACTCATCCTGCCGCTGAAGCAGGATGGTCTATGCTACACTGGCAGCTCTGAGTCCCAGATGCCAAGCCCCAGCGAGAGGTGCCATTCTTGCCTTCACACTTTCCTGCATCTTGAACAACACATTCTGACCTGCTTGAGGGGAGAAAACTGTGCCACCACCCGGGGATGGATGACACACTGCAATGGGGGCACTACCAAAAGCACTGCTGCAGCTGCTGCTACTGCTCCACCTTCCACCTGAACAGTGGGGGCCTGTGTGATAAAAGGTGTTTATCACTTCTAGACCTGTACATTTAGCTGAGGATGCATCAACCTTAACTCACCCACCCCAGCTTCGTCCTTGCCTGCAGGAAGTCACTATGTCATCTGTGGTGACAAGTGAAACTGGCCTCATCTTTCATGAAAACCTTCCTCTCCCTCCAAAAATGAAGTGGCACATGTCTCACAAACCTGCTTCTGTGGGAGATGTCTGTCAGGGCATAGAGGCAAGAGGAACACATTCAGGCACAGATGTACACCAAAGCAGATACAACTGTAGAAAAAAAAGGGGAAAAAGTTGGCTAGGGAACAAGTATTTTTAATAGTGTTCCCTTTAACAGAACCTAAAGAGAAGTAACACTTCATTTTACTTTTTCTATTAAAGCAAAAACCTCGCCAGTGTCGGTTGTGTGCAGGTGCTATGCACAGTGGGAAACAACTCAAACCAGCATGTGTTCTTTGAAATATTTCTTTTAAACAGACACTAAGTATTTTCAGCTTTTGGAGAATGTGACTCAAAATAACAAGAAGATAAAATATCACCATGCTGTGCAAGGGAGGGTATGTGCAGTTATCTGGTGTGATTTCATACTAATATTTAGCTATCATGTAGCACTCTCTCTGCTGACCCCACTGTATAAACACTCAGTAATTAACCAGCCCACTCCCTGCTATGCAACAGGTAGGTAATACTGCTCTTACCATCCCCAGGCAACACAGAAAGAATTTTAGACAGCGAGATGACAAACCTTATCCAGACCCACTTGGGAAGTCTATGGCAAAGCAAAGAGCAGGGTCAGTTCCTGCAAAATGTGTTCGCTTTCCCCCACTCTGCCTTTTATGTTACAGTCCAGAGACACGTAAGACTTCAGTGCAGCCCTGAGCAGAGAGGAGTCCACCTGCAAAAACTCCTAAAGCTGTTTCACACCACTGACAGTTTCTGGAGCAGACACAGCTCAGAGGGGAGCCGCAGGAGTGCTGTAAATCAGGACTGAGGCATATTGGCAGAGCTTTGTGGGAAAGCTTGCCTGGGGTCTGCCTGTTACTTGTTTTTCTCAGTGCTTTTGATGCTTCTTTTTCCTTACGATGAAGCACTGCCCCAGTCATCCTGTGATCATCATTTATTAATTATCCAGTTTAATTATCATGTTTAGTTCAGCTGAGAAGGGGGTGTGGAAACAAACAGAATACGAGCAATGCACTAATTTACTGTGGAGGGCAGCTGCAGGCTCCCCACTGCAGGAATGGCTTGTGGACCTCCTGCTGAAGGTGTCCCTGTTGTGCCCCAGCAGGGACAGTGTTCATCACCTGCCCTTCAGGAAGAAGCTCTTGGTTCATCCTATTTACATCTACTGCCACTAGAAGCAGCAACTGAAACAATGCAAAATGGTTTTTAACAGAAAAAAAACCAACAGCAAACCAACAAACCAGACCCAATAGTACTACACAAGTAAGGATTAACTGCTCACATTTTGAACTTGATTTTGCTGTAAGCTTTAACTGATGAGGAAGCAGAGTTCAGGGACCACTAAGATTATTTTCACCACAGGAAATTATGTGAGGGAAAAGGCAACCTTCATAAGGAAATTGGTAAAATCTTGTTAAAACTTCAATTTACTTTAAAGATTGCATTTTTTTCTACAAGGATGTCAGCAAACTTGGGAAGATACTAAAAGGCACTGTCCATTTTTCCCATTTTCCCCACAAAGGAATCAAAATATGCAATTTCAGGAACATTAAGACAAAAACAGCCTTAGAGAAAGGAACAGCATTTTGCTGTCACAATATTCATAAAGTTTTGGCTTGGCTATTGAAAGAGACTGTTGAGTTCTTAACTTCATTGCATGGAAACTGCTTAAGACCCATGTTTTTCTTAGCCCAACACATTCTTATTCCCTAGTATAAAAGACATCCACTTAAACTGCTACAACATTGCCACCACTTCTAAAACAAGCTGGTGCAGTGCAGTCCTGACTATCAGAGATCACATCTCTCACGAAAATCAAACTGCATGTTTTTCCAGGTGCTGCCATCTTGGAAACAAGACACATGGGGACCAAAAAATGTGTTTCAGGACTTAACCCGAGGCCTACAATTAGAACTTTTTATTGAACCTAGTTATTGCAAACCTCTTTCAACTGAAGTGTACATTTGTTTAAACACCTTCAAACTCATATTTGCTCTGACTGTTGAAGGAATTTATATTCTCAGAGTCAGTAGAAGAAAATAGTGCCATTTAACTGGCAGTGTAATTTCTTGTAACTGAAATGTTTTATTTTGAGCAATACAATTCTGCAGAGATTGCAAAGAGATGCTGCAAATGTTTTAAATGTGCAGGGTAGTTTCTCTATGGAAGCATGCTGTGCTGTACACAAGCAATGCAACAAACATACCCCAGTTCAAATGCCTGTTGATACATATGCATACCATGACTCAGATTTCTTGTGTAACTCTAGCAGTCTGCCAGAGACCTATTTTCCAGCCTATTTTCTTGCATCTTCAGCTGCCTTCAGATGAAGTTAAACCTGAAATCTAAACTATCTCTTTAGATGGAATTTTAAAGAAGTCTAAAGAAACTACGCAGATCATAAGCAAAACTGCCTCAACTTCCTTGAAAATGAGATTTCGGTTCTTAGTTTTCCCCTGAAAATGGGAACAATGATAATTCTTTTTGCCTAACATTTTAGGCAAAGTTCACAAAATTTACAAGTTCATATAATTCTTTACCCACCTTGACTAAATCGTCCAGGTGTTATTCTGGTTTGAATAGCATAATACATGCCAATCCAGAAAGAAAGTGCCAAGCTCCCAACTGTTATCTCATGGACCTCAAGGTTACAAGAGAACAGACTCTGCAGAGCAACTCCTGGAACATCTTTTCATGTCAGATCAGAGCCTCAGCATGAGAGCTGGAAAAAGAATTCTGGCCTGTCCAAGGATGTTAGAGAGACTCAGTCCAGCCCAAATATCCATGTGGGGACTCCTTTTCCATTAGATCATGACAGATAAAACATGAACTGCAGAAAGTGAATTAGGTGCTAGGAAATTTTGAGTGCTGTCTAGCTCTGGGTTTGACCAGAACATAAACGCATAAAGAAGTAGTCACAGCACCAAGCCCAAGAGAGTTCAGGACACATTTGGACAATGCTCTCAGGCACATGGTGTGATTCTTGGGGATGGTGCTATGCAGAGCCTGGACCTGAACTCAATTATCCTTGTGACTCCCTTCCAATTCAGCACATTCTGTGATTCTGTGACATATCATTAGCAACTTTCTGTATTACAACATTTCTCAGATTAGCTCCATGAAAATTCATAAAATACCTGAAATTACAGCTTTTTCAAATGACAGCGTGTTAGGTCCTTTCTTGTATTTTTCTCTTAATCAACAGTATTTCTCAATGGACAGATCTTCACACATGAACTTCAATGTGTTTTTGACAGAATCTAGTTTTCTTGTGGTCCCTGTAATTTCTAGTCTGTTTTGGAAATGCACAGGAATATTAATATCATTTCGAGTATCATTTCAGGAGACATCACTGCTAGGATATTTTTGCCAATGATTTTCACAAGTGGCTCCAGCCACTGCTCATCCTGTGGTTTTATCTAATTCTAGATAGTACTTGAGTAACATTTGCTGCTACTTCCAACCCAGCTGTATGAGGTAGAGCACAAGCTTTGTAACAATTTTGCCAG
>JANPWX010000022.1:276661-456494 GCA_024734555.1 Trochalopteron elliotii
GGGAAGGGAAGGGAAGGGAAGGGAAGGGAAGGGAAGGGAAGGGAAGGGAAGGGAAGGGAAGGGAAGGGAAGGGAAGGGAAGGGAAGGGAGAAAAGAACTTGAAAGTAACATTAAAGTAATATGGTAAAAATATTTATATTGCACTAATTCCTGTTTCTACCATTTTGTGAAAAAGTCTCACAATACGAGCAAACGTATGCCAAGTTTATATGAAGGGGTTCAATGTGCAGCCTTTTTTCATCTCAGTCTTCTTCACTGTCTCTGACCTTCTCTTCAGCTCCTCACATCTAAGTTTCTTCACCCTCACCTAAAGAAAGAAAAATGTACAGATAGGTATCATAACTGTGCAAATAGTTCCTTTGTGAATATTTGGATTTCAGGAGTAAGAAATAAAGTTGAACTTGTTCAGCTTCCAAGGTTCTCAAGAGGTACCTCTATGACAGAGTTATAGTTGCCCCAAACAAACCTTCCATACATTGTATTAATCAAAAGGGAAAAATAAAGGAATGGCAAAATCTCTTCAGAGCCTTTTTCATATGAGTGATGATCCTGTTAGTGAGCTGGAGAGCCATTCCCCAAGTAACCCTCTAGAGCATTCCTGACCTGGAATGCAAACTGGGAAGATTATGTGCAATAATAGTCAGGAGGAAAAAACCAAGTCATTCCTGCAAAAGACCACTTATTACCATGCTATTTATGTATATATAACATTGTGAATAAATAACTAACTGGATGGTGTTGACAGCTTTGCTGTGTCTAACAGGAATGAATGCACATTTAGACACAAAGTGACAGTTTCTTTTGAAGTGGAAGGGCTTTCACTTACAGTGCTGGATTAGTATGCATGATCCATGTTTCCATGAACAAATAGCTGATTATAGTTTATAAAAAATGCAAGAACAAAAGGAAAATTGTTGTCTTGTGGGCTGTTCTTCTGCAAATTTCGTATGCAAGGAAATTCTTATAGTGTAGGTCATCTGGTTTATTGGTAAACTAATAAGCCTGAAGAGAGAAAGGGGACTAATACCACATTAGGTGCAGAAAAGTCTCTTTAACTGCAGAATCTCAAAGCAGTATTATTCTGGGTGTTTCCCTCTCCACTTCTCTGCTTATGTTTCTTGTTCAGTCCACAGCCTGTTTGCCCAGTGCTGTTCCGGTGCAATGCATAACGCAGAAATATTTGAAATGGGAAACAGTTAGGGTTACTGTAACAGTAAGACTCAAGTATTTACAAAGCAAGACATTTTAAATTCAGGGTAAGGAGAAACCAGCAGTTTCTGTTTCTCAGTTTCTGTGTTTTGGAGCTGGCTGACCACACCACAGGCACACGGCACAGTAATAACACCTATGGGGAGCGGCGTTGCCATCTGGGCCGAATGGAGCTACACTGATTTACCCCACCTGAGAATGCAATCTGTAATCTTTCACAGGTGGATTTGGCCACAATGAGAAGTAGCAAGATCAGGAAAAACGAAAAGTAATGATAACAAAGTCACCACAGCCTCTTTTGCTTGCAATGAAAAATCGTTTTCAGACTTGTGCACTCTTTTCATCTCCTTTTCTGTTTCCCCCCACCCTTTTTTTCCATTGTCATTCTCTTTTGCTCGGCTTGTCTTTCCTGACTGGGTACTTTGCTCATTCCCACTTGTGTGGTATTGAAGCAACATTTTTGTGGATGTTCAGCCTCCTGATGGACCTGGGTCATAGCTGCAAAGCCTGTCCCTCAGGCCACTCTGCCCCTTATTCTGATGAAAGAAAGCCATTCCTTACAGCTCTCTTCCTCATGTATGACCACCAGACATGTGGCACCATTGCCCTCAAACTATCAACATTTAGCAAGTTGAAAGTAGGGAAATTTTCCAATGGTCCAGCCAAGTAAATGCTTACGAGGACACAGAGCATACACAGCGCCTCTATGTATCCACAGAGGAGATGATCTAAAAGTTTCCCGTTACTGTAGTAGAGCTACTAAATGGAAATTGACGGAATGTGAAGAACATTATCATGGAAACATCAGCAACCAGACTAGCCCGTGGGAAAACATCACAAGAAAAGGAAAAAAGAAATCTCCTCCACATTTGAAAATTTGGATGAAGTGCTAAGCTGTAGGGGTTGGTTCTTGAAATAAATGTCAGTGCTTTGGGGTCAGTGACCTTACCTCTACAGTACATTATTGGTAGTGTGATAGATAATTTATAGCTTTAAAAAATGCTGGAAGGACATACTCTTTCATGGAACATATGGTTTGGATTTGTACTATGTCCATTACTCTTATTTCTGACAATCTATAACCAGTCTATATAAATTTGTTACCAAATTGCTATTTTCTAACAGATGTAGAAAGTTTCCATTATTTGATGATATTATTGTCACAGGGGTACATATGTCAAGCCCAAAAGCTCCTATGAAATGTATGATATGTGCCAGGATTTCATTTGACACACAGACTTTAATTTTAAATGCAATCATATAAGCAATAAAGTTTCACTGTTTCGGCTTGAATTCCTTCTAATAATAGCCTTTTGTTTTTTTCCTCCTTTTAAATAAAATTAACACTGACAGCATATTGGCAAGGTTAAAACAATACTATTATTACAAGCATTTAATCCCAATAAAAAGGAAATAATGTCTTTTTTTTTAGTATTCCTTTGAAGCATTACTGAGTGATTACTTCATAATATCTTTATCTCTTAGTTATTCCTTGCCAAGACTGTGCTTCACTCCTCTGTCTGTGCAGAATGTCATTTTCTCCCCAGATAGAAACAGAATTTCTTTCAGTGGCTGTGAAATTCTTTCCTATTTCTGATACTCTTACAAGGATCTCCAACAGTGATTTATCATGGGAAATGGGTTTTAATTACTACCATAATTTGCATTGACATTGCAACAATTTGTAAGCTTGTTTCCGTTGTTTGGCCAAATGTGACTGTTTGCATAAGCAATAACTTGCCATTTCCTTCATGCTGGTGACACTGAGTTCCTGTGACCTGGAGAAATTAGTGCATCATCTGCTCCCTCATAAGTCAGTGGGGTTTCGCCTTCAACTTCCATGGGAAAAAAATAAGGTTCCAGGTAAGAAATTGCTGAATGAGCTGCTTTTTACACCTTTTTCTTTACAGAAAGCTAATCCTTTAATGAGATTAAAAAAAAAACCATACAAAAACTTTTGTTTCTTTCATTATACTATCCTAGCAGCCAAGGGTCACTGCTGAAATGTTATGACTGCTAGAGACTGCCAAGGTTTGTCATTAAGCACGATCACTTGGGAATGTTCCAAACATTAATACTTTTATATTTGAGATAATGATATTTTCAGTCAAGAAATATGCAATTTATGCCAAACCCAAGCAATGCAAATGCAACTTTTCTTTGGTCATATTGGCAGGACCTGTATCACGTGGCAGGTGTCCTCCACAGCTTTGATCCCCTGAGAGGTTGCTCTGGGGGCCTTCTGGAACATTTTGAGGTTCCCTCTTGACTTTGAGCCTGGGTTTCCTCTGCAGAACTAGCCAGAATTGTCTGGAAATGATGCACATCTGAGTTTTGTCCCAGCAGGAGAAACATGCCTGGATCCCACACTGTTGAGGAAGAATTTATCATTGCCTATTCCCATTATTCTGCCTCTCTGTTCATTTTGTGACAAACCATAACAGAGTAACTAGCAAATGTTCAGTCTTGCTATTGTTTGTAGTGTATTGTTCAAACATAATTTGTTATTTTCACTTTTCAAAAACCAAGGTCTGTGACACGGCAATTCTCCTATTTTCAGAAAACACATTAACTGTAACTTCACCTGTGCAACAAACACATTGAAAACATGATCACTCATCCTACTGCCACTGGAGATCAGCAATTCCCCACCAACAGAGAAGGAAAGCAAGAATGGTCTGTGTCCTGGTTTAAAGGACAGATGCCTGCCAAGGAAGCTGGGAACCTGCCTTGAAATGGAAATTAGGACCACCTTTCCTCCTAATTATTATAACTTTGAAATTACTGGGCTTTCAGGCAAAGATTTGGGAAATAGAATAACAGTTCTTTACTAGAATATGTATTTATATTTTATATATATACCTATATATTTTATATCTATATAAAACAAGGCAAACAAACAACAACAGCAGCAGCAACAGCAGAAATAACCAGACACCCAACTACAGCTTTCTCTCGGCCACAGGCACTTTCCCCTCTGGTGCAGTTCCGGCTACAGCCGGCAGGGGCGCTGCTGGCTCCCGGCTGGGCAGGGCGGGTGCGATGATTCCCCCGAGGCTGCAGGGGGCGCTGTGGCTCGAGTTCAGCTGCCTCAGTCATGTGGACCATGGCGGGAGTGATGGAAAAGGGGCTTCCTTTACAAACTCCCGGGGAGCAGCCCGTCCCACCGCCTCTCCGAATGGTAAAAGAGGCAGTAGGAGGAACCTCAGAAGCAGCAAGCTGGAACAGCACATCTGGGGTGGCAAACAAGGTGCAGCAAAAACTCTGAAGGCCCACTGGATGTCAGGTTAAAGTGTAGTGAGAAAAGCCTGAAGCAGTGGCAGAGAACAGCAGCTGGGCTCCCACACACGTCCCGGCTTTTCCCCTCAGGCACCCGAGCAGATGGTGAGGGTCCTTTCCAGTGAAATCAAGTGTTGAACTGGCCCCAGTTCAAGCACCACTCTTACTAGCAAAGGCTCACCCCTGGCAGGAGAAGCAGTAAAGGGCTGAACTCTGCCATGGCAGCAAATTCTCCCTGCAGCAGCAGCCTGGCACGAAGACCACGAGTGTCTCACCCCCAGTCCCGAGAGAGAGCAAGTGAGAGAGAGACAGAGAGCTGAGCCCAGCCCCTCACCCCCCAGCCAAAATGCCACCCTATCTCTGCATTTCCCAAGAAAAAAAAACCAAAACAACAGCTAAGAGACTGAAGCCAGCTGCACTTTTGCCTCCATCTTGGCCGCATCTTTGTCTCTCTTAAGTATTCATTGCATCCATCATTCCCATCTCTTAGGCAACAAATGGGAGAAAATTCCCTGAGAGAAAAAAAAAAAAGAAAAATAAAGAAAAATCCTAACCTCCAACAGCCTATGTTTAACAAACATGTATCTTCTATTAGTAAAAATACTTTGTGCATATAAATTACATTTCATGCCAAGATCCCTGTTGCATTACAAAGGTTGAATTATCATCATCCTAGTTTTACAAATGGCCTGCCAGTGTCACAATGAAAACCATTATATCATTATTCCTTCAGCTAGATCTTTTTAATCACTAGTGGCCAGGGCTGAGCTTAAATTTAAACTCCCATGCTAAGTATCAAACAAGTATTTAACCCTCCCCATTGTCCCCTGGTGATGTTTCATGGAAATTATAGCAATGAGGTTGAACACGTTGCTGAGAGCTGCATATTTTTAAAAGAACATCCCTAAGACCAGTGAACACTCCACTCTGCCAACAATTTGTTCCTGGAGTAAAGCAGGACTTATCTGGTTGGGCACCCTTCAGGAAGTTGTAAAACCAAACAGAGAAGTACATCTATAAACATAGGGTGATGTCAAGAAAGAAGTCCACAGCATTTATGATTACAGAGCAGACAATCTTTCCTTTAGGAAACAAATTGTTGGGGGTTGAGCCCATAAATCTTTTCATTCTCTGTGTGCACTGGAAGGTTTTGAGATCCTTTCATGGACACAAGACAAAACAGTTGGTAAGAAATTCATCCTTCCAGTCAGGTCATAGAAGGCTAATCTGTGGCAAGAAAACAAAGGAGTACAATTTGCAGCCTGGAAGGTACTCGAGGAACAGAAGAAGAGACCAAGAGTAAGGTCCAGAGCAGAGCCAGGGTAATGCCAGGGGTAAGTGAGATGTCCTTCTTGCTTCCCCAGACCTTCAGAAAGTGGCAGATGCTGGCTCAGACTCCTTCTAGTCCACATGGAACACCTGCAAGTGGAGCCCCTTCTCCATGCTGATGGGGACAGCCCATCCCTTTGTAACTCTCTGCTATACACATTCAACAGCAATATAATTTGAAATACATTTTTTCAGGGACTCTAACTTCACACAGAAATAGAACAGAAACCCCTGAAATAGATCTGACTGGAATTTTGATCCAAAAGGATTTGTTAGATCAACAAGTCCAACTTCTGCTAGTGCATAAGCTAGAGGATGTCACAAATATGTTTCTATTCTTTAGGGTCAAAGACTGATTAAACTAGGAAATTTCAGTCTTCAGGCAGTTAACAGTCAAAGCTAAAAGCAAAGAAAAGGGTAGGCAGAGATTCCCAGTATTTACAAACACAAGAGATATGGCAAAAGATCTTCAGCATGGGAAATTTGAGGCAACCCCTCATCCCACACATAACTTCTCTTAAAATGAGAAGTGGGAATTCCTTCCTAACCCAGATCTGTGAATCAATATTAATATGATGAGCAAGAAGTGAGGGCTCAGGCTGAGAAACCTCAATGCCATCTTAAAGCATATGTGCCCTTTCTGCATTCCCATTGCTGGCTATAGTTGATCTCTCATGCTTCAGGGGAAGGCAAAACATCTCCATGAGCTCTGAAAAGTGTATAATTGCCCTTTGGACTCTGAGATGCTTGCCTTGTCCTGTGAAACTTCTTGTGAAACAGGACAGGCCTCCTTGTCTCTTCAGCAAAAGCTTGGCAGTGCTAGTATCAGCTTTACCAGAGTACAGCAGAGCCATGTGGATGTTTATGGCAATAGCAGTGGTATTAAATACAAGAGAAAGTTACAGAAATGACAGATTTTTTGCTTCTGGACCTTATTCAACTCCTCTGCCAATACCCCCAGTTGGGCAAGTTGTCTGTCATTTAGACATGCTGAGTTACTCCTTGGCACTGGTTATATAGCTTTTAACTTTTCCTAATGATTCCACAAGCTTGTGAACAGATGTATTTTAAGTATTAACCAGTTTTTCCAGTTCACTTGGAATATAGCAGTAGCCTCATTGAAAGTGAGTGCACTCTTGCAGTACTGATAGAGACATATTTCCCATCTTTCTGCCTTCAGATTCATAGGCATTTTTTAAGATGCACTTCAATTATAACAATAAAAATACCTGTTGGATCCCCATACATTTCACCAGTATGTATGGTAGATGCTTCCTGTCTGTGTCAGTACATGTAATAGTTTGTCTCCCATGGAATTCTTTCAATTCAGCTTAGTCTGAGGAATCACACAGGTGAATTCTAATAGAAGTGCACAATATATGTTCCTAAAAATATTAATCTCAAGAGGAGTAACCAATAAATAAACACTGCGAATAATAGAAAAAAAATTTCTTTATTTTGTAAATTCATCAGGATAAGATGTATGAAATACATGCGTGAAAGTTGTTGCCTTTGACTGTAAAAAATACATTGCACTGCCTTGTGTGTAATGACAATATCAGGCTACATGGCTGTTAGTTAATCTTCTTTTCCACAGCTGTGTGAAGGTGCCTAATAAGATGCTTATCCCCTTATAAACCCAGACGTCAGTAATTTAAAATCTTAACACTTTTTTTTTTGTAGCTCAACTTAGGAGTTCATTATTTTAGCCTCAGAGGAGTCAGAGAAAAGCTCTCAAAGAAGGATACAAAACGCCCAAATAAATTCCTGCATTTGTATCCAGCTCATGGGGTTTTAACTACCTGTCTTTGCATGGGTAGCCACCATCCTTCTGTAGGCAGCCCAGCACAGAGCCCTGCTGCAGGGACACCACGTCGTCAGTGCTATTGTCAGTCCTCAGAAGGTGCTGTTACCCACACCCAGCAGCTGGCAGGTGGGAAGCAGAGTCTCTATGGACGAGTGAAGTAAATGCTGTGAGGTGGGCAGAGGAACTATTTCCTTGAACTTACACAGCACAGCAAGAGGCTGTTTGAGTAGGGAGCAGAGGTAGGTCTTCCCTTAATCTGCCTCCCAACAAGCGTCTCCCACAAATGCATGAGCATTTCTCCTGTGTGGAACTCACTTCTTTCTCGTCAGTTCTGTTAAAGTGTTCCAGCCTTTTCTTACTTTGAATTCCCCTAGCATCAACTTCCAGCATTTCTACTCCGCTATGCCTTCGTCTTCAAGGCATTCTGTTGCCAGCTTTACTGGCATTCTTCTGAGTATTCTGTATTTTCACCTCCTTTGGGTCCCCAGCAGCTGTTGGACTAGTGAAAAAGGGAAGTAAAGTATTGGCCAACAATGTAAGTAGGGAAAAGAATGACCAAAATACCTTGGAAATCTGGGTAGAATTATTTCATACGCACAAAGGATCATATTTTGATTTTTCTGTTTTAAACACATCTGGACTTTAGGAGGATGAGAGGTCTGAGTCCTTCTCTGCAAAGTGAAGTTGCAAAACAGATCCAGATACCAGTGGCTGTGTGGCTCAAGGACTGATAGATAGAAGCATTGAATTTACATTGAAGTCCTTCCTTGAAGCCTGTTTCTGCCTAGAAATGATCTAATGCCATTGTTGTCTGTTGGCTCACAGGCATACTCTCTCTGGAGTGCAGGAAATAAAACCTGGTGATGTTTGTTCGAGTTTTGGAGAATTGCTCACAGTCACTATTTCATGCCTTTTCAATAACTTCATTGGAGAGAACAAGTATGGAATGAAAATGCTCTCATTCCTCCAGACCAGAGTTGATTATAGTAGTAAGTCAGCACTAGGACAACTGCTCTGTGTTGCCTGGACAAAATAAAATAAAATAAAATAAAATAAATAAAATAAAATAAAATAAAATAAAATAAAATAAAATAAAATAAAATAAAATAGGAGCATAATGTATATTTTCAGTTCTGAGAAGAGTTTGCTTAGTTACTGACTACAACAGTTATGTGGAACATGTGGTCCAGCCATGTTCAAACCAATAGACTATGGCAAAGACAGTAAGTTGCCTGATTTATCTGCTACTTGAAATCAAGTAACAAAATAATAAAATGCTTCTCATGGTGGATCTTTGTGAAGGTTAGGGCTTTTAAGAAAGTAGAATCAGACAACTGCCATGGGAAAAATGAAGGTCTGTTAAAACTAGAAGATTTCATGGAACTATTTGGGCTTTCTTAGGACTTTTGTTAGGAATTAAAAGATAAAATTTTGCTAAGAATGATAAAAATGACCGATTTGATATTTTGTGATTCAATCCTTTCTGACTTTTTTTCTATTTTTTAAATTAAAAATAGCCCAAAACTTTTAATGTTATGAAACCCAAAGTATTTTAATTATCCAGAACTTTCCTCATAGATGTTTTTTCATTTCAAAATGAAACCATATTTCAGTATCTTAAGAGGCTCATGGGAATGAGTTTATACTCTCTTCATATTTTTATCACGTGTTTAAATTGTTTTATTTTAATGCATTCACTTCTTTCTGTCTGTGTTTTGCCAAAAGTGTAGTACTCAAGTGTCAATAGAAAAATTCCTTAGGAAACAAAAGTTGAAAGTCACATTACAAGTGTTTCTGGATGGGACAACCTTGATGTGATGAATGACAAATCTCAAACAAGAAATCCTGTTTAACACTTGAATTAATATTCAATTTAAAGTGTAAAACAAAGTATTTAAAGAAATTAATGAGAAAAGACGAATTCACAAGAAGTCTTAGGTAATGGAATTTCCCTTTCTGTGCTCCTTCAAGTGTGTTTCACTTTGCATCTTATTTGCTTGGATCCACTCATAACATAATATTCCATTCAAGTAAGTTATCCTATCTTTTTCTTAGTATTTCTAAGTCACCAGTACATCTAACATTGCTTTATTGCAAAGATGCCAAGAGTTTACAGGATTAAAAGATTCAATCAGGTAATTACACAGATATTAAGGATCTTTACAGTTGTGTTACATATATTTTTCTTAATCCTACCAGGTGTAGAAATCCTCACATTTCAAAACAGAAAATGACTCAAAGGGAGAAACACCTATTTCACTGGATACTTAATACCTTAGCTAGTGATTTCTCAGTTGTTTGAAACATTTATGGTGGTTGACTAGTCTTTGCAAAAACTTAAAAGAGGAATGGGACTAAATGAGATGCCATATTTATTTGCCAGTTTTCTTCACTTACTTAACATATTAAGCATCATGTAACAGAGAGGCAAAGCATCACATTATTTTCCCCAAAACCAAGATGTTTTGAATTCAGTTAACTTCTTGTGGAAGAAACCGTCTGCTACAGACATTTATGTAAGTCAATGCAACCTCTAAAAGCTGAGCACCTATCATACCTTGGTGCCTCAGCCCTTCCCCAGCCCAGCCTAGGTGACAGATGACCCACATGGTTGGCAGAGGAAGAAGAAAGTTCTTGAAGAATGCTAAGAGCTCCAAAAAGCACTGGGATGAGTCCAAATTTCAGGGTCCTAAGAAATGCCTCTATCTCTGAGAAAAAGTCAAGTGTATGGTACTACACCTGGGGAGGAACAAATCCAAGTACCAGTACAGGCTGGGGGCTGACCCAATAAAGAGCACCTCTGCAGAGAAGGATCTGGGAATCTTGGTGGAAGACAAGTTGACCATGAACTGGCAGTGTCCTTGTGGACAGGAGTGCCAATGATATCCTGGAAGATATCATCAGGAAAAGTGTGGCCAGCAGGCTGAGGGAGGTGATCCTGCCCGTCTGCTCAGTCCTAGTGAGGCCACATCTGGAGAGCTGTGTCCAGTTCTGGGCTCCTCAGTGCAAGAAAGAAAACGAGCTACTGGAGAGGGTGAGCCGAGGGGCACAAAGATGATGAGGGGTCTGGAGCACCTCTTTTATGAGGAGAGGCTGGGGGACCTGGGCCTGTTTAGTCTGGAGAAGACTGAGAGGAGATCTCATCAACACCTATAAATACCTTAAATGCAGGTGCCAAGATGATGGTGCCAGACTCTTTTCAGAGGTGCCCAGTGACAGGACAAGGATAATGGCCGTAAACTAAAATACAAGAAGTTTCATCTCAACACGAGGAAGAACTTCTTTACATTGAGGGTGACAGAGCACTGGATTAGGCTGCCCAGGGACATTGTGGACTCTCCCTCTTTGGAACCATTCAAAAACCCACATGGACACATTCCAGTGTAAGCTAATCTATTAATTAATAATAAATCTAAACTAAATCTAATCTAAACTAATTCTGTGATTTTGGGATGACAAAGATGATATTTGGATAAATAAGCACAGTCAGTCCCACTCTCATGCCTCTGCATATCATTGTTAGTACATTTAACTTTGTTATATCTCAGTGCTATCCCTTCACCCCACATACACCAAATACTCTGGCCTCCACAGCTTGCTCTTCTAGAACTGCATTTTGCCAAAATTTTCCCTCCTTTTTAAGAGATCTGGAGTGACAGCAAACAACTTGGCAGTATCAGATAACCCACAGACAGGAGTCTCTTAATGTTCTGAAGTTGTGTCACATGTATATACAAGTTACCTTGAGGCTGCTTTGTTATTTCTACCAAAGCCAGTCAGCATGCCACATCACTGTTTCAGGTGAAGCTGATAAATGCACAGCAATGCAAAACTCTTCCAAATGTTTTCAGGAGATCCTGGTTAGACAGTGCCCAGACAATGGAGAGAAAATGTTCCTATGCAACTCCACCTGGCTGAGCTTCCTATGCAGTCCTCCAACTCACCTTTTTCTACTTGAGATGTTCCTGTGTCTGCCTCTAAGGGAGTATTTACCCAGGGGATTGCAGAACAGTCAGAACCATTCCATATCTTTTGCATGACCTTGTACTTTGAAAAATCACCACTGATCCTCCTTAGCTTACTGTATAGGTGGCCACGTTTCAGGTACCAAGGGCTGTGTTTGCAGCAAAATGGTTTCATATATGTTCCTACAGATAGCATCCAGAGTTGGAAAAGGATGATACAATTGATGCTGAGACCAAAGATATCCTGACTGGCCTGTCAACCCACCCAGGTACAGTTTCCCCAGTAAGACTGAGCCCTAGTGTGTGGCCTCTTCCCACAAAAAGGTGTTTTTACTAAGCTGTGCACTTTAATCAGAAATTCTTTACCCTGAGGATGGTGAGGCACTGGCAAAAATTTCTCAGAGAGGCTGTGGATGCCCGTGCTTGGCAGTGTTCAAGCCTTTGTTGGATGGAGCTCTGAACAGCCTGGTCTACTGGAAGGTATTCCTGCCCATGGCAGGGGGTTTGGAACTAAATGATCTTTAAAGTCTCTTACAACCCAAACCATTCTATGATTCTATTCTGTGAAGGAAAAGACAGCAGCCCCAGTTGGGCCACGAGACACACGCCACCCTGAAATAAGCCAGGGCCTGATTCACAGACTCTGAAAGCCAGAGGAGAAATCCCAGCAGGGTTTTCTCCCAGGCTCTCAGTCTCATTAAGTGCATGCAGTTGCAGAGGTGTTCTGAAAATATCCAAGTAAGTATGCAGCACCTTTCTGCTTCTTTTCAGACTTTAAACAGGTAAAACAGCTTTTCCACTTTTACATTTGTTTTACTTTTTCTTCCTTTCATATAAAGTCTCAATCAATACAGGAGAAGAAAATGATGGCACTCGGGTTCATTCTTGTTTTTACATAAACCAGACTGGTGAGGTTTCTGTGACTGATGGACAAGCACTTGTGTGATCTTAGAATTGCCAAGGTTGGAAGACACCTTTAAGATCATCAAGTCCGATTATCAACCCAGAAATCTTTGCTCACATGCGCACATCTGGTATATCCCACTGCCCCAAGCAGCACAGCCCTGCCCACAGCACTTCTCAGCAGTGGTCATTGGTGCATTAGTTAGCCTTGAACCATGCCCCAGCAATGTCCAGGACAGAAATGGACAGAACAGGCCCAAAGCAATTCAAGGATGAATGTAAACAATTAAGTGATTCATGTCATTGTGAGCCTGTATCCTGGTCTGTCTTTATCACAATAGATACCCTTGCTGCTCTGTGTTGCACTTAATCTGCACTCACACATTGAAGTGGGCTATTTATAGCTGTGGGGGTATCTCCGCTGGTGCTGTGGCTGTGATGCAGGCTGCAAGGGGGAACCTAGAGACCCCTGGTTTCACCTCCAGCCATCTCCATGCCCCCCCACAGCAGACAATACAATCCAGCCCTCGCTGCATGCCTTTCCACTGCCTGTCCGGGCTGTTGCCCTTCCAAGATCACAAGTGGCATTATTTTACTTCTCTTAGACTTTGTGAGCCTGTTGTGTAAAAAACAGAGTCAAGCTGAGACACCACCTGAAAGAATTTGGACTATTTCTGCTGTGTATTTGGGCACAGAAATTTTATTTGCCTGTAATAAGAAACATTACCTTCTCCTCCCCCCAATAAAATGATTCCTCTAATATTTAAGTTTCAAGACCATACACTGTGTTTATAACCCTTAGGCCCTGAAGTAAAATAAGATTGAGTTTCCCTCAGGTAAGTACTTCCAGACACTTTATCTGCTATATCATTACAACTATACCCTATTTGTTACTGTACTGTGTAACACAATACTTGCATTATATTCCACATAAAAAGCTGTTTCTGCAGCATCTTGTCATCATTTCACGAACGCAGCTTTGAAGCCGTTTTGAATTCTGAATTCAGTGCATAACAGCGAAGGCTCAAGTGCACAACACCGTATTATTTACTCAGATGGGGTTAATTGCTGAATAAAAGAATGGTTCCTTTCAGTTTACCTTTTTACAATCTCACTCACACTGGATATGGAAGACAGGTAAGTCTGTGATAAATATCAAACTTTCTAATCAGAAACGAGCCCAGTCGTATTTGAAATCTTGAACTTAATCCAGAATCAGGAAATGCAGCCACTTGTGTTACTGTTGCTGAAAGAAGAAAATGACCTTTTTATTGTAGCTTACATTCACTATTGTACTTGTGAACCATGGGGAATGAAGCAGAAGAAATGCAAGGGCTTAAGGAGACCTTCTTTTAACAAGAAAACTGAAATTGGGTGCAATAAAAATATATAGCCAATATAAAGGCAGTGATTCTCCAGGGGAAATCTATGACTTTGACATGGATTCACTCCTAACAAATTATTCCTGCTTCCTAGCTACCATTAATATTTGCTTTCAGGCACCCCTTGCCTTAAATTTTACTTGCTTTCGCCTCAGCATGGGTTCATTTGAATGTAGAAAAATTAATAACCTACACCCATAACAGGAATAAAAAAAGTGAAATGATACTATAAATTATTAAGTGGAGATTGACTTTCAGCAAACTTTTTTATTTCTCAGCAATGTTCCAGGGCAAATGCCTGCTGGATTATTTCATAATGACTCTCAGCTGATGACTAATTTACAGCTGAACTGGAATCCTGGACTAACATCAGTAACAGAGTGCCATAATTCAGTGGTGTGCTCTTGGACAGCAGACAGTGATACCAGAAGACATCAAACACTGGACCAGAAGAGATGAGAATCATGACATTATACACAATTTTTTTTTGTGACATGGAACTCAGATGGAATTTATACTTTACATAAACTAAGTTTTTTATATGATCAGTTTATTGTGATGCCCTTCTGTGTCAATATTGCAGCAGGGGCTACATTTGCCAAGCAGTCATAATAATGTGTAGGCATTTAAATTAGATGGACGGATTTTAAAACAGTTTTAAACTTTTTCAAATGTTTTAGAAATAGTGAGAGCCTTACACATTCCCCAAGGGCTGTCTGATTTTTTTTTTTTAATCAGTTAACTTAATTATCTAGAGAAATCAGAGCCTAGCTGTGAGTGAAAGTTTAGGTTGATGGGTCAGGCAGTGGAAAGATGTGAGAGCTTTCTGCGCATTTTTAAAAAGTCTCAGTATCTTGTAAAAGAGACTCAGCCTTGTCTTCTGATCCCTACATCTCATTTTTCACTCTCTCTGATTTTGAGAATAAGATTATTTTTTTTCCTTTTCACTGTTTCTACTATAAAATTATCCAGAAGGTACTTAAAATGAGATTTAAAAAAGAAAAAAACAAAAACAAAAAACCAGCCAAGCAAAAAACTCACAGGAAGTTCCTTAAGGTGGCATGTTATCAAATGAGGTACTGACTTTGACTACAAGGGTAACTCATACTTAGTCAAAGTTAAACTCATACTTTTCTGGAATAATGTCTTGTGGATTTTTTTATCATCAGCTCACCAACTCTTACAGGTCAGTGTGAAAATTTTACCACAACCTTCAGCTGGAGCAAATGCTAACCTTATCTAGGTGTTTTCTTGGCTGTGATGGGCAGGGATCATCCAAGGCCAGCACTAGCAATGCTAGTACCAGCAGATGAGAGAGTTGCTGAATAAATCCCACCAGAAACCTCTGCCAGCAGTGCTGTGTGTGATTCCGTGGTGTCCCACCTCAGCAATGGTGGCTATTATGTGCCCCCTGAGTAATACTGTGTACCCATATCCCATTAACATGTGGAGTTGAAGCCCTCTGAGAACAGTAGTCATTCTCAGGAAGCAATTCTATAGTTCCACCTTGCTGCAGTGGAGATTTTAATTTTTTTTCATCTCTCTCTCTTTTTTTTTTTTTTCCAAGAAGAGGGAAAGTAAGACCTTCTGAACTGAAAAAGAAGAGCTGTGAAAAGCAAGAAAATACCTAAAACTGCACGCAGCAGTTGGTCCTGTAGTGAAGCTGAACTTGAGATTTGGGAGAATAACCTCCTCCATGTCACTACTTTAAATCATTTAGAGTAATAGAGGACAGAAGGGGACATAACAGGCCAGAAAAGCTGTTATGAAAAACATCCATCACTCATGATTAGCTCTGTAAATCTAGTAATCTGTGTATGTCTCTAACCTGAGCCCATAGCACTGACTGAAAAGCACATTTACTGAAATATAAAACTAGACCAGCAATCTGCCTCTCTTATTCTTTGTGAATGTCTGTTCAAAAATACCCATTACAGAGAAATTTCCACTCACTTCTACCCAATATTAAAATGCATAGAGTGTAGTCCTACTTGCTATTGCATGAACAGTGTCCTCCAACACAAGGTCTTTCCCTAATGTTCCTAAGATGTATGTTTATGGATTAGTTATGTCCTTTCTCATTCTTAGTTCTGCTGAGCTAAGCAGGCTGAACTGCCCAAATGTCTTCTCACACGAGAAACACTCTACCTTCCAGCCATCCCATCCCTTCTGGATGAAGAGGACTCACACAGTCTTTTCCGGAAGCTTTGTCAGTAGTGTTGACCTTTCCCTCCCTCTACTGGCACCTCCCAAGATCAAATAAACCTCTTTCACATGTATCATGCTGAGGAATCACAGACACCCTGTAGCAGACCAGTACCCCCTGATCTTCCTTCTCTTCTGTTGTTTCATAGTAATGAAATAACAGAAAAATCTTGCATTTTTTACATAAAATTATGGCTTCACCACAAGAACTGTTATTTTAACCTCATGCTGCTATTGCAGACCTCCTCTGAGGTGATGATGCTTCCCAGTTTGATATCATCAGCAAGTGCCACTAATATACTTCTCTGTGTATTAAAGCATTCATGAGAACATTTTGTGAGATCAGTTCAAAAGTATCTTTCGTGTACTCTGTCAATAGCCTCTTCCCAGTCAATTTTAATACCACTGCCAATTACCATCTCTGTTTAAAGCTTTTTTTTGCAGTTTCAGCACAAAAGCTGTGCACAACATATTTGTACTAAAATAAAAAATGTCACTCCTAGTGGTTTTGTAGCAGATAATAACCATTTTGAAAGATTTTTCCTTGTTCCAAATAATGCATTATGCCACAGAAGAAGGTATCACCTTCAGCCTTGTTTGATACACTTTGTTATATCCATTTCATACTCTATTCTATTTTATGTTTCCCTTTGTCTTTTTTGATTCTTCTTTTCAAGATTTTCTCTAAAGCCTTGCACACTGTTGAAACACGCCTAAGAAACCTGGCTTTTCCAGAATCCCCTTTCCTTCCTTTTCAAACTTCTTCATCTCGCCTTGAAGGTGGACCCTTGCTGCTGGACACCAGAAAGTTATCCCTTAAAACTGCGTGATGGGGGTTTTGCACAACTCAGTTTAAATCAGGAAACTACTAACCTGAGCTTCCATCTAAGCACAGAGCTCAGGGACCATTTGTGTGTCCTTCCCCAACTATGCTGGTTTCACTGTCAATGTAACTCTTCAGCCAACAAGCAGGGAAGAATGGCTGTTAACGGCTGGTGTGGCATTTGGAAACATAGCGTGATGAATTTCTTTAGTGTAGCTCTAGTTGTGATTCAACAATGACTTTGTGATGACACAAGAAAGAGTTAACAGAACAAAAACCCAAGTTCAGCTTCAAGTATTTTCACAACTTTCTTTATGCCACAGAACTGTGGAGAAAAACATCTCAAGGGCTGCTCTTTTTTCCATTAGGTTGTCTGCTTTTACAGGTGTAGAGTTGATGTAAGATCTGAAAATCTCCATACATGAAAATGTGATGGTGAGATGGTCTGGAACAGAAACGCTCAGCCCGTCTGACCCAATGCTTGCAGGTTTATAACACAGTCACTTGCTAAACTGATAGTAACAGTCTGCAGTATGAACGCCTAATACCATTAAAGCCAGAGATACAGTTTTCTCCCTTGTAGCTAGTTCACCTTGTCATGGAGCAGTGTACCTGAACTCTGTCCTCAGCCCTTAGCAGAATCAAGTGGTCACAATATCTAACCACCAAACAAGTGCTGAATTTTGCTTGTAATCTCCATAATGGAAGACGTATCCAGCCAATTCTTTCCTACCATTTTTTTTCCTGTAAGGATTTGCAAAATATCTTTAAAATTTAATTACTTACATATCATTATTCTGCCAGAAGGCTGAATCAAGATGAATATTTGGAGTAAGAGTGAACAGGGCTGACATTTTTGGTGTCAAATCTTCTCATGGCCATCTGATTCCACCAAACTGTTGCCATGTTCATAGTATTACTGGACAATTCACTTATGAAGGGACCTCACAGGGCTTTTAACTGAGCATGTTGCTCCAAGAATGGTCAGCTGTTGGGTTAGCCCAGAGAGCTCAGGAATTTATTCAGTCAGCTCTTGAAAACCTCTGAGGATGGAGACTGTAGAATTATTTGGGTAAATTGCTTTCCTGCATGATTGGCCATGTAGGAAGAAGTTTCTGCTTTTACTCCATTGAAAACCTACTTTACTGAATTTCACTGTTATCTTGTCCCTTCCAGGTTTTCTGAACTCTTTACCTTCAGAGTTCTTCTCATGGGATCCCATCTACCCATTTCCTGAATGAACCAAAGCCTGGTTCCTACAGCCAGGGATCTGTACCCAGCTATTCCCCCTCCTCACTCCTCTCAGGATCTTCAAATCCACTGGCTCATGGGCACTGAAATAGCAGTACATGATACTGCTTTTCACATTGCCAACCATTTCTTCCTTGTAAATAGCAAATCTAGCTTTTTGTCATTCCTGATAGGTCCGTTGAGTACCTCTGTCAAGAGGCAATCCCTGATTCTGTCCAGAAACCGCTCTGACTGTACCATCCCATATTGTTGCTCTTCCAGAAAATGTCAGGAGATTGAAATACCACATCAAATCCAGAGTCTCTGTTCCAAGAACTTTCTTGAGTTGTTTAAAGAGGATTTTGGCCACTGTCTTACCCTGTTCAGCCTGTAACATAATGCTACCAAAATGGCATCCTTACTCAGCTCTTTGACCTTGGCACACAATCTCTCATTCAGCCCATCATCCATCCCATACAAAAGCCCCATATATTAAGACTGTTCCTTAACACAGAGAACAAGGTACACTCCTCTTCTGTGTCTCTCCTGAAGAGCATGTTGTCATGAGTGCGTACCCCATCACATCTGAGTTATTCCAGGGATGCCGTAGCTTTTTAAGTACATACAGAGCTCTACTTCTTTCTACTTCTTTCCCAGGCTCTGTGCTTTGGTGTACCTATACACCAAAACCAGCTTTAGCCAGTAGTGATGACAAAATGGCAGAGTTTTCAATTCCCAGAGAAGTAAGGAGAGAGGTCAGCAGAACTGCCACCTCAGACTTTCAGAGGGCAAACTCTGGCCTGTTTAGGAGACAGATTGAGAGAGCGTATATTTTTTTTCCTATGCAAAAACACCTCTTTCTCTGGAGTTCACAGAACTTATTGCATTATTGTCCTAGAGTGCCAGCCATGCAGAAAAAAGAGCATGTACCAGCAGAGAGAAAGCACAAGGGAAAGGAAGGTGGACAAAGGTAAATAAGATCCATACACATGATTATGCAAAATATTAATCCATTTCATTTTTTCTGATCTCAAAGAAGATGTTAATCTATGAGGACAAACCTGAATGAACTAAGAAGAAGATAATATATGTCCTTCAAATGACTAATAAAAATATTGTGAGTCTGTTGTCTATTTTGCACCTCCCAACATATTATTTCTGTTATTAGAATGTAGAACCTGTGCATATTTTAAACATCTCTGATTCTAACCACAACATGAAGCAGATACTGGAGAATGTCCACAGATGACCAAGGGGATTTTAGTAATGTGACTGATTTATACTGCCAGACAACACAACATGGTCAGGCTGATGGAGCAAAACTTTCATCATTGTAGAAATGCTTGAGGCGTAAGTAGAATTATTCCCAACAGCAAATTAGAAATTTTGGGTCAATTGAACCTGATTTGTTCCAATGTGGGAGTTGTTCAGCATGACTTTTTTCTCTATCATCCTGACCTATACATGAGAAAAAAAATATTACCTGTTAACTTTTTTATATATTTTTCCTTATTCATGCCGAATCTTTCTGACCAAGAGACACCAAGAAGTTAAAGGTCATTCAAGACTTGCTCCACTCTTTTGAGACAGAGTCCTCAGACAGACAGAACTGCTTTTCATTCAATTTATTGGCTGCGAAAAGGAATGGAAGAGAGGTAAAGAGATGGCCCATTAAAAAAAGGTTGTTCTAGATTGTATCTGATCTGGAATTTCACATCTGGAAAGGTGGAAAGTCAAAAGGCTCAGTTTTGCCCTTTAGGTGAGGAAAAATGAGTATGTTTTATAAATAACGTGCTCTTTCACTTGAGCAAAAAAAAAAATAGCATGGTGTACGTGACATTCCTTCTCTGAATAGGTGAGAGTGACATGGGGGCAGCAACATCTGAACTGAAGAGGGAGGTGAATCAAATTATAACTCTTCTTACCTATGACAAAAACTGCAACTAGAGAGGTACAAATCAATCTGGACAGAATAACAGCCCAGACAATTCCGTGGTTTATTGAATACGACTACAAAACGCATTTTGTTTTCCATTTTCCCAATGATACGGATATCAGACAGATACACTTACCAGATACAGATTTTTGTCCTGTCCATTTTATGCTTTTCTAAGGTGGTTTGGTTCTGTGTAAATTGCTATTCTATAACATTCCATAAAATTCTATAACATTCTGTTCTTCAAGGATTCCTGGTCCTACTAGCTAGGTCAGAAAGGTCCTGTTGTTGGCCCATCAGACAGTCTGGCAACACCAGGCAGCTCTGCTCAGCCCACTGTCTTTTTTTCTGACCCTGACTGGAGCTGGGAGTAGTAGAGATCAAAATCAGTTCAACATACAGATCCAAGACCCAACAAGTCCAGATCCAACAGCTCCTTCACCTGTTCTCTTCCACCTGGTATTTAAAGCATGGACCACCATGAGTGAAACCTGGCACCTAATCTCACAGCCTCTGAAAAAGGCTGTGATAAACCCATTACATTCTGAAGGTTTCCCATAGGGGTGTATTTAACACACAAGGGATCTTTAATGACATACTTCAGTGAACCAAAATATCACATTTTCTTGAGCTTTTGGCATTATTCTATCCTTTTTCCCGGTCTTGAGAGGACAACAAACACAGATTTCCCAATGGTGTTATTGATGTGAGAATACCACTAGAATCAACGGATTGAATATGGGCTGACAACAATTAACAGTATTACTTACAGGTTATTTTTAGCTGTACATATTGTGCAGATAGATGAAGTGCCCAAGAAAAGGAGACTCTTTGCATCTTTTATGGCTCATTTGGGAGAAAGGAAGGCTCATCTCCAGTCTGGTTCTGAAAGACAGACTGAGCACTGAGCTTGTGGATGATCATGCCTGGGAGAACGTGAGAGTCAATTTTTCATCACACATGGCAATTTGGCTACCCAGGTGGATGTTTCAGCATCCACGATGGTGCAGAACTAGAAAAATTACTCACCTGTGATTTCTGTGGCTTTCTTCCAGCAGATATTTACAGCATCTGATGGTGAGGCATATTTTAGCTATTCCTAATGGATATAAACAGCCCAAGCTTGAGTCATTATATGTTCTTTTGGATGTATCAGCCTCAGATACATCTTAGCTGTCTTGAAAACTTGAAGTTTCACTTCTTTTTAAAGTCTACAATATAAAAACCAAATTTACAGTGATTTATTTAAGGCTCTTGCCTGGATTCACATGGGTAAGTCTCTGCATATCGTTGATGTCTATCAGAGTGTCTGCTCAATAGGGCGAAAAAACATGTGTGCCTCTCAGAAGTGAGGAAAATGGAGATATTTCCTTATAGTTAGGGGTTCAAAATTATATTCTTTAGGCCCATGTGAAGAAGTTTTTCAAAAATCCTGCAACCAGTATATTTTCTGACTTTTTATTTCTTACATGCAATACACTGATGTAGGTGAGAAGAGAAATACTCCTGTTTTCTTCTCGATTCTCTATGGCTCCCTCTCTCCCTTTGCAGGAGGGCAGAAGGGATTGCTGAGGAGACCAGGACATCTTCTGACACAGCCTACACAGCAAGGACATAAAGATGCTTCAGATGCTATGTTGCAGAGAAGGTACTGCTGTCTGTATGACAGGCAGATTTCAGCTCAGAAAGGCACAAGCTGGGTTGGTTTGGTCTCCAAATTCCACTGCTTGGAAAAGTCCAGTTTGATGGACAGGTTTGACACAAAGCTGTGACTTCTCCTGTCCTATACTTAATGCCATGCAGTTGTGGGGCAGACAGGGCACAAGGTGAGAAGGGATGGTGGTGCAGAGCTGCCCAGGGGACTGATGCCAAGGAGTGGTCCTTGGGACATGGAGCTCTTCCTCAAATATGTGCTGTGGCAGCTCTTACCATGCAGGACACAGAAAATCAGGCACACCAGTGTATGTCATGGAACTGGAAGGATGCCGCAGTACTGTGTGGCGAATGGGTCAGGCATGTGCTGACCACCAAGGAAAGAGGTGAGAGACAGAGGGATGAGTCTGCCCCAAAATCAGCTTCAAGATGTGCCTGTCAGCAGAGAAAGCACACTCAGCAGCTCAAGCACTGTGTGGCAGATCACAGGGCTCATCCACTAGGCAACTCTTGCACCTTGAAACTGAGGTTAGGGCTCAAGGAAAGGTTAAGTAAATGCTGAAGGAGCTCACTGTGAACTTCTGACCAGGGACCAGATTAACTTTACTGCTACTTTACAATCACAGCTCTACACTGCACACATGACAGAACCTGGAGTGGTCATGGTTTTCCACATGTAGACAGCTTTGCTGGCTCTGAATTCTTCCGCACAAAGTCTTCTGCCTGGTGCCTCAGTCAACTGCTGGCACCATATGGAAACTGGAGCCAGTCTGATATGTCTTCTAAGCACCTCATTGCAGGAATCTGACTTCTGGTGTCATCCCAGGAATCCTGTTGGTCCTGGGGCCATTATCACCCCCCTGTGAGGGGGAAGGAGCAGGCTCCACAGCCAAGCCTGCAGCCTGCACACAGCACGGCGTGGGCTCACATTCCTCCTGCACAGCTGTATTTTCTTGCTTGAGTAGTGCTTTGCATGGTGTGAGGACAGTGCCACTGGCAGGCCTGAGAGCTCCTTCCTGCTTCATCACAAAGCAGCATTTAGGGCCGGCTTCAGCTCCAAACTCGCAGTTCCTCCATCGGCTCTAAGTTGCAAGGGGGAAGCAGGAGGTGTATTGGGGCTGGAACCCAGTCCCTGCAGCCAGTTCTGGAGCTGAAAGAGCACTGTGAAATACAACATTGCCTGGTCTGCAGGGGGACAAACCTGGAATCTCTGAATGAGCTTTAAATGGATTAGTTACACCCCATCAAACTCTTGTGGGCATTTTATTATTCAGAATTAAAGTGACCTGATTTCAGCATAGCTTAATTCCACTCGTAATGCAGTTAAGCTAAATCTGAAAATGAAGGCTTTATTACAGCTGGTAAATCCTCTCTGCATCTCTGGTTAATTTGGATTAACTTTCTGAAGAGACCATCTATGTCTGAACCCTGCAGGTGGTCGACTCAGTTATAGTGTCTGTCACTCCCCTCTGCTAAGAGTGCCAGGAGAAAAACATGTGCCGAGACGGAATGCTCCTCACTGCAGGCTGAAGGAGCAGGAGAGAGTCAGCCACCAGAGACTGCTCCCCATGCCAGTCAACACTTAAAACACTTCTTTCCTGAGCTTAATGGCCAGCTGCCTCCTTAGGCAGGTACCACATGGTCTCAATGCCAGGGCAGCAACACAGGAGGGGAGACTACCTTCCTGGAACAGGAGATCACGTCAGTGCCACTGCTGTGGGAAACAACAAGGGGATGCCCTGGCAGCACCAGGTTTTCTCAGCTGAGGGAGGAAGGGAAGAAGGTGCACCCCTGTGTCCCCGTCTTTAGCCTTTTCATGGTGAATGGTGTTGAGATGCTCTCTTGGCTAGGCTTCCCCACTTGCAGGGATCCTTCTGCAGACTGCTACTTGCCAAGTCTTTCCACAGGGGAGTTGATATTTCCTAAAGATGAGGAGTCTAATGGTCAAGGTGATAACCTTGTGTATTCAAGTGTATGCCAGTGTGACCACTCAGCTGCTGAGTGGTCACTCCTAGTTTAGGAATAACATATTAGACTTCAGTCTCGCAGATCTGCCACAGCCACTGGGCTTTTCTGCCTCTGGTGTGCATGCATTTCTGTGCTTTCCAAAGTGACCAGAAAGGCTCTGGTTCTGCCTGAATCTGAACATTATTCACTTCATGAATATTTGTCTAAGATGTCTGGTTGTTAAGGCCAAATGAAGCCTTCACTTCCTCTACAAATATTTGTGCAATGACCTGTAACTACCGGCCAACATGCATGCCAGCAGTCCATTACATGACATCCCATTTTACAATTAACTATTATCATTTGATAACCTCTTGAGGTTAAGAATACAGATGTAAGATCCCCAAGATTCCTAATGGGGATACTTCATATCAGAAGTATGTTTCCCTTGAGGATGACATCACCACAGGGACACATATTTCAAATATTTTGGCCACCATATTTTGAAAGCTTCTTTGGAAATATAAAAGTGCTTTTTGAGCCCTGAAAGAGCTATTTTATTAGTCTCAAGTAAACATACTACCATTTAACTCTTCAGAAAGCCTTGAACAATAACAACACAATGTGTCACAGGAAACAAAATAAAGAATTGTAGTGTAGCTAAAAAAAGAATATGTTTGATATATATTTTTGATATTACCTGAAAATAGCTGGACACTCATCAGTTTTTCTGTGATGAGGCAGTTCAAATGGAGCCTGAGCCACAATTTCAGAGCAGGATCCTGACTACTTGGGGAGTTGAATGCTAGTTTCAAATCTAACAAATGATCAGTGTGCACAGTATGCCATTAGCTAAACTGAAACCCTTAGCCTGAATCATTCCCACCTGTTGAGCTCTGGAGAAACTTGTAAGTAGCTATGGTCTTACCTTGAGTTACAGACAGGACTTTCACTAGTGCCCGAGTACTGAAGCTAAATCATTTGACTATTAAATTCAGTAGAAAAAGGTTACGCATATGTAAGTATGCCTATATATATATATACAAAAATATATATGTATATGTTTTTGTGCATATATATGTATATATTTTGGATATATAGTTACATTAATCATTTATTAGTCATTTTGCTTTGGGGTTTTTTTTCATTCTTCTTTCTTTTAATGTCTTCACTTCTATTCATTACATGCTTTATGTGTCTCAGATTATGCAATTTAGGAAAGCAGACTATGAAATGAGCAGCATTTACTATACTTTCAACTACTGAAGACTCCTTTCACTTATAAATGTAACTCAAGTTCAGTGTATTTAAGGATGTTATCCTACTGAAGAAAAGTACAGTTCATGGAGACAATGCAGATTAAAGAGTCACCTTTCTCTTTTGAGGGTGTGAAATTGATTTAAGTAGTGTACTTGGGGACAGGGAAGCAAAAATTCAGATTCCTGCCCCTCCTTTTTGGCAGAAGCAGGACCCAATTCACTTTGGGCCCTCTCACTGTGACTGTTGCAATGGCCAACTATATTACACCATCAAGGCCATTATCTACGAGGTATGACACTTATTAAATGTGGGATGGCACTTATTAAATGCACTTTAATTACCTGAAGTTATTCTTGTCACTGATGGACAGGTCAATAACTGCTCTAAGATATTTTCTTACTTCCCATATTCGTACTAGATTAATTACAAATAAGAGTTCATGAAGCATTGGACCATCATTCAAAAAGTAGAATGAATTAGTATTATCTTTATAAACCTTCATTTACTTATTAATTTGACACTATGGTATGCAAAATCATCCAGATGACATTCCAGTGACAATAAATTAAAAATGAATATTCAAGTCTTCATTTAATAAAAGAAGTCTGGTTTAGGTGTCAAACCTCATAAATGTTTTTTGAAGGCAGCATCCTAGAATTGCCTCCATTCTCAGAGACTTCAGAGAACTAATAATTTGATAGACAATCCCCAAAGATTTATTAAGTAGGGATGATAATACAAAGTCATAATTTAAAAAAATTATTATAACTGAAATCCTAGTGTAGAATTAACACTAATTATCTTAGTGCTATAATTTGAAAGCCAGTGGTGTATTTGAAAACATGGATAATTTATCTGAAGCTTTAAGAAGGAAAACATTGTTCTGCTTTTAACAAACTGTATTAATACCTATGTATATAGACATGTCTATTTATACTGTGAGACATATTAATTACATTAATTTTTAATAGAGTTGTCACGGTAGACTGTAGCTCACTTCCAACAGTTCAGACAACCAACATTTTGGATGCTTTGATAATGCACCCTGGGAACCTGGTCCTTCTTCCCCATGCATCCAGAATCAGACTGAGCACAACTGGAAGGCAGACTTTTAAAAAGCAAATTGCATCATGTTCACGTGAAAACAAAATACCTGTTCTTTTGAAAAATAACAGTCAAAAAGCTGTCAGCTAAGCTTCCACTGAAAAGTGATCCATTCATTTTCCAGCTTATTGGGAAATCTGGACATAGGCTTTGTCTTAGTCTTTCTAGAATGGTTACAGAAAAACAGATGTGCTTTCTGGACTGAAAAGCTGAGACAGAGAAAAATACACATCTATCATATGGGATTTACATTTTATATTGCTGTAGGACTGTCCCCTTGGCTGTTTTTCTTGTCCTGCAAAATAATTATCTTTTCTGTAGGGGTGACGACCTCCAATTCTGATTTCAGTGAAACACCTCCCCATATAAAGCATATAGAGAATGGGACAAACACTCCCTATGTTTTGGGGGTTATTTTCCTCATGCTTCAGTCTCATTCTATTGAGGCTTTTATATCACACTTACCAATTGAGTTTTTCAGTACATCAGCCTGATTGTGGGCTGGAACAAAGGGAAGTAGAAGATAATCTGTTCCTATTAGGCAACATGGCTCCTGCCTGCACCTTTTTACCATGTTAAATATCATCACAACAGCACTGTTAAGATTGCATTGGACCTGTTACTCAGAAAAATACCATCACCATCCATAATTAATAAACAAGTAATTTGATGCAGAAATATTGAATTATAAAATTTGCCTAAGATACAGAGATTGGGTTAGCATGGCTACTGCAAATCAATCTTTTTATTATGAACACCAGTGTAACAAAAGAAAAGAGAAAAAGAGATGGGCAGGAACTGGGCTTTCAGTTGATAGACACTTGAAAGTGCATGAAATACGCATTTGCTGGCCTAACAGCCTATGAGAGAATGTTACCCCAAGAAGAAATGAAGAAATATTTGAAAAACACAGTGAAGCTCACAGAGTGATACCAAATTAAATAGATTTCATTTTTAGTTTCTGACATTACTAGACAATGGACTTCACAAATCACTAACACACTGATTCTAACGTGACCTAAAAATTATAGGAACTCAGAAGAAGGAATAAAACCCCCTCAAATTCAGTTTAAAAGTACAGATGTCTTTGTTTTTTCACTGGCAACTTAAACACTATTGCCTTTGGACATTTTATTTTTAAGAAACATCTGTCCAATTTGGATCTGTCATACTGCAACTGTGATTAGTTAGCGATGTTACAAAAAGTGAAATTACTTATGCAAGTCTACAGAGCTAGTATATCATGAACACAAAGTAATGAACTTCCTGAAAACAAAATCTGAATTTCTCTGTTGTCTTTTACCCATGGACCCCAAACCACCTGAAAAGCATTATTTAATTACATATTGCTCAACCAAGAGACAGGATGTATACCAAAAATTCAGTAAGTCTTCTCTGAGATGGAAAACAACACATATTCAGAAGAAATGAAATGCCATAACTTAGGAGGAAGTGAAAAGTCAGTGAAAATTCAAGAGCACATAAGTAGGGGGCCTTAAATTATTTAGTTATATGACTGAGGTATCATCTTTTACAACAAAGCTTTTTGGGTTGTCATCCATGATGCTTAAAACCACTGGTAGAAAGTAGGGTGTTTTTCCCCCTAAAATATGGCAGTGGTAACTGTTATATTTTAAATCTCATTTATGAGAATTTTGAGATAAATTTTAGATCTGGACAAAAATTTTTAGACAAGTAGCATACTCACCAAAAATGAAGGACAACTGAAGCTGTTTGAAAGTTTGGATTGAATTCAGCAAATTGTTTCAACTAAACAATGTGGGGGAGGAAAGTGGAATTCTGAAAATGTGAAGCATTCTGTTCTAACATTATCAAAATTACAGAATTCCTCCTTTGTTTTCTTCTTTTTAGTTAAAGCATTAGAAAAAGTGGGCAATGCAACCAAAAAAAAAGAAGAAAAGAGAGTGACACACCACAAGAAAAACCTGGAGTGTGTCACACTTGGAAGCTTTTCAGTCTGACTATTCCCAGTTTGTGCAAGAAAGCCTCCAAACTAGAATGAGCTTTACCACAGAGAATAAGGATACGTGCACATTCCACATATTTCTCCTGTGAGTTAGAGCAAAGATACACCAATTGAAAGCTGAAAAATGCTATTAGTAAAGTCTACCAATTTGATCTCTTTGCTCCTCTTACATAACCTGCTTGATGAAAAGCAATTTAGATGGCTTTTCATGAACTCTTTTTGACTGAACTATTTTTGCACAGGTCATCTTCTGCCTTTTAGTGGTTTAAAATATTGATCAGATAAAACTATCTCTACTACTGAATTTACCACTTGTTTTAGACAAATGCTTCTCTTCGGCAGACTACTGCTGCCTGGAGCTGAAAAGTACAGGATGAAGTTAAAGTTGCCTTATCTGCTCACAGCAGAACTGTGTCACAGCAGAAGAGACGCTGTCTAGTGGCTGAGAAACATACTTTAAGCAATGAATTTCCCACTTGACAAAAGATTGAGAAATAACTTGCTTGAAATCCTCTTGAACATAGTACACATTACTTAAAATGAAGACACTATGGCACATATTGGACCAGTATTCACTTGAATTTATGCAAAGAGCCACCAGAAAACAGCTTGCTTGACAATAGACAGGGGCAGAGCCTTTACTCAAAAGCATGAGTGATGCTCAAATGTCTCATGAATCATTCCTTCTACTGTAGGAAGCTGGCAGAGATGCAAAAGATTAGAAGACCTACAAAGATGCACATTTCAGGGATCTGCCAGAGGCTCTGACCCATTTCTTGATGGATGTTTGAGCCTGTGCTCAGGGGCACGTTGAACAATCATCCACCACACAAACGACCATGACCCAGCAGTTCACCTCAGATTTCAAAATCTCTGGAGTCTCACCCCAACCTGTTGTTGTCATGAAGTCTGGACAGATTGGGCAGCCTTCAACTAACTACTGGCAGAAATCCCAGGTTCAACTGTACTGGGGCTCTTTGGCTTCTCTCACCCACTAATAGCTCATTAAGCTCTCTTGCAAGGGAAGAAACTGGCATCCAGAGCTGCAGCTACTAAACTCCATCTACTGTCATCTGCATACAATTTGTTGTGTGGAGCTGAGGCACCACACTGTTGTGAAGGGAAAAAGTGATGTGGAGGAACAAAAAACACTCATTCTTACCCCACCCAAACCTTGTTTTTATATTTTCATAGATTTGTTCACTTTTGCAGTGTGCAGAAAATGGGAGGGGAGAAACCTTTGAATATGACAAAGTCACCTGTGATGCACCTGGCCACTGATGTGAATTTGGCTCAGCTTAGCAGCAACTATATGTAGGCTCATGTCAGTGAGCAACTTTTCTCAGTGCTCTTTTGCTGTTGATTTCTGGTTAGAGGGTCTTCTCAGGGACCAGAATTTTTTTCCAATATTAGTGTGTGGGAAAATCCAGTCCACTTAACATAGTGAAGGCCTTTAGCTACCAAGATAACAGAGAACAGGGTTTGAAATGACCAAGAATGCTACACTGCTAACCAGATAGAGTCAGAACACATCATAAAATAGATTAACTTGCCTAGGTCTTGCCTTTGTCAGTTTTGGGTGTAAATTATCTCTTGTCTATATAGCACAGCAGTCCATTTTTCTGCTTGCTTCTACAGAAGGCACCCAGCCACCACTTGTTTCAGTGTGCTTTTCTTTACCAAGTTCCCACTTGTAAAAAAAAACCCAACCAAAAAAACCCAACCAAAAACCCTATCATAGAATATGTTACAGAGTGTAAAATATTTTCCATCTACTCTCCCTTGCTCCTCTCAAGTCTGCCAAACGATCTACTCACAAGAACGGTCTCATCTGATTCATCCAGATTAGCAAACATTGTTACTTAAAGTATTTTAGGTCATCTGGCTGATTTGGACAGGCACAGGTTAGAAAACTCACAGAAGCAGCTCCACCAGCAGATCCAATGGACCACTGGTATCTCTCAGAGGAGGGTGATGAGCAGGGAGAGTTGGAAGGAAAGAGGTGACAGTCCCTTCTGCCCACCAGGCTGAGTTTCATTTGTGAGATCCACCCTCAGGAGTGGTAAAACTTCTTAGATCAGGAAAAGTTTAGGGCTATGAGCCAGAAGGAAAGCTCTCAAGTTTAAGAAACCTAGTTTGGACAAACACCACTAGGTAGCATCTCTTGCATGAACATAATATTAACAGCTCAATCCTTATATAACTAAAAGGGATAAAATATGGGGAAAAGGAATAAAAGAATCTGAAGTTAAAAAGGAATACCTGAATTACGTATTTCACCATTATTTTTTATTCAAGTCAGAAAAGCAGGCCTGCTTTTTACTAAGAGAAAGTATTTTCCCTTGATCTTTGTGGGATACAGTACAGCAAGGAAAAAAAGAGACAATTCATAATCTTTGCCATTTCCAGAACCCTGTTCTAACTCAATCGTTAAGCCAGAGCAGTAGTGTAATCACACCTAAACATGATCAGTTATCTTTACTCCTTCCTTGTTAACATATGTTCGATTTTATAAAGTGCTGAGGAAGAGGAAATTGAGATTACACTATTTACAGATGTCCTGAGTCTACTGGAAATGGTTGATGGAATAAACTACAATGAGAGATCACCTTTCCTTCATTTCAAATCATGTAATCACTAATTTGGCTGATGATGAGAGATGTTTTCTTCATGGAGCCTTCTGTCTCTTTCACTTTGGCAAGCAGCAGAAGAAGATGATAACAGAGAAACTGATCCAAATTCAAACACATACAATCTGGACTTTAATTCATGTTTGGAAGAAGTTTTTCAATTATATAAATGAATCAAAACCTTTACAAAATCTTTTATACGGCTCCCTGACTGTATTGGTCAATAAAACATAATACTTCTATCATGCATAACCCATGAAAACTGTCCCTTTATCATGAAAAAGGATTACAGATACATTGCTTTCATTCTTGGCCCATTTCCTTAGCTAAAATATAGCTAAGTTTCCTTAGCCTGAATTTCCTTTTCTTTTCAATATGAAATTAGTGCTGATGAAAATTATCATCTTAGCAGCTTAGGAAACTGAACATGTTACTCATCCAGAGAGTGAGAAAACCACAGGTAAGCGTAGTGTAGGGTACCACCAAAACCAGTCAAAACTAGTGTAGATGGGAAAGTTATTTCGGCAATAACTTGTTCCCCCCGCAAGATATATACAATTCTTAGTCTCCCTGGGGACTTTGTCAATGGCAAAGACAAAGAAAATATGACTCGGAGTATATGAGCATAGTCATTAGGTGACTCAAATTAAAATATAGAAGGTACCTCAAAGTTTAGTCACTGTTGAATATGAACAGAGGTATATTTTTTTTTATGAGATATGCTAAGGTTTTAGCTGTATGTGTGCTTTTCTATAGACCTCTCTTTTCTTCTGAAGTGGTAAATGGCTGTCTTCAGGATATTGAAACATATATGTTGATAATTAAATTTATAATAAATTTATCAATACCATCAGTAATGAGAAAAGTGTCATTAATTACATTGCTGATAATGAGATACACGTTGACATACATACATTAGTATGACACATGCAAATGCTTAGTCTTTGATTAAGTTGTGGGCTCATCTGTAACCCATGGCTGTCTTGGCTCCAGTGGTGGAAGGAAATCACACTCTGAACTGTCCTCTTCAAATCAGGATCACCTGGGGTCAGCACAGGACCATGGTCCCAAAGATACATCAGAAAGGCCAGTTAATAATTATTTATCACTTACCAATGGTCAGGAGCAAATGAGTACAGACGCAAAAAAAAAGAGAAACCTAATTTGAATTTATGCTCCTCTGTTAGCTGTTCTTCTTGCACCACTCATCTCTCACTCAACCCTTTGGTGGTGGGTTACCAACTAACTTAGGACTTCCTTAAATTACTTAAATACAGCCTTGGATGGCTAGGTTCAGGATTCATGCAAAAAGCTGGGGATTTAAACTGTGGCTGGTGGATGTGAGCCTGAGTGCATCTCAATGAACATAAATGAAAACTAAATCTGAGGGAAGCTAGGCCAGCATAATGCACTCCTGGGATGAGGGGAGGCGGAAGAAGGTGTAAGATACACCAGCTCAGACTCCCTCCAGAGCTGGAGAACTCAGATTCACATCTGAATTTGGCTCCCATTGCCTGACTCAGAAAGGCAAACTCTTTCCAAGTCTGGAGACACCAGTACATTCTGTGCAACATTCTTACAGAGATACTGTTCAGCTTGTCTAGCCCCCAAATTAACTTAGCCTGACATATCTTCTGTTTTCCTCTGGAGGCACAGGCAGCATTCAAAGAACCAGTGTTCAGCAGAAATGAGAACCATGCTGTGTGCTGCTCTGCGACCTGCTGCTGCGTGCCAGCATGTGCATGGGCAGGACCCCCTGCATGATGCCATAGGCTTTAATGCCAGGGCTGCTTTCTTAGAGGAAAGAAAATGAAAGTGAAACAGTCTACTACAGGGCAAATACATTGCAGAGAGGCCTCCAGAATCCTTAAAGCAAGATGTACTGTGAAAAGTACAGGACAAAGTAAGGACTGCTTGGCTTTTAGATGCGTTTTAGTCATGTGAGCTGCAAGGAGGGAACATCTATGGTATGGGTAAGGACTTGCCAAGCAAAAAGACAAAGACTACCAATGCTGGCAGCCAATGTGGAATTTTAAACCCAGATTCAGATCTAGGAGAAGATGCTTTGTAGCAAAGTCTACCAACCCCACAGAAATTTTAGGAAGTTAGATGGCCTCCCTGAAGGCCACCACTGGTCAGCCTTAGACTGGGAACTAACAGCATAACACTTAAGGCTTGACTGAAGGAAACCTCCAATCTTTCTCTAGAGCTGTACTCCAGAAAGGAGTGGAGACCTTCAGGGACTGCCACCTCCTTATCTTGTACAATCCCTGCAAAAAGCAATAGAGTAAATTATGTTTTCTTTAATTCACATGAGAATATAGAGAGATGACTAGAACCCACTGCTTGGGCTGGATGACAAGCCACAGTTCAGTCAAAATGGTGTTATCATGATGATTCAGAACTAAATTCCAGGAATTACACGCCTGAGAAAATCTGGGGAAAATACTTTAGTTTCTCTTCTACCTTGAAAAATGTGGCTTAGTTATGGAAAAGTTACAAAAGTAAAAGAAGATAAAATTGGGGACTTGCGAAATTTTTAAAAATCTGGCTTATTTCTAGTCACAATATTAGAACTTGCTTTTATCTGGATCACCGGATGAAAAATAATTATATTAGAAAAGGAGTGCCTCAGAAATTGGACACATGAAACTAGAATGCTGTTCCCCCTCATATATTAGCACTGTTAATGGATGACCTGAGATGCTAGAAGTGTTAATCAGGCAGTCAGAGCTACTTTGACCTCCAACCTCCAGTATCTCCCTAAATCCAAGCTGCAATTGACACAACAGGATGCATGACCGCGGGGAGCCAGCTGCACGTGGGGCACAGGGGCGGCCAGGTGCAGGAGCCCAACAGTCCATGCTGCTGATGCCAAGGAAGGGCAGGGGGGAAAGCAGAGCAATAACTGTGGCACTTTGGCCCAATGAGGGAAGACAAGGTGGAAACACTACAAGGAGGTGAGCAGTGTCAGCAGCCTGAGGCTCTATGAAGTGCCTGTGAGAGAGAGCAGCAGCGCCAGCACAGCTCTGTCCCAGAGACCAAATTTGTAATGATTCGGCAAAGCACATGCCAGAAAGCCTGCCTACCCCTGCAACCATAGAAGTTGTGAGTGGATGCCTTGGGCCAAATTAATCCCTGTTGGAAGCTCAGGAAAATCCAGGGGAGGCAGAGGCACAAAAAATTGTGGCCCTTTATTAGCATCATAGCTTGAAAGCTAATTTTTGTACATCAAGAAGTGATAAGCAACCAAAACAATGTCAAAGCAAAATAGGAATTTTCTTTCTAAGAACTTCTGACTCCAGTGTTTCTCATTGTTGTTTCCTACAGTCCCATCCATTCTCTCAAATTGCTGGTGGGGGATCTATTAATTATCACTCACTAGCAAAACAGAATAAATACCTCTTTTAAAAAGGGCTCAGTGATTTGGTCATGGAAATGGGCCAAGAGATTAGCACAAGATTCTGCAAGCAGGATCAGCCTGCTGCAAGCCCACACTGTGCGCAGGGAAAAGTTTTCCAGACATAGGAATTACACCTGAAAACTCTGCACTGTAACATGATAGAGCAGGTAACATCTGCCAGGTTATGAGAAATGTTAAATACACAAACATATGTTTGGGCAACCTCATGCAGACTTTTGTAGCTTGTAAAGAAGACACCTAAGGGGGTATGCTTTCAAGAGCTGAGGTTGATATTTTTCATTGGGGTGATTAATATTGGCTGGAAACTGAGCAGTAATAGTGGTGAAAACAGGGAAAAATAAACTTCAATAAAAGTCTCTGCAAAAAGGAGACGTTCCTAGAAAATATTTAGACCAAAGCCAATTTTCCTTCAAGAAAAAGCACTAGAAGAAAACCACCAGCTCAAAACCTGACTAACTCAGTGTTTTGATTGCTGCCAGGCACTTTGAGGTACAAATATACAGGTTTCCAGCTAGAGCCAGGCTGCAGGTGCAGGCCTGATGGCAATTCAGCAAGAGTAATAAGCAAAGCAAGTATCCATGTGCAAACTGCACCACATAAAGAACTATTCATGTGCTTTTCAAATGTTATACACAGTTCTATTTAATCTATGTCATGACTGACCACATAGAGTTAAATCAAAACAGGCTGTTAGAGGAAACAAAGAGGAAATGAAACAATGGCAAAGATATGTTCAAGCTGAAAATACCAAGTGGTCTTTGAGGAAACAATAGGGATGCTATTAATTGTAAAATACCCTGTAGGCTCCAAGCAGGTTGGCAGCATTCACTTTTCCAAGCCTGAGGCCAGAATCAAAGAGGACACTAAGTCCTGAAAGCCTAGGAAAGCAGAAAAGCTGAGTGAGCTGCAGAGAGTTATGGTGTCAGTGAATGCTGTTGGCTACACAAGGCACCCAGATGAAGACATGAAGACAATGCTGCTTCTTAGCAGTCTGTTGCCAACCCAGTGAAGGAGTTAATGAGACTGAAGAGGAACTCATACATGCAGGGGAAAACTGAATTCCTGCCTCACATTACCCTAGGTGAGGGAGAGCTCACAGAACCAAGATAGTTGCTCAGTATTAGACCTATTATTTGTGATTTACTAGGTAAAACCCAATATGGATTTCAATGCAAAATCTTTAAGTATGCTTGGGAAACAGAGGTGTGGCATAAAGAAAGGAGCAAGGAACGTGGCGTGTCATAATCCTGTGCTGGAGTGTGGCTCAGGTGTGGAAGCCCCAGCCATGACCCACAAACAATGCATCCTAGCCCTGTTATCATCAGGCTGCACAAAGGCACTGCTCCCAGTCCCTGGGCTGGCACAGCATATGCCACCTTAAGGACCTCTACAGTGGGAGGTCTGTCCTGGGGAACCCTGTGTCATCCCACAGAAACCTGCTCCCGGAACATGACTCAGCTTCTGCAAAGCACCAGGGCAGTCTTGAGTGGGGCCATGGACCAGGGATACTCCTGTGCTTGGCACAAGGTAATTCCTATCCCCAGTCTGGGACTGATACTCTTAGAAAGACCCTCCTGCTCCTCACCACTCAGAGTGTGCTGACATCTGACAGCATAATATTCTCAGACTTCAGCAGACTTAAGCTGGGCAGCAAAGGGGACTTGAAGGTCTTTTGCTTAAGTAAGGATTCATATGCTTGGATGCCACAGGCTTGTTGCATGCCCCCTCATGGACTACAGTTCTTTCAGCCACTGGGGTTTAAGTGCAGATTATTTTATTTGGGACTATATTGAATAATTACATAGCTAGATATAAGAACTACTATTGACTTTTAAATTACTACTGCTAAAAACAGCTGATTTAAAATAACAACTATAACTCAGTCATGTGTAGTTCTAAATTATTTGGTGATTGCCAACAATACATACAAATATATGTATAGAGACATTTAAACAAGAAGAGGTACATAAGAGAAACAAAACTAAACAAGTTAATGTTTAAATCAATGCCTATTCATGTTCTAGTCAGTCTTGCATAAACTATTCAAGGTTACTTTTTAAAAAACTGTAAAAAACTGTTTTGGATTAAACTTGCTTGAAAATAAGTATAGTTTTAACATGAATTGTTTTGATTGCACTTTATTTTTTAATACATTTTGAAATAAAATAAACCAAAACAAAACAGCAAAATGTTGCGCTCAGAGTGATTAACAGAAACCTTGACTTTTTCAACTAAAACAACCTATCAAATTTAAATGCAATGTGCTATGCTTTGCTGACACATTCATTGGCATAAAAATATGCCAAATTCTTAGTGTTACCAAGAAAACAGGTGACAAAATACTTAGGAAGTCAAGGAAAACATCTAGGACATAAGGTCATAAAATAAGGATGAAAAATCATCGTAAGACAAATCCACAGCTATAAATAAAGGATGAATGTGAAGCTGGATAGGCTCGTTGGCCAGATTGCTCATATCCTGTATTGTCCCTGTGTTGTCACTCTGTAGACTTGATGGTACCTTCTGCCCAACTCTTTGATGACACCCTTGGTTTCACCAGGGAAGCTCCCTAGGAGCAGTGGGCAGAGCCAGGAGCACCCATCTCTCTCTGAGGTCACCACACACCACAAAGTTCCAGGCAGTGCTGTGGTCAGTGGTGGTCCCCCCACTGTGGCATCCCTGTAGGTCACACAGGCACTGCCATGGCAGGCACCCACAGAAACACACCCCTGACCTTCACCCTGCACTTTCTCCAGCACTGTAAATCCCATCCACGTAATTAAACTCTGCCCAGCATTCATCCACTCAGGGATGAGTCTGAGTGACAGCAGATGCTCTGCAAATGCTGCCTCTTTTGGCAGCTAATGTGCAAGGTCCTTGCAAGAGCTGTTGGGTTGTATTTCCTTCCTCCTCCTGAAAACTGTGAGGATCCAGGGCAGCCTGTGCCGTGTTATTGGTGCAGAGCAGCCACGTGGCGCAGGCAAGAATGGACAGATGTAACCCTTCTTTTGCATGGAAAACATTTTCTCTGTGACACCAGCTTTTGCTTCAGGATGCCTATTGCCTCCACAGGTCTCTGTGCTCTGCTCTGGGGAAGTGCAGAACAACGTGGTGAAGAGCAGAGATAAGTGTTCACCCAGCAGAGCTGGCAGCCTTCCATGACCATGCAGCAGAAGCATGCTCAGGGTGAGGAGGGTTGCCCCAGATTTCCTCCACCCAGAGGCAGGAGAGGATGACACTGTCGTGAACATACTTTGGATTCTTCTCTTTCTCTTCCTGCCATCACCTATCCACTTCTTGCTCCTGCCATCTCCCTCTTGCTATAAGGCCAGATAGTCCCCAGTCTGACTTCTGATTTAGTCCTTTCAAGTTATATTTTGATAAATATATTAAATATTTTCAAGGCCCATCCCTACTAATGTGTCACTATTTTGAGGGACAGCAAATTTACCAGGATGGACTAGCTGGCCTCAGTACTTGAGAACATGCCATGCCATGTTTACTTTTCCATACAGATGTGACCATGGGGACCAGGAAATATCATGCAGAATTAAATAAATACATAAAAGAGAATATTTCCAATATCTACAAGGAAATTTTGGAGGAGATGACTGATACCAAATATTTTTTTACACTTGATGTGTCAGCAGGGTTTTGGCAGGTGACCCTAGTGAAAAACAACAACATATTTGTGCACATTCAACACCCTCTTTGGGAGATTCTGTTTCCTTAAACTGCCATATGGGTTGTATTCCGTATCCAAGGTGTTTTACAGGAAAATAAAACAATTTTTTATCATATACTGAGTGCTTAAGCCTAAACAGATGAGGGGAGAAAAGTAAAATACCATGATAAAAGGCTCCAAGCAGCTTTGGAAATAACTAGATCAGCTACAAAGAAGTTAAACAAATAGTAAGTGTAATCTAAATGCTATATAATGAAAGTAACACACTTGGAAGAGAAGTTTCAATAGCCCAACCCAACATACAGACAGTTTTCAGAATATGCAGGCTGTCACTAACATGCTTGCCCTGACTAGCAGAAGATAGACAGGTTTCTCATGACAGTGAATTCTGGGAAGAAACGTATGACTGAAAAACCTTGTCAAGCAGCCGGGAAAATATATACTTTTAAAGGGGTGCAGTTCTGAGTCAGCCCCACACCAATCATTCAAAATACTAGTGCCTCTAGACATACTACCAGCATAGTGCCCTCACAACAGGTGGATCTGTACTTGGCAAGTGACCAGTGATCAGCTCTGTGCAGTGACCACCACTGAAAACTGCAACTGTCCTTCCTCCCAGGCTTCAGAGTGTCAGATAGTTGCTTGAGGAAGTGCAGCACTAAGATTTAGAGTCAAGCAAGAACAGTGTATTGCTGTTACAAACCATACCCTGTCAATTCCTTCCTGATCCCAAAGATTGGGATCCTTCAGCTTTCAAGCAGTATTTTGCAGTTGAACACAGAAACAGTCTGGAGCATGTCACAAAACTATGCAGATCTTCAATCTAAAACAGTTTTTGTATAATCCAGCTGATTGAGTCCATGCCCTGTCTGGTTGCAGAGATGGTCAGAGCTGCTGCAGAGGGCAGCTCTGGTACACAGGGCTGGAAGGGCACAGCTGAGTCCTGCTGAAGGTGTCAACATGACCTTCCTCCCCTAGCAGATGGCACTGATCACAGGTAGCAATCACGCCCTGGGATACCTGCTATTCAGGAGCAGGTAAGATATTCTGAGAAAGAAGAACTGCAATTGAGGTACAGGAGAGGGTGGACAGTCTCAGCTGAGGAAGTCTCGTGTGTATAACAGTAAAATTGAATTCAGACAGCCATGTCCTGTGACACAGCACAGTGCTCTCCACCCAACAGCACAGTTGCCAAGGGTTAGCTGCACCATGCCACTTGGTAGGCTGTCTGACATTTTGCATTATCTACATTTTGCTCATTGTTGTTTTTATAGTATCTGCAGAAAGAAAATGTCTGTCTACCTTCACTGAACTCTAGCAGAAGTCAACTGGAACCAATTTTCATCCTGGGCAGGACCTCATTTCACACAGCACTATCAGTGAGCACCAAGGCTCTTCATGAGGGAAGTGACCCACCGGACTCCCAGCCAAGACACTGTCTGGCCATGGATATCTGCACCCAGACATGCCTCAGGCACCAACTAGCCCACGGCTCCTCTCAGCATGCCAAAAGAGACAAGGGTACATTTTAGAGCACAGTGGTATAACATATACAGAGATTCTTATAGGGGAAAAAAAATGAGGTTCGTCTTGGTAGAGAAAAGGCAAAGCTGACTGGTTAAAACATGAGATAATCAGAACACAATGACCTGCCATTTAAATCAAGACTGATAATGCAGAGGGAGAAGTAGTTAATCAAATACTGACAAAACTATTCCATTTTAAAAAGTCAGACATTTCCTTTTATAAATAACCACTATAAGACAATAGATAGTGGAGTGAAGGGACTGAAGAATATATTGTTTTCACCAAACAATGTTGTATTTGGGAGCAGAGGAACCAGTAATTATGGTATTTTAGCAAAGCTTGGTTTTGGCAGCTTTTTCAGCATTCACATGCAGAGTGAAATGTCAATTCCAAATATCAAATTAACAGTAAATCTAGTTCTCCCATTTCTTCTGAGCTTCATTCCATTGACTTTCAAATCAATGAGTGATTTAGAAAACCAGGGTGTTTCAGAAACAAAATATACTTGGTGGCATTTCAAGTCTAACATTATGCTCAGATGAGTATTGTACAATTCAGCAGATTATTTAAGAGAAAGCAGCTACAAGGGTCAACAGACCTGACTTCCCCATGAAGTTACTGGAAAAATCCAAGTTGGTAGATTTTTAAAAATATAAAATTAATCACATGATTTGGTTTCAAGGTTTAAATTAATTTAACAAAATGGTCTGGTTATACTAAAAAAAACCCAAACAAACAAACCAAAAACAAAAACAAAAACAAAAACAACAAAAAAAAAAAAAAAAAAAAAAAAAAAAAAAAAAAAAAAAAAAAAACACCACCAAAACCAGTATCAAAAGGAAAGGAAGCAGAGAAATCAAAATCCCTTTCTACTAACTTCAGTGCTTGCTTGATTGTGGGGATAAATCAGCATGTCAATATTGCTGGTGAAATTCCTCCAATTTTATGTGGAAAGCATATTGTATTAAATAGACTTTAATCTACAGATCCCTTGATTATTAAAACTCTCCACAATGAAAACAGGGTCAAAAGGCAAACAAATGAAATGAAATACAGTGATTACAAAAATAAACAACTGAGCAGTAGATGGTAATTTTATGAAGCATATGCAGTAGTTCATATCACAAGGGTGGAAGGACTGGGAAAAAAATACTGTTTTCAGAAAAAAAATATATTTGTCTGAAAATGATCTCTTAATTTTTTGGCTACTCTTTCATCCAGCACAATTGTGTGGTCTGTTTTTCAGAGAAAGAAGAAACCAACTGAACTTCCTTTGGCCAGAGTTTTTTGTCTCAGGAGTGGAATCAGGTTTCTCTTAAATAACTGAAGGCAAGATGGTTGTCTTATATTATATGTGTTGTTACCAAAGCTATTGTGGATGAAGACCATACCCAAACCATTGCAGGCTGTACCAAGTTTAGAGAAATATGTTTCTTCCTTCACAAGAAGAAAAAAGTATTTTCCATTGTATAACTGAGAAAACATCTGTTGCTAATCCATGCAGTTTTAAAAGACTGACTGGTAGCTGTGCTCCTCTGGAGATGGATTGACTTAGCAAGCAATAGATCAGTTCTAAGAAAAAACTCTTCATTGGTAGGTCAGTGTCCTCCCTGCACTAGGAACATACCAACCCAGGGGAAGAGGGTGTACCAGACTGCAGAGAAAGATGACACAAATTTGGGCTGGAGGCATCCCTAATTATCCAAGAACACAACCTTGAGTTTACCTGAAAGACTCTGGGGTTGTTTTTTCTTATCTTCTCATGCTATTTTTAAACATTTCACATGCAGAACACGCATACAAAATGGTGATAAGAAAAGGAAATTAAAAGATGTCTGAGGAATATCCATGGACCATGAGCACAGGGGAACACACTAAGCATATAACCTTAAGATCTCAAACCTATGAAAACTGTCAGCTGTCCTCACATTACCTAAAAGCTGATATCTGTGGTATTTGAGTATCACTTCAGAGATCCTGTTTTAATCTCTGTGACTGCCTCAAGGAGACTGTGGGATGAATTCTACAAGGCCAAGCAGGGTCAGGAGCAGTGTGCATCAAGGCAGACAGACCTCTGCACTCCTGAACCAGAAGCCTATCTACACAATATTTTGTAAAGAATGTCAGGTGCCGCTTTTTGATTTTAACTAATGAGTAGCAGGGAATGTATCTCTATATATAATTTGACTTGAATCTTAGACCAATATCAGAATACTTTAGTTCCTGGAATTGTATTGCTTTTCACACTTCTCCCCTTTCTCTGTTTTTTCCCCTTTTCTCTCCCAGCATTTTACTCCAGCAGTCCCATAGCGCAGCATAAGATAAGGTGTCTCCTGCTCACATTACATCATAGCATTGATACCACATTTGATGTATACTCTCAATTTTTTGCTCTGTATAAGACACAATGATCTTTGCTTCAGGTGTTCAAGAGGATATGTCTGTAATCTCTCTTGGTCCTTACACAGATCCTAAACTGTCTTTACTTCCACCTCTCATAACATAGTTGCTCCCATACTAATTTTCACAAGAAAATGTCTTGTTAGGAAGAAAACACAATGGTGCCTTAGCATTTTATTGCCCTCCAGTATAGTATTTCATGCCCAGGTATCTGTAAGAGGTGTCAGATTAAGTAAAGGTCTACATGTTGGGATCTCATAAACTGTGGTAGATAAACTGGAGGCAAATCAGTTACTCCTGGATGTTTACTCTCACTCAGGGCTTAAATGAAATAAAGTATCCTATAGGCCTTTGAATAGAGCAGCTCAGAAACTACAATCAACTCAATGAAACATCACAAGTGAAATTTTAAGTTGTGCCCCGCGAAGTTCAGTGCTCAAATCAAAATATCCTGGAATGGGCATGAAAGGAGCTGCCCTCTGTGTAAAGAGGTTGTGTGACTTCTTTTAGTTCTGCAGAAAGCTGGTACTCAAGACTTGTGAATGCCAGTCTTGAAAATGGAGAAGCTTAATTTTTTCCACTTGAGTAATTCTTATATCTATGAAAAGTAACATCTTTGATGGCAGTTCTACATCTTGAAAAGCTTAGTTGTGATGGAGGGATGTTGATTGAAAACCTTGAAAAATCAGTGTAAGTTGTATAATAATTGTTTCAGGCTCAGGTTTGCCCTATCCCAGCACGTATGTTGTAGGGGTGTTTGAAACTGGTGAGTGTTTCTGAGCAGAGGCAGATTTAGGATGGAAGTTGCTGACAAGAGTGTGACAGTGCAATAAACTGTGAGGTTTAAGAGAAAGGTTAAGAGAGAATTTAATTAATGGCTCCTGTGACCTCAAGAGCAGTGGGAGGACAGAAGGTAAGATAGAAAGGGAATCTTGCTTCACTGTTGACTCTGAAGCCTCACAAGTTCCCTCATCATTCTGACAGGGAAGTGTAAGACTACCCCTTTACGTGCTTACTTGCACTTAGACCTTCATTACCCGTTCTTTAATAATTTTCTGAAGTACTGCGAACCACAACAAACCACTCTTTAACCATGTACACGCAGAAGAAAGGAAGGATAGTTCTTTTGCAGGGCACTATGTGTACAACCTCTGAGTCTGTTGGTACTGTCTATTTCTCTAGCAATTTTAGAAGTGTTGGCAAATGCTATCTAAGTCACTAATCACTGCATTTTTCAGAGATTTTCTGTACCGCTGTCCACAAAAAGAAAAAGTGAATGGACATTTGTACTGGCAAATTGTTGAGTGGACAATTGTATTGGCAATATCACTACAGAAATGTTGCAGAATTTCTTAGGGACAGTGAATATAATTTGTATTTGGACTATGAGTGAATCACCCAGACTGGGCCTTGGTGACGCAGGTGGAAATTCAGCTGCCAAGTCTGTGGCACAGTGAGAATTGCCCCTTAAGGTGTTAACAAGGAATGGGAGTTTTCTAGTAGTTAGCAGGTGCAGTGGTTGGTGTGGATGCAGTAGCTGCCTTAAGAGTTTGGTCAACAATAAGTGTTTGCATTCTTTTCTCTGCTGTATGCCAATGAAGAGCTGCTGTGATTGTAAACTATTTAGAAGTGTATATAACCTGCCATCTTAGCTGAAATAAAGCAGAACGTAGCTGTTAACCATATTGGCTTGATCTGCGTTCTTTCTATACTCCGACTTCCTTTTTATCTCAGGATAACCCTGGTAATACAGAAATCTATTCCTGTTTTATACACCCAACTAAGAAAGACAATTTCAGCAGATGCTTCCTCAAGTTGTTGCCCTGCATGTTGAAGACGGTAGGCTGAAAAATGTATGTCACAATATATCACTTTTTTTGTAAGTTTTAATTTGAAAAGGGGTGGGGTTTTTTTGCAAAAGACATGACTTAAGAGTTGGATTTGATGATCCTTGTTGGTCCCTTCCAACACAGAATATTTTGTGATTCTGTGATATTTTAAAATCAAAGTGTCTGATTTCAATTCTAATACCTATGGTTTAAGGAAATTAATTTTGGATAGAATTCACTCTGTTATTTCTGCAAAAACCAGAAATAGGTTTGTACACAATATTAATTTCAATTGGCTCTAGTCAGCCCTTCACACCTCCAGAGGACTTGTAAATGGGGCTGGAAAAACCTTTGCATGAAACTTGAATTATCCAAACTTCTTGTGCCAAGGCAGGGGATTAATGCTTACACTTTCTTCAGAAAAATGGGGGGCATGTTGAAAGCTTAGTGTACTCTGTGAACACAATAAAAATAAGAAAATTCAGTGGGACAGAGGTGTGCTGCAATTTAGTTTAAATGCCAAGAGGTAGGATTATTACAGTTCCAAAACAGAGTTAAAATGTTACTTGAAGTTTCTTTCAGATTACATGACTAGAAAATAAAAATCTGATTTTCAGTAAAAATTCATGTCTTCTATTGTTTTTTATTTGGCAGTTTTATTTATGTTTGTGTCACCCTAGGAGACACCTGTTTTTATTATTACTTTTTAATTATTTATACTCATAAAATAATTGATAAAGATTATTAATATTGTCATTATTATTCTCATTATTATTTCAAAAGGCTTAAGTAGTATCAGTACATTCAATGTCATTTCATTGTCTGGGAGGGGAAAACTCAGATAAGTGCATGCATTTATATATGATGTCATTTAAGCATGCAGACAGTTTCAGAGAAGTCTATTATTTGGGCTATCACTTAAGTCCTACCTTTTCCATCAAGTTGAATAATGGTAAGTTTAGGCTGACAGTTTACTCAGAAAAAGAAAAATGCTATTCCACTATCTTCCACAGAAGACCATCTCCTACAAAACTTCTATTTAGGCTTCATAGGAGTCTGAGAAAGTAAATGTAGAAGAATATTAAAATTTATTTTGCCTGGAATATTGTAAAAAATCACCAACTACAACGAATACTTCAGAGAAGACAAACTGGCTCTTTTCATTTACTTTTGCACGTTAACCAGGGAATGCATTTTCAGGAATAGTCATCAGCATGCTAAATTACATTACTATATTTTCATTTAGCAATAGACATTTCACAGAAAATATTTGCTTGTGCTGGTGTGGTCCTGGTTTTTCATGGTTAGAACAGAGGTGTTTGCAGACTCTTACAGGAGTAAATTACACTGCATCCAAGAGGTGAACTTCTGCTAGCAAAATCAGGGAGAGTTTTGCTATCAACCTCCATGGAAAAAGTATTCAGATGAAATAACTTTTGTGGGATGTGCTGTGGTCTGGTGGATTACATATCAGCCTAGTATATTTTCTGCTCTGTAATCAAAAGCAACTTGTTTTTAAGGAGGTCTGGTTATTTTGATTCTGTCTAAATGAGCTTTCAAAGGATTTTTATATTTTGAAACACTTCAGGTCTCAATCACTGAGGTAAAAAAAAAGCAGTCATTTTATACTGCTTCAGCATTTTCAATGCATTCTGGTCTATTGAAGTTACAAAATGGACTTTTTTCCAAGTCATCTCAGATTTATTCTGGTTTCCCAGCAGCATCACTTTCTATTATGAAAGTTTTTAACTCAGATGGCCCATGCTCTCTCCCCTCTGCATTACAGGTCTATCTTGGCCAGACTACATTCCCTGCAATGGGAAAGTTTCCCCTCCATCCAGGTCTTGTGGTGACCCATGGGAGCCAATAAACCCCAGAGCCAAGCACAAGGGACTACAAAGAAGGTTGGTCAGGCACCTGTAGCCACAGTGCTGAGCACTGGCCTGCAGCACCCAAGGTACAGCACTCTCCTAATCACGTGGAGATGTACATGGATGTCACCTGGGATGGTTTGGGCAGTTAAACAGAGCAGAATGTTTCCACTTGGGAACATGAAAAGTGAAATATGCTAAATGAAAACATCAAAACGAAGCATTTTCTTGTCTCAAACCATACATTTGTATGTGCCATGAACTTCCAGTTTCATGAAAGGCTCTTCACACAAATGAAAGATGCAGTTTTCAGCCCCTGACCCTTGTCTCAATCTTGGATGGTATTTATAGGATGAATTGCCCTTCTGCCTGATGTTATGGTCCCTCAGAAGGCACCTCATTCATCCTTGAGACCAAGGCTCCAATTTTCCTGGCCTTAATTCCTGTATTGCCTAAATTGTCTAATCCAGTTCCTGGATTGCCTCAATTGCCAACATCATTTCACAAGCTCCTTTCAGACTGAACAGTCACTTCTCTGGAAGATTTTATGGGGCAGCCTTCTTAACAGCATTGCACAGACTAGTCCTTTAGAACAAAAGATTAAAAATTTTGAAAGCGTTTGGTTTAGTACACTTATGTTACCTAGGAGTTTGTCACCTTTCAACAGAGAACTTCAACAACATTTATTTATTAGTTTTCCCTGAAAGTCCATTTCTTTAAAACCTATTCCTTACTCCTTCAGAAGTTGTTTAATTCAGTATCCTGGAGTTTTGGTTCTCCTCTACATCCTGCTTGGGACACGTTGCTCCAGGTGGGCAAAGTTTGCTAAGCCCCACAGCTGCACAGATGTAGGACATCAAAGCAGATGGCATTTGCAGCATATCCTAAATGCAATTATATTCTTCCTTGCCCATGGACAGTCAACACCTCCTAGGAGCAAACATATTTCCATACTGTAAATCCCTTATGGCATTCAAAGACACTTATAAACATATGGAATTCATAAATTATTCGAGAGCAGTCCAACATCCTTCAATTTTTTTCCTGAAGCGAAATATTCTACAGAAATGCAAGTTTTATTATTATCATGTCATGCAGCCAATAACAGCTGGGAGTAGTGAAGAGATTACTGCCGCTTTCTCTTTGCACTGTACTGGCCTAATATGTGTTTAAAGTTTGCTGGACAATTACAGCTTAAAATAACCCTTTGTGTAACAACATTTTTCTATGAACAAAGAGATGGAATTCAGAACATATTGAGCAGAAGTAAAAAAAGCCCAGTGCTAATAATCTTAAAATTACTAAGCTAATTAAGTTAGGGCAAGCAAATCACATTCTCTAGATTTCCATTAGATTTAAAATAAGGAAGTTTGAAGAAAATGGATTCAGCTGTTACTGACTTATGTATGTACACAATTTTCCATTGGAATGTCTGGGGCAAATTGTACTGCTACAAGCACAGGAACAGCTGGATGTATTTTGATGAAGCAATAAAAAAGATGGGGGGAAAGGTAGTTTCAGAGGGTAGTTTGATATGAAAAGGATTTTGTCTGAGATAGTTTTGGTACATTAGATTAATGCCTGACTGAAAGACAGTTGAAGCCAAAGACTCCCTCCCAGCTTTGACAGGCTTTGGATGAAACCATGCAGGAGGTCATAATACAAGTTGTGCTCCATTCTTAGCTGTTGCAGGTGTTACTGTTCCACCTACAAATCACTATCGAATAACAAATACTGAGGCACCTCAAGTATTTCTACCAGATGATGCTCATCTGGTCTTCAAACAAAGGCTCGATGCTTCTGATTGATGACTATTTGGTGAGTTTTCAATACATTGTGATTACCCTGACTTGCAGCTTTCTGCAACCACTGAATGTTTGTTCTGCTGCTGTAGTTGGACCATAGGGCCAAAGGTCTGTTTCGTGGTGAAAACTGTAATGTTAGAGGGCGTTTCTGTCTGGGCTTTGTGCATAAGCCTGTAAACCAAACAGCTCTTTGTTGCACAGGTTTAGGGCTGTAAGAACAGTATGCTGAAAACATGTTAGGAGAGAAGTGAGACACGGCCAGAGGACACCAATGGAGCAGAGTTCACATTTCTGCAAGACACAAAGCTCTTCCAGTTCTCTCTGTTCCAGAAGGTGGAGTAGTCCCAAGATAGCCTAACACTGGCTTTTCTTCTCTCCCTGTCTCAGCAGCCACTTCCTCCACAGAGTTTCTCCAGCCAGAGTAGAGAATAAGAACATTGTTTTGATCAAGGATAATCTTATCTTCTTTCTGGAATGCTGTTTCAGCTAGAAACTGACTCAGAAATAAGAGTATTTGAGGGAGTTCAGGGATTCCTATTTAGGTGAAAGATGAGATGTTGATCTATTCCAGCCAACTAGAAACACTGTGGAACAGAAGCTTTTTTTTTTTTTTTTTTTTTTTTTTTTTTTTTTTTTTTTTTTCCTGTTAACTATCTGCTTTGAATAACAAGTAAAATAACTCACCCTGTTATAACACAGTAATAACACTGTCTGGCAGACCCACCTTTGCTTTGCAAGGCATCGATTAAATGCCATTAGACACAGACAATTGGAAAACAACCTTGGATTTTTCCTCATTAGCATTATTAAGAGTACTGGCCACTCCTAAGTGGGCAAGAAGATCATGGCCCCTGTCCCAGAGAAAGCAGCAGAGCTGTTTTGCTTCATGTGACTCTGTAGAGGGTATCACTCAGTTTCCAGGCACCATGCTTCCAGCAGCTCTCTCATTCTGCAAAAAGCTGATGCATATCCCAGATGACAGTATGTAAGCTGTATGGATGAAGAACTTATTTGAACTATGTGTGGTTCTGAACATACCATCAAGACCAATTATTATTAATGCCATAATCTAACTGCTATTGTAACATTGTGGTCCTTCCCTCTTTGCTTTGTGGGATTGCTGCCAAAACGCACTAGCATAAGTGTAGATCATACAGTTTGTAGACACCATGTCCTCCTGGGCCACCCCCAAAGTGTTCCAGTAACATCTAGACCCAAACTGAATTATCTTCTGTGGACTCAGCAATACTCCTATGTGATTGTTTAACCCTCAAAAGGTCCCTTTGTATGTTCAGCCTGCCCCACTTGTGCATCATGCAGAACACCACCTCAGTGCCTGCCACAGGGAACTTGACTTGAGTCATGCCATCAGCACCTCTCAGAATAAGACAGGTAGGGATTAAAGAGGCTGATGCAGAGTCTGAGCAGGGTTTTCTGGCTTTGTATCTTTCTTATTGGTCCAAGTCTAGCCCCAAAACTCACCAAGCCTCTGGAGTCTTTGCAAAGTTCAATGCAGAGGGAAGAGGAAGTCCCTTTCTTGCCTTGTGTGTGTTCTTGGAGTGAGTTTGGGAGGAAAAAGTATTCCCTGGGGCAGCAAGCTCACAGTGCTTTTCATGAGATACCACATGCTTCATCCTTGACTGTTGTCCAACACAAAAGTCCTTATGTCTCTGAGAGAGCACAGATCTTGTGGGTCAACAACTGGTTGCACAGCAGGTGTTGACAGTAGGGATTTGCTTTTTACAACCATGTGACAGTCGAGGAACACTACAATCACACATGGGATCCACCTGACAAAGCTTAATCAACAAAACAGGGCTGAAGGGAGGCCATCTCAAACATATGCTCATAAATCAGGAAGTGTCTTTTGGACAGCATTATTGGGAAAGCTCTCATGTCTCTTCTGGGGAATCAGTCTGATTGGGTGCCTCTCTGGAGGGCCCTAAATCATTGTACTAATGCTAGCAGCGGGGGGAACAAACAGGAGGAATGAGAGATCTGTGTGCAGTTGCAGGGCTGTAATATCACTGGGATCACAGATTTGGGTGGAACAGCTCCCACCACAGCTGCACTGCTGGAGACGGGTTGCTGGCTCTCTAGGAATGACAGGCTCGCCCAGGGAGGGTAAGGAAGGGGAGCTGCCCTTTGTGTGAGAGCAGTAGGATCATGTGGACCTTGGCCTGGGGCTGGACACCGAGCTAGCTGGGAAATTGTGGGTTAGGATTACAAGAGAGACCAACAATGGCTGCATTGCGATGGGTGCCTGCTACCAATGTCCTGATCAGGAAGAAATAACTAAGGCCTTTTTTAACCACCCCAATATTTTCTTCTGGGAAAATGCATCAAGGCATAAGAAATCCAGGCTTCTGGAGCACAGACAACAACTTTTTTGAGACATTTGATCAGGATGATCACACATGAGAGAGATGTTCTGGATGTCATATTTACAAGCAAGGCAGAACTGATCAGGGATGTGAAAGTATGGCACAGCCTTTGAGCTCCATGAAATGATGGAGTTCAGGATCCCAAGAGGAGACCAAACAGAAGAGTCAAAGCCCTGCCATTAGGGAGAGTCAACTTAGACTCTTCATGTATCTGCTTGTAAGGATCCCTGGGAAGACAGGCTGGGATAGAAGAGGGGACCAAGAGAACTGGTCCTGAGGCTGAGGAAATTAAGGAAAGGCAGCAGGAGACCTTCATGGATGAGCAAGATGCTCCTGACAAAACAGAAATAGAACAGGTAAACAAAGGTGTAAACAAAGACAGGTTACTCAAAGAGAAGATAGGCACATTGTTCATGTGTGCAGAGAAGGAGTTAGGAAGCTCATCTAATCCTTTGGGACTCTACAGTATGTGAAATAAAACAAGAAGGGTTTCTACAGGTATATCAGCAACAAAAGGAAAACTAGGGAAAATGTGGCCTCACTTCTGAACAGGACAGGGAATCTAATGACAGATCACTAGGACCTGGAAGGACATGGAAAAGACTGAGGTATTTAATGTCTTTTCTGCCTCAGTCTTTACTGGTAAGACCAGCCTTTAGGAATCCAAGGCCCCTGAGTCCCCTGGTAAAGCCTGGAGTAGAGAAGACTTACCCTTTGTAAAGAAGGATCATGTCAGGGTCAGGGAACATTTAAACAGTTTGGACATACAGATGTTCATGGGACTAGTGGTAGTTCACCCATGGATACTGAGGAAATTGGCTAGTGTTATGACAAGGCCACTCTCAATTATCTCTGAAAGATTATGGGGGTCAGGGTACTTTCCTGTGGACCAGAACTGAACAAATGTCACTCCTTTTTTTCAGGAGGGCATGGTTTTCAGTGTTACCTTACAACTACAAGCCAGTCAATTTCATGTCCCTTGGCACATGGTAGAGCCAATAGTACTGGAAACCATTTCTATACACAAAAGAAGTTGGTTGTGAAGAATCAGCATGGATTTACAAAGAAAAAATCATGCCTGGACAACCTGGCAGCCTCTTGTCATGGCTTGATTGGTCCAATGGATGAGAGGAGAGCAATGGTTGTTAGTTTTGATTTCAGCAAGGCTTTCACTGTCTCCCACAACATCCTCACAGATAAACTGCTCAAGTAGAGGCCAGAAAAATGGCCAGTGAGGTGACTGAAAGCTGGCTGAGCTGCCACCCCAAAGGGCTATTATCTGTGGCATGAAAACCAGATGGAGGCAAGTCACTAGAGATGCACACCAGGAGAGGATACTGGATTCCAGCCCTAGAATCTTCATTAATGGCCTAGCTGGTGGGGCAGTGGGAATTGTATATTCTGGGCAAACTTGCAGAATATACAAAACTGGGTAATGGTTGCTACACCAGCTGGTTGTGTTGCTGTTCAAGGGGACCTTGAAAGGCAAAAGAAAGGGGGCAACAAGTTCAAGAAAGGGAAGTGCAAAGTCCTGAACCTGGGGAAGAAGAAACCCCATGCACCAGGACATGCTAGAGGCTAATCCTTTGAAAGTAGCTTTGCAGAAAGGGCTTTTGTGATTGTTGGTGGACAAGCTGAATGTGGGCCAGCCATGTGCCCTTGTGACAAAGAAGACCAACAGCCTGGTGGGGTGCATTAAGAAGCAGGCTGCCCACAGGTCAAAAGGGGTGATGCTTCCTTCCTCTCTTCTCAGCACTCATGAGACACGTCTGGATATTGTGCACCAGGCTGGGCTCCCCAACAGAAGAGAGACAAAAACATATGGGAGAAATTCAGGAAAGGGACACAAAGATGATTGAGAGACTGGAGAATTAAACATACGAGAGTTGGGACTGCTGAGACTGCAGAAGAAAAGACTATGAAGGATCTTTACCATGTGTAAAAACACCTGATGGATCATGTAGACAAGGTGGCATCTGACTTTGCTCAGTAGTTCCCACTGATAGACAAAAGACAGCAGACACAAAATGAGATACAGAAATGTCTGCTTAAACTTAAGAAAACCTGCTTTACCATGAGCTTAGTTGAACACTGGCTCAGGTTTCCCAGAGAGGTCATGGAGTCTCCAGTCTTGAAGATATTCAAATCTGACTGGACATTACCTTGAGCCACCTGCTGCAGCCAATTCTGCTTGAAGCACAGGGTTGGTGGCTTCCAGCCTCAGCTGCTTCATCATACTGTGATTCATCATACAGCTGAACCAAAAGGCATCAAGAAAGCTTTGGCTTCCTACACAGAGCACTGCAGACTGACAGCCTCATCTTTCAGGATCTTGCCCCTCATGCCTGAGACATTGACAGGAAAGAGATTCAAATGCAGAGAAATTTTTCTGGTCTCTTCAAATCACTCATGGCTTCATGTCAACACCACTGAGGGCTATGATCTGCTTTCACATTAAGGCCCACTGTTACATTTGCAATGGAGAAATGGCAGGCAGCGGGAAGGGGAGGTTCAATTTTTCTGTGAAATTTACCTACAAACCAGATCTGAAAATCTGGGTAAGTTGGAGGCAGGAGGAATCCACAGCTGGAAGGAGGAAGGGAGAAGGAGATGATGAGTTTTATTCTAAACATATGTTCTAATCATGGCACAAAAGAAAAATAAGGGTGGGAAACTGCAGCTGGGAGGGGGAGGGCAGGCAGAGGCGCTGATGATTATTGTAGATATATTTATTAAATCATTGCTTCAAGCAGGGAACCAGGGTGGGAATATGCAGCTGGAAGGTGGAGGGCAAGAGGAAAACAGCAATTTTATATTCAATGTTTGCAATGAGCATGGCTTAGAATGGGGACTAGGGGCACAGCAGCTGGAGGTGGGAGTGCCACAGGAGAACACTGGTTCTTAAACCTGTCACATTAAAATATGCACATCTTGCCTCCAAGAAACCCTGGTGCAAAGGCTTTGCAAAGCTTGTGGAACGAGAGAACTTTTATTTTTAAAGAGTGAGGGGGAAAGCTTGTTCACCTGCTGGGTTTTTGCTAAGCTCTTGAAGCTCTATTACAAAATTACTCCATAAACTTTTACAGCTGGCCCTATGCCAGCAAAATGTCATTATTAATACTGCTATGGAAAGTGCCAACAGAAGTGAAATACTCATGGGGAGACACTGCAAAAGACATACAAAACTGCAGACTTTTGGAGAATCAGAAGAAGGGAAGGGGGAAGGGGGAGAGAAAACTGCCATATGAACCCTGTATGAACTAACTGTGCTTATACCAGAACAGAGGTCAGTCATCAAGACTGGTCAGTGCCAGCAGGTTTCCAGCTTGTAAATGCATCAACTCTGGTCAACAGAAGTAGCATGGGGATGTGATTAAGGTGGGGAAAGGAACTATTGTGTGGTTGAATGGTTCAGAGTGATAAGAATGAAAATGCAAAAAGCAAGCTATGGAGGGGATGTGGTCCTGTCTTGAGCTGAATGTTTTCTTCTTTCAAAGCAGTTGTGGTAGCAGCAGCTACTCAGAAATCCATGGGGTCTGAATCTCAGCTGTGTCATCTCCTCCTCCCATGGCCATGCTATAGACCTGTGTCATGCAGTCTTTCTTCCTGTAGCCAATCTACTGAAGAACTACTTTGACCCGGTTAGAATCATAGATCATAGAATGGATTGGGTGGGAAGGGTCCTGAAAGATCATCTCATTCCAACCCCCCTGCCATGCACACGGACCCCTTCCACTAGACCAGGTTGCTCAAAGCTTCATACAACCTGGCCTGAAACACTTCCAGGGATGGGGTATCCACAGCTTTTTTGAGCAATCTCTGTTGAGCAGTGTATTATCACCTTCACAGTAAAAAATTTCTTTCTAATGTCTAATTTAAACCAACTCTCCTTCAGTGTGAAGCCATTCCCCCTTGTCCTATCACTACATGCTCTTTCTTGTAGGCCCTCTTGAGGTGCTGGAAGGTTGCAGTTAGGTCACACTGAAATCTTCTCTTCTCTAGGCTGAACAATCCCAATTCTTATAGCTTTTCCTCACAGGAAAGGTTCTCCATCCCTCTAATCTTGGCCCCATCTTGGTGGCCCTTCTCTCCAACAGGTCAATGTTTTTCCTGTGCTGGGGACCCCAGAGGTCAATGCAGTACTCAAGGTGGGGTTTCAAGGCAGCTGAGCAGAAGGGCAGAATCCCCTCCCCCACTCTACTACCCATTCTGCTTTGGATGCAGCCCAGGACACATTTGCCTTTCCGAAGTGCAAGTTCACATTGCTGGATCATGTCCAGCCTCTCACCCACCAGCAACCCCAAGTCCTCCTCTGCAGGGCTGCTCTGGGTCTGTTCATCTCCAGCCTGTGTTGATACCACAACCCCAGCCCAGGTGCAGCACTTTGTACCTGGTCTTGTGAAACCTCATGAGATCCCCATGGACTCACTTCTTCAGCTTGTCCAGGCCCCTCTGGATGGCATCCCCCCCTTGAGGTGTGTCAACCACACCACTCGGCTTGGTGTCATCTGCAAGTTTACTGAGGGTGCACTCAATCCCTTCATCTACATCATTAATGAAGCTATTGAATAACACTGATACCAGTGTGGACTCCTGAGGGTCACCACTTGTTGCTGATATCCATTGGGACCGGAAGCCATAGATCACTACCCTCTGGATGCAGCCATCTAACCATTTCCTCATCCAGCCAACAGTCCACCCATCAAATCCATCTCTCTCCAATTCAGAGAGAAGGAAATTGTGGGGGATCGTGTCAAAGACCTTACACAAGTCCAGATAGATGACATCCATAGCCATTTCCTTATCCACTGATGTAGTCAACACATCATAGAAGGCCACTATTCTGGTCAGGCAGAACTTGCCCTTGGTGCAGCCATGCTGGGCATCCCAAATCACCTCCCTGTCCTCCTTGTGCCTTAGCACAGCTTCTAGGAGGATCTGTCCCATTGTCTTCCCAGGCACAGAGGTGAGGCAGACAGGCTGGTAGTTCCCAGGATCCTCTCTTTCACTCTTTCTAAAGATGAGTGCAATGTTTCACTTTTTCCAGTCACTTGGGACTTCACTTGACTGGAATAGGAAGGGAAAATTGTCCCATTCCTGTGGCAAGTCTGCCAAAAGTTTCAGAGCTGCAAAGAAAAAAATTGATAAGCCTTTCTGTAAAAGTTATATAGACATAAACATAGATTCATACCCAGGTTCTGGAGTCACAACCACGATGCTCAGAAGTGTGTGTTTTCATCCAAGCTCTTGAGTTTGGATGCATAGGACCAATACAAAATAAGAAAATGGCATCATGTGTCGCTTGGACATTGATCTACTGTCTCAGGAAAGGACACAATCTGGAGATTTAGAAATGGATGAGGAAAAATAATTGCCAAACTTTGAATAATCTGACCTGAAGTTAGTCTGATACTCAGAAGAGTTTATAAGTAATGGAAAAATCAGATCTATAAAAGCTCATACACTCACTCAGGCCCCCAGTTAACCTGGTTTCAATTCCTCCCTGGATAATCTGAGAGAAAATGACTGTCAGTCAAAGATGTCACATTAAAGCATATGTTTTTAGTTCTTTTCAATACTGAAAAATTATCATGTTCTCATCCTCAGGTTGTTGGGATATTCTCTGGTTTAACTGCTTTCCTGAACAGGATGGCTTTATTGAATCAGGGCCACAGAAAACATCTGTCTCTGTAGCACAAGGGATGATCTTCACAAAGCTCATCATCAGGAAGTCCTTCATGGATAAAGCACTAAACCAACATTTTTTAATATTTTTTGCTATCAATTAGAGATTGAAATGAAATAAATGAAATAAAACAATGAAATTAAACAAGACCTGTATCATTATCTTGTAACTATTCATGATTGCTGTCTTTTGTGCTCTTTGGGTAGCAAAACTGCTTAAAATAATGGAATTAGTCATTAGAAAATAAAAAGTCAACTTTCCCTTTACTTGCTAGCCAAAGATTTTTTCTTGTAGTTTCTCACCTAGATTAATTTTAAAAGACTAAAAGGTTCATCACTTCTCTTGTCTTCCTGGGGCAAAAAACTCCAAAGAGCTGAAAATTAGGAATATTTCTAAAGCTTAGTTTAAATCTCCTCCTTCCTAGTTCTATTTACATTTAGACTCCTTCTAGAGAGTGGCTTGAAATTATGCTCTTATGAATGATAATATATGAGTTTACCCTTTTAATATCAAAAACTAAGACATTTAAATAAAAATAAAAATATTATAGGACTTTATGAACAAATATTAACTGCTGCCATTGATGGTCTGTGGATGCTGACATTAAGAACATCACAGTATTGGGTTGATTATGGTTTACTCTTGTCTTTATAGCAAACATAACATTGAAATTAGTGCATTTATATTAAAAGAAATCTGAATTTAGAAGTCATCATTAATATACACCATTTTTATAGAAAAACAAAGTCCATTATACTTGATTTTAATAAATTTTCTTCATACAGGCAGAATTGCTTATGCTGTGTTGTTATAAGCATTTACTGGAATTTTATATCCCTTGTGATTTGATATCAGGATAACAAATAATTCCAAAAATGTATAAAGAACTTTTAATCTATGATTCCAGCCATGAAACCATTCTGCAGATAGCAAAACTGAAGAAAGTCCCAACTACTTCCCTCAGACGAGGTAGCCATGGCTGTATCGTGTACTCTCACGCTGGTTTCCTGTGTGAAGAAGAGCCTTGAGACACAGGGCTGGATGTGGCCACAGTGTCCATGCACGGAGCCTTCCCACATGTTTGGCAATTCCATGCCTGGAGGAGAGTGAACCATGCAGCCCGTGCAGTGACATGACCCTCAACCAGCCAAAAATAATGAAAAAGTCTCCACAGACCTCATGTCTCAACACAGGTCTCAAATTCTACATTTTCGTTGTACACACAGTGTCAGTTCCATTACAACTTGTTTACCTGCATATTTAGATGAAGCTAGACCTGAAGACTGAATATAACTGAGAAAAGGGAACTGATTCAGGTGTCCTACATAAAGTCCAAACAAAAACAGTAATTCTAACTTATTTGATGTTGACCATGGTGGTGTGATCAAATTTTAAACTCCCAGTGAGTTCATCAGTGGGTCTGACCTAAAGCATGTGGTACCAACCTGTTATTTCAAAGCTTTAGTGTGAAGATATTGTTCAAACTGTAGCTATACTAAGATTCAAAGTCTCAGTTTTTAGTGATACAACAATACAGTGATACAACAATACAGCTAGCAACTCTTAATCCTATAGCCTTTCTAAAATCATACTTTTAAAAAATGTGTCCTACCACATTAAATGTTTTATATGTAGGGTTTTGGAGTGTTTTGTGTGTTGTATATTTTTTTTGGTAGGGGGAGGTAGAGGTTAGGTGCATCAGAAAAAGACTACTCTTACCTTGACAAGACAACACAACAGACAGGATGTTTCTCCAATTTACATTAAATATATAATAATCTAAGAATAACAACATCAGTAAAATCTCCATTGATTTGTCAAGTGAAAGCAAAAAGAGTCAGATAACTTTTTATTTCTTTTTTGCAGTTTTACTATCCAGCCAGACAGGTGTGCTGGCCACATTATGTTACCATATGTCTGGAGAAATTGTTTTTAGAATAGCTAATACTATATTTGAGAAAATTTCATGTAGCATATGCCATATAATATATACAAATTTTGTCCATACAATTATACAATTGGGTAAAATATACAAAATCTAGTTGTATTTAAGAAGATTTTTGGTTATGAGCCAATGCAAATATTATTCTCCCATTATTCCAGGAAGAGATTAAGTGTAGAGTGTTGTGCAGTGTTTGCCAATGGCTAACTAATTGCATGCCCATCATTATTGCATCCACATAGACAATGTGAGTGAAAATTCAGAGCAGAACCACGCTGCACAGCGTATTTCAAATAGCAGTGGTCATTTTGAGGCAAATTATTATATATTTTTTCAGTGTTAATTTAACTCAGTTATTTTAGTGTCCTCAGGGACTTAGAGCATCACAGCACTGGAAATAAAGTACTAGACATGTGTCTAATATAAATAAAAAGGCCAAGACTAATAGATGTGCACAGACCACACAACTTTTCCAAATTTATTTCTCAACAAGGTATAAAATTAGGAGAAAACTACTACTACACTACTTTCTATGTATCCTGTCTATCAGTGAATGGTTTACAAGACAGGACCCTGGAAATGTACATTATAACAGGGGAAAATAATTAGAGCAACCACAATGTATATACAGCCAGAGACACATCTTGGAAAAACATTTCCTATAATTGCACTGTGACAAAATGTGCAGTTAAATGTTCTACACATGGTGAAAATTACACTACAATTAATGCCATGCCTCTAACATAATTAATTCTTAATGTTTTTTAGTAGTTCAGGAAAAAAACCTCCTATCACTGTGTGCTGCTTCACGTGATAATATTGTTAGACAGCAACTCTCAACAATTATCATAAGCCAGGCAGTGTTGGTGCCAGCAAACAATTTCTGCCTACATTCAATATACCTCTCCCTGATCTCATTTTAAGTTGCATGCTAAAACTTGAGATGTTAAGACAACAGATTAAGAACACTCTCCACTTTAATTGATTCATTTTGCTGAAAAATGTGTCTGTATTTAAAGAAATGGAGGTTGATTTCCCCTCTTTGCTATATTTGGTATCCTGTTGCATGAAAACTGTGGTGTTGCGTGTCCCTTTAATCATTACAAGTGGATTCTTTCTATAGTGGTGCGCGTCCAAAGCTATCCCCCAAAACACGACATTTGCAATTGTTAATTGAAAGACAAACTGCATTATTTTGTTTCTTCCACATCTGGGATGGCCAGGGACAGTCAGACATAGCAGTTCTCACCTTAGTGAAAGCTGAACCAGTATCCCAACACTATGTTAATAGTTGCAGTTCAGAAGGACATATCCCTTGAACTTGAGTATTACTATATGAATATCCCAGTAACTTATAATCTCCTCCACCACTTAAAGACCTACTGATATTTGCAGCCATTAAATGCCTCTTCCCTGTCCTGACCACACACAGCAAGGCTAATTACTCTTGGGGAACTTAAATTCCCACTTCAATTTCAACAGGACTGCACTTAATTTCTGCTCAAATCTCTTATACAGCACCAGTGTTTGCTGCAGAGGATATCAGAACACAGGGCTCCAAGGAACTTTCTGGGCCATTAAGTCAATTCCCCTGTTACTGTAAGCAAACACATTGTATAATTTTTTTCATACACTCCAACATAACAGTTGTTGGGTTTTGACCTCTGTTACTCAACTGGAGAATATTCCAAAATGCACTTGCTGTAAGAATGAGGAGTTGCCTTCTAGTTTCAAAGTTAAACTTGTTTTTTCTCAGTTGACACTCATGGTACACGTGAAAATATTTTAATTTAGTTTAAATTACTTTTCTCCCTTCTGCTTTCCCTTGTGCCCTCCCCCTTACCCTCATTTCACCAGTCTGACCAAGACCATCTTTTTCATCCTCTCACAGGGACAAAGACACTTCTTTTGAACCTTTGTGGGTCCTTGTCTGCATCTGCTAAGCTTTCAAATGGCTTTTCTAAAGACAGAAGTTGAGAAGACATCTAGCCAAAGCCCTGTACGGTGGTGTTAGTTTTTTTTGCCCACACTGGCAGTAATTTGACAAATTCTGGAACTTAATTTGTCTTTTTGTGGTTACATCACATTGATGGCTCTTAGTCAAACCTTGATCAACAAGTAAAATTCTTGTAGGAACAGATGAGCTCTGAGCTCCTAGCAGATTTTTATATAGTTTTTTTTATTATTATATTTTATCCTATTCCAATTTGGGGTCTTAGACTTTGCTCTCTCCAAAAGACAATTGGCTATCCCCCTGAACCCTGCATATCAGTACATTTTGTAACAACCCTATTCATATTTGCATCAAGTCACTGAGAAAATATTAAACAAAATCAACATTGGTTATCAGTCTGGTTTCATCCTTTTCCACAGACTGCTGCTGTCCACATTCATGACTCCTGTTACCTGCTTTACAATGCCACCCCTGATTCCTCTCACTAAGACAAGTAGAAGTTGCCCATTTGTTTCCAAAGCATGTCTTCCTAAAATCTTGATAGACGATATTTTACACATTATTTTTGTGGAAAATGTAACAGTTCAGTGTCATCTCCTTCTGTTAAATTATTATTTGTCATTTTCTATGTTTAATTTAGCTCCTAGTGCTCTTGCAAGATCTCTTCCAAAGCCTGATGTAGAGCCTTACATACAGTTTAAATCAGACTTTTATGTCCATGGCTATCGACAAACATTTTCCTGTACTTAAGTACAGCTGTTTCCCTTGCCACTCTCCTGTCTGTAGTGACAATGCTCACTCCACCCTAAGGTGTTATGAAGCTTGCAGCTCTCAACAGCACAACTTCCAGCCTCTTGGGATGGAGACAGGTGTAACGTCCCACTCAAGATGAACTTTCAAGCTGAAATTTGCACTTGGATGCCACATTCCCAATTATCCCTTCCCATTCGTCCTCATGGCCAATATTGTCATCCCTCCTGGACACTGGGGCAAAAGATTTATAACAGAGTAGAGAGCTGACACACAATTCACACTGGTTTTACTTTAGCAACAAGGATTTCCTCTAGAGCAGTCCTTTTTTTAGCTCCTATATGTTCCCTGCTTATTCCCAATATTCTTCCTAAGGCAGTAGTTCCCTCTGCCAGGTCTGAAACACATTCTTACGCAATTTTCCCCATGGCACTTTTATGTATTCCTTGGCATCTTTGATCTTAAGCATTTCCAAACCTTTTCCACTTTGAAGACCCTGAGAAACCCAGCCCCAGCTGTCTCTCCTAACCAGTCCTTTCAATTTTTCAAAGTTTGTTCCAGTTAAGTATGAAATCTTAATTAGAGAACTATTTTTTTGTTTATCCTTCCATTTAAACTGAGTCAGCACAAGATCACTCTTGTTAAACAACTGCCAAGTCCCATCCAAAAAGTGACTGAACTTTATTAGTGAATGAAGTGATTGCTGCCTGCAGTACATAGAACCAAATCCTGACACCTTTCCTCTGCCCTCTTTACTCCGGCATAAGTTTGCTGAAATCAACGGGTGTTTTGTTTATGTTACTAAAGGATTGGGCCTACAGTTCATAGTTTTCTTTGAAAATCCTTAATATGAAAGGTGCTACACAAATGCATTATTATTTTACTTTCTTTTTATAAAGCACAAAATATTATTGGCCATTGAAAGTTTATGGAAACGAAGCAATGGCAGTTGGCATTGACATTTTCCCCAGCACAGGAATCCCTAGGATAACACAGATGTCATGTGCAATGAAATTAATGTTGTGAGCACAGCTGTTTAGTAAAATAAAGTAAGACAAAAAGAAACAACTACCTAATTTGATATGGGATCTTTTAAATTTTTTTCTTTATCTTATGCTCCAGTGTGCGACTTATTGACTCATCCACTGGCAGATAGGTTTTTACCTTCTTCAGTTTTCACCAGTTCTCACTTACATTTATTGCTGGGAAGAATTATTTGAAATGATAAAGTGTAGGAAGTAGAGCCAACAAGAACATTTTACACAGTTAGCAAGTACACCCAGATTTCTCTTCTGCAATTTACTTATAGACTTAACTTGATTGTTCTCAGGCTAATATGCACAATTTGGAAAATTGAAATAGCCTTCTATAATGTTCAAACACAATCTCATAAACTGAATCAATTGTGAAAGTAAGTTTTACCTCAAGACCCCACAATGAGGTATCTATTACCAGGAGCTCTAAGCAAATGTTCTTTTAATTAGCTACATTTATCTTTAATGCCTGTTTTGACAGAAACTCTAACATAAACATACATTACAAATACAGAAAATCCAGCTCAAAGTATGGTTAATTTTTATGCTTGACAGAGCCATTTGGAAAAAATAACTCTGACCTTTTTGGAGCCTGGAAAAAAAAAATCTTAATGTGATGTCATTATAACACAGTTTCAGAAACCAAGAAGAAACAGTGGCATCTGTAGCTAAAGTACAATAACAATTCTTAAACTATTACTTAAATGTGGCAGTAAAACTCTAAAAGGACCTTTGGGCCTTATGCTGAGGCAGCTGAAAAATCATGTTAAATAATTTCTGTAAGTAAGGACAACAGTAATTATAAACCTGATTAAAGTTTACCTATATTTTATTCATAGAGTGTCTTAAAGGAGGACTGTGAAACCAGATGGTTACAGAGCACACATGATGGATATAATCCATCAAGCATGTCCATTGCCATGGAAACAACAGGAATAACATTATCTTTAGTGTCTATTTCTTCACAAAACTTTTCATTTAAGTGTTGCTGCCAATCTAAGCAAAGTCCATATGAATACCTAAGTACCAGCTCAAAAAAACAGGTTTGTTTCCCCCACTCTTGACTAAGTGACAGACATTGTTGAGTGTTGCAGGAATGATAGTAGCCTGTGTCTTCTCCTTGGTCAAAGAGGTACTCAGCTGCTTCTCAACAGACCTTTTTTGAGTTTGTTAGGAGGTTTTCTGTTTGCCTTTTTTTTTTTTTTTTAAGGTCATTTGATTAGGGTTACGATTTTGAGCTGTTCTATTCAAACAATTCAATTGTTATTTGAATGAATAAACAAACCAGGTGATAAAAATGTCTTTTTTTCTCATTTTCTGCATCAATGAAAGGAAGCAGAGACAGAGCAGAAGACAGAGAGTTTGACAAAGACATGAGACAATACAGATGTGTTTTATGAGTCATCATAACCTTGCAAGTGAGCATGTGGATTACAAAATCATAAATCTGAAGTGGAATGAGGCAATGTATGCACATAGAGACAGCAGACAGCAGTGACACTATACTAACCTGAAAGGGTCTATCTTCATCCTCTCTGTTATGGATGTTTTATTTTCAAGAAAATAAATGTTCTGTCCTGTCCTTAGCTTTTGCCTCTTATCCTATTTCATAAAAATAAACAGGACATGATGCTCTATGTAAAAATCTACAGCCAGCCCTCAAAAAGCCACAAAATTGCCTATTTTCTGGTTTATACTTAACTCAGAAATGTATGGGACACATCAATGGTCTGAAATGCATTTATTAATCCAGTCATTGTAGAAGATAGTGGCCACTCAAAAGAATCTCCAGTATTTGATCTGCTTGTTTGAATCTGTCCCAAAAAGGATTACTGGGGTAAAGGCTCTACTTGCCCCTAGAAAAGTACACAGCAAAAATCCTATTGGTACCACTGGGGAGTGGTTAATCTAATTCCCTCTCACAAAGTACACCTAGCAGGTCCATCCCATGGCACATATATGCAGGTTAAAGCATTTTAGCCACAAAATTCTCTCACCATGTGTTCCCACAGCCAACAAGCTCAATGAAGTGTTATGCCACACAGTCACTAGATCAAGAATTGTTGCCAAAAGTTGTGAAAACATTCCTGGAACCATGTGAATATGATCTGTGCCTTTGTTCCATGCAATATACACACCTATGAAAAAATTGAGGATTCGAAGATGTCATGCTGAGTAAGACCATCTGCTTAAGAATTTCACACATTGGGAAGCCAGTGTGGAATATCCATCATGGTCCCTGTGGCTTGAGGAGGGAGGGCTGCAATGCAAAGATCCATACCAACATGAGCTGGAAGTAAAACAGCCACAGCTGCATGCTTTACAGCTTGGACTGCTGTAAGAACATGCCCAAAATACTTGTGCCTTGCTACCATCAGCATATCAGAAACACAGCTTAGTACAGGCAGTAGCTGGGACTGCTCCTTCAAGTTCATCAGTGCACTGAGGGGCTCTGAGTCTGTGACAGGGGCACAACAGCCACAGACAGCTGAAATTTCTGCTGAGCTGCAGATATTCTCACCTGAGGGATATCACATTACTCCAGCGCTTTCCATTTTCACGTTCAAAGCTCTGCATACCTGTGCCCTGACCCCTACTTAAGTCCAATGTCTTATCATATTCCCTCTCCATCCTCCACTGAACCAGTGTTTTTAGACTAATTCCTTTACACTCTGCACTTCCCGGAGAGCATTTCATTTTTCCTGGTCAATATTTGGGTCCCCTGGTTTTACAAAGTGGATGTTATTCCTGGTATGAGAGTTTCCTAGTGTTATTAAAACAAAGCACAGCATACTATGCAAAATGCAGTGTGGCGGTGTTACCCTTACTGCACAAATTAACATATAGTGCATTTTCCCAGGCTCAGTATGGTGACTAACTGTCTTAAAGCTGGCCAGAGGCTTCCACAACACACTCCTTTGTTTTGCTGCTACAAAAGAAGTTGTCATAATGTCTGTTTGTCTCAGGTTTTGCAACTGGCATGGAGAACAACCAAAAAATCTACACCTATTTTCCAGGACAGAATCTTATTTTACTTAAAAAAAATCTATGAAGGTCTCACTACTTCTGTCACATTACTCTTATTTCTGTATTTGCTGAATAAGCAGGGTTGTTCACCTGCTGCCTCATACACAAAAATTGTCTTCACATGCCTGGGTGAGAGAGGCTCCAGAATGACTTTAATGCAGAACATACATACACTCCCTCAATGACTGGCTTTGTTTTCTGAAACATCTGTAACCTGGGGCCCGATCACCCTGTACAGGAGAGGAACAACCAATGCTGAAGCCAAACCCAGTTCAGGCACCACCTGACTTCACCTTCCACATTCTTTCATTGCCCTGCATTGTTTTGTTTTGCCTCTGACACAACTTTGTCAGTTGGGGTTCTGACTCCTCAGCTTCCCGACGGGTCACCACAAGCCTTGCAGAGGTGCAGTCATTTCAGGCAACCAACATGCACACATCACACACAGCTCTTTACCTTGTCCCCTCTTTGGCTCCCCAGAAAGCAGAAACTCAGAGAAAATTGCTTTGCAATGTGCTTATAAAGTTTTTAATTCACTATTTGCTGTTTTCAGCTCTTATTGGAAAAACAGCTCAAAGAAATGAGCCTTTCCTTGGACCAGAAAGTTGTGCTGCAAACAACCAGGAAAAATTTAGATCCCAATAAGTATGTCCTGCAGCTATAAAGGGGAGGTAGAGACCAGACAGAAAAGGACTGGAAACAACAGAGTGGAGCAGCTGCATGCATTGCATTAAAACATTTATCATCTGGCCTAGATGGAGTTGTATTTTACATTGTGAATTTATTATATTTTGGCTTAATAAATGTGAATTCTCACATTCTTCCAAAGTTTTAAGTAAGTCCAGATACGCTTCCCACACATTTCTTCATGATCTCAAGTTGTGTTTTTTAACTACTACATCAATGATAAATTTCAAGAAATATATGAATAAATAAGGCCTTGTCAGGTGCATTTATCATATCAAAGTCCCTTTCCTCAGACAAGATACACAGACATGCCTCTAAGTTTGAAAATAAGCTTCATTCTCACTGGTAAATATTGAATGCCACAAAAGGGAGCCACAAATGAAATGAAATGAAAAGAACAGAAGATAGATGTTGAAAAACCATGCTGTTAAAGATTTTGAGAACAAATATACCTAAAACTAGTTTAAAATATACACTGAACAGAAAAATGCTGTCTCCCACTGCCATTGGGAAGTGCCTTGTACTACTGGAGGTGAAACTTTTCTTTCTTCTCCTAGGCAGCGAAACAGTGTGGCCAGCAGGACCAGGGCAGGGATTGTCCCCGTGTACTGGGCACAGGTGAGGCCACACCTGGAGTGCTGTGTCCAGTTCTGGGTCCCTCAATTCAGGAAGGACATTGAGGTGCTGGAGTGTGTCCAGAGAAGGGCACTGGAGCTAGTGAGGGGTCTGGAGCACAAGTCTTGCAAGGAGCAGCTGAGGGAGTTGGGGATGTTTAGTCTGAAGAAAAGGAGGCTCAGGGGGGACCTTATTGCTCTCTACCACTGCCTGAGAGCAGGATGTAGCCAGGTGGGATCAGTCTCTCCTCCCAGGCAACCAGAGACAGGACAAATGGAAATGGCCTCAAGCTGCACCAGAGGAGGGCCAGAGGAGGGCAGGAGAAGGCAGGAAGGCAATCAGGAAGGAAGGAAAGAAGGAAGGAAGGAAGGAAGGAAGGGAGGGATACAAGGTGACCTCTTTTCCAGCAATTACTGCAAAGTTGTGCTGAATTCCTGTCATCTTTATCCATAGGATCCAGTTGGATTATAAATATTTAGAGAAGAAGGTCAGACTAATGGGTTACTGTGAGTAAGGAGACTGTGTGTCTCCTTACTCACAGTAAGGAGACTGTGTGTCCTGGTGTGGACTCAACCAGGACTCAACCTCATCTGGTTCTTCTTTTGCTGCTATGATAAAAACAGGTAATGGTAACATTATTTTTCTGGAGGCAAAATTCTGCTCAGCAGAGCAGAAGTATTTATTATATTTTTTGTATAACTGTTAACAGAAATTATTTTTAAAGTTAGACATAATTTTTCTAAAAGCCTTACTAAGTTTGAAATTGCCTTGAAGTTGTTTAATGTAATTAGCTTTTAGGCATTATTTCTATGTGTTAAAAATGTACTATGAAGAGCTGGAAACCTGAGAACACACTGAAGTGCAGAGTGGGCTTGAAGAATTAAATGAATGTAGTCAGAGAGGATTATGTATTACCAAAAGGAAAGGTCCCCAGATCTGGGAACCAGTTTACTGATTCTTGTCAACTGAAATGAGTGAAATGAGAGCTATTTTCCTTTTTTTCCCCCTTCTTTGGTGTTTTGTTTTTTTTTTTTTTTTGCCTTTTTTTTAACTCCCCAGGAAAGGAATTGCGAACCTGAACTATTTGTAGAAGAAGGTGATTCAGTGAAAGGAGATGAAGTAGGTGTCTCAAAATCTATGCTATTTTATAATAAACCCATTAGAATTCTCCAAAGAGAGAAAAAAAATAACATTATAGAATTACTGAAATGCAGAATCACCCATGTTAAGAAATGATGAAGCTCTTTCCACAACCTGACCAGCCAGGTTGTTTGCCAAGGGTCAATTTACAACTGCCACACAAGGATCATTTTAATTACACTGTCCAGACAGGCCTCAAAAGTCCCATTTTCCCAATTGTTTATCTGAGAGAGTGTCACATAAATTGGCTGATCACTGTTTTCCTCAGCCATTTCCAAAAAACCCATGGGGAAGAAGGAGAGAAGGGAAAAGGGAAAGCTGCCAATGTCTCACTCCTGAAAAGAAAAAAAAGACAGACATGGAGGCATGAAGACAGCTGAATGTTCCTTGAAGAGGAGATGATGGAAAAGGGGTGCAATGCAGCTGGAACTGATGTGCTGCTGCGGGATGGTAGAAGCAGGTCAGGACAAGTGGTGGGATGGCCAACTCTGGCAGCAGTGCACTGGGTGTGCAGGGAGAGGGATGGGGGCACAGTGGGGCACAGCCCTTGGCACAGCAGCACAGCCCTGAGCACCACCCTGCTTCTTCCACCTGCCCACGGGCTGGGCTGAGCACACCCTGCACTTCTGTGCCGTGCCACCCAGCTCTGCTCAGGCAAATGAGAGGAAGCAGGTTTTCCAGGGGGGTGATCCAATTTACATGCATCTTATGTTGTATTATAGAGGAATAAGTTAGACTCTTTGATTTCCTGATTGTAAATTTTCCTCCTGCTGACAGAAAGAGTAATTTTTGTAACCAGAATCAAACTGATTGCTTAAAATGTTGAAGCTGACTTTTGTTCCACTTCTACAATGTATACATTTCTGAAAAATGAGGTTTAGAGGGATAGATATGGTATTGGTGTTTACCAGAAGTATCTTTGAAATGTTTTGTAGTGCCAAAGTATATAGAGGCTCATTTACTGTGTTGGAAGGCTAAATGCAATGGGGCTGTTTCTGCAGAAATAAAATATATGTATGTTTTTATTTCCTGTTCTCTTACATAATCTTGTTATTAGTTTGAAACTCTCCAGGCATTCTGTAGGTGATAAAAAGAGGAGAAAAGTTATTTCTAGAAAGCTGAGAAGTTCTTATTTCTTCTGGTTTTAAACTAAACATGCCAGCTTAAGCAGAAAGGTGTAACCACACTCCGCTTCAGGGACAGGATAACAGTTGGGCCAACAAATGAAAATAAAGGTCAAAGCAATTTCCATAAGGAGATGCACCCGAAGGCCAGCAATCCCTTCCCAGAGACACCCGCCGTGCTGTATCAGAGGGGATAGCGAGGAGAGCTGATGGTGTGAAGGGAAAGTCAGCCCCCAGAAGAAATCAGATGAGGGGCTGTTCTCCACTTTGCCTTGCATGCCTCTCCTGTGGGTTTAATCACACCCTTCCAGATCTTCTCCCACACAAAGTCATTTGGGAGCAGGGAGGCAGCCCCAAGCTTTTAGCTGTTCCTTGTCCATGCAGTGGGGCAGATACCCACATGGTTTGCTCCAGCACTTCCCTGTTTCTCCATCCACTGCCACTGTTATTAATATATACTCTGGTGCAAATCAGCACTGCATACTCCACACATACTATCTGAATTTGAGTAAACTCACTGAAAGATGGAGCCTTTGGGGGTTAATCAACTGCTCAAGTGGAAAAGGTCATTTTGATTAGGATTTGGTAGACTGAGTTTGCATGAATATTGTAGATGCAGAGAAATGGGGTAATAATCCCCTGCGCATTCAAATGCTTCATTTTCCTAGGTCTGTCCCATGTCTAGCTGGCCATCCTTCCCCATCCCTTCCCACACTGCACATGTTGCACAGATACATCACCACTTTAGGTGATAAGGAGGAAGACTGTCACACAGCAGTTTCTTCTTCCAGCCTCTTTCCCAGAAACTGTGTCAGCTGAATAAACATTCCTCTCTGTTCAAGAAATGAGGAATGAGCTCACAACAGGGTTGATAAGGGTGGAATCCTCCTCCCCAGCCCAAACATATGGAGGTGGGGGCAGACCCATGCCCCTGAAGCCCTTCAGCCTTCTTCCATCCCTCCCCATGCTCGTATCCAGTTGTACAGAAGAGCCATTGGCAAGCTTATTTCACATACTCAGCCCTGCACCACCTGTCCCTGGCATTATTTAAAGTGCCTGAAGAGCAGTTCTGATGTATAATAACCTTATTCAACCACTTACTCAGCTCACCTTTACTCAAGCACTGTTGTCTCATAGTTATCCTATACAATATTTATTATAATTACTATTAAATCACTGTAAATTTTACAGTGTGTTGGATTTGCATCCTGAAGAACATTGGGAAGGAGTAGGAAGGAGTTTAGACCTGTACTAAGGATTCCTGAAAATCTTCCTAGTCCATTTTTCAAAGCACCCCAAAAGAAAGCTAAGTCTAATAATATTTGGGGAGTTTCTTATGGAAAAATGTGAAACTATCTGAATAATTTAATATTTACAGTGACCCTCTGAAAACCTTTAAAAATAGCTCCCTCTGAGGACTAAATCTAAATGGCATTACACAGCCTTGTAAAAACAGATAGAGCATCACTTCATGGGAATGTATAAACAGAAAACTAATTTCTCCCTTTCTTTAGGGAACACTGGCAAAAGGGAAAGCTATTGCAAAATATCTGCGTGGCTAAGGAAACTGTGGTTTTACCAAAAGGGTACAAGGGCACAAGCAAGGGGACAACATGGATGAGCAGTGAGCTACAGAGATGGGAGATCTCTCCACAACCACAGCTGCTCCAGGGGAGACAGAGGCTGCAAAACAATGGGTCTTGCTTAGAAAATATCCTTTGCAGCATTCCCTTGATGAGACTAAGCACCAGCCTGAGTGAATGTATTGCAGACATACAATGCCATTACCTCCTCCACTTTACCAGCCCCTCAGAATATCTGTGGTGGTTGCTTTTTGAGTCCCAACTATTACTTTCCACAAATTGTACATACCCTTGTACAATCTTCTCATAATTAATGTCCTGCTGTGCTACTCTGTATTGCTGATCTTGTGAAAGCATGTGTGCAGAGCTGCTCCACCTGCAGAGGTTGGAAATGCAAGAAAAAGCAGCTACCTTTATTCTGAAATGGTGTATTCTGAAATCTATAGTGTTTCAGCCACCTCTATACCACTCTCCATTTGGTTTCACAAGTACACCACTAAAGTCTAGTTCAAATGAAGTACTGTGCAGAACTGTTTTAACAGGCTTAAACTCTGAATCCCCAAGCCTGTTTTGTTAATTCTCCAGAGGCGTATAATGATGCCACTCAAGGGAACATAGCCTATAAGAGAAAGGTATGTTAATTTTTTTATTGTTATACAGAGAAATTAAAATACATGGTTTATTACATTTGCCTCATAACTGTGCATGCTACATGCAAAAAATGGCAATAAAAATGAAGTCATGCTTTTTATAATGTGACTACTAGAATAATTTTATGTGAGTAACTACTATTTGGGATACATTTAAAATACTACAAAGTTCTTAGATGGCTGTTTCAGCATACTGTATTAATCAACTCAGGCGTAATTGTATGATGGCTCAAAAGTCAAACTTTTCCTTAAGTTTCCTGACCTTGACCTGAAAAAAATGTTATAACAAAATTTCAGATTGGGTTTCTTTAAGGCAACAGTTCCTCTTACCTAAACATACCTTTGAAATGGAGAGAAAGAGCTTGCTGATAAATGTTTCAACACCATACTTTATTAAAACAAGTTATTTCTGTTGTTTACTATGTGGTTAGGCCATGATGAAAAGCAGATCTTCACCAATACATTTTTGTGCAAATTCCTTACCTTTCTGTTTACAAAAGAAAGTGAAGTACCTTTCAGTGGTATTTGTCACAGAGCACTAGCAGCCAACAATGCACACTGTCAACTGCTTAAGGTTTCACTTCCTAATTAACTTTCCTAGAAGCAAAAGAACTGTCTGAAAACACAAAGCTCTCACATTTACCCTCCTGCCACTCCATCCTATTCATCCCTGGCCGCACGGCTGCGGCCACCAAGAGCAACAAAGTCCTGAAGGAGGGTCCCCACAGCCCAAAGCATCAAGGGGGTAACCTGAGCAGCCTAACTACAGAGCAAATTAGTTATCTGCCTTAGTGGGGGCTTTTTTAAGAGATTATGACTCAATTGCAATTCCATCACAGACTCCTTGATGTTAATACTTTTTTAAAACAACCCATTCCTCTTTTTCTTTTTGCTTTATATAAAATCCCATTCAAATTCCGTGGTTTGTTTCTAGGCTTGTTGAGTGAATGTACTCTCCTCCAGGTACAAATCATCTTTTGTTCAACCAAACAGCAAAAAATACTAAACATAGCTGAAATTGTTACAGAGGGTGTTAATATCTACTTGCATGTGATCAAACAATAAATCAGAAAAAACAATATTCCATGGACCAGCTCACAAGTATTGTCATGCTTTCCACTTATAAAACTACTTCAAGTTGAACAGTTCAAAATGCAGTCCAATACAATAGTAGAGATGAATCCTGTCTGTTTCAAACACTGTCCCCTCTTTCTTCCCATGGTTACTTATGGATCAACTTCTCAGTATCATGTATGTCTTTCAGAACATGATTGGTTTACCTGCAGTAAGGTTCTGCAATAATTATCAAGGCACAAACCAGCTGAAAAATTATGAACACAGGTGTCGAACACAAATATTATTTCACCAAGTTTCTACAAGTAAGCTTTGGCTAAATGTCCTCCTAACAATGTGCCCCATCTTCTGCTGTTCATTGACCCTTAGGTTGGACCAGGCTTTTATTACTCTTACCACTGTTTAAAAGCAACAGTCACATGAGTCTCAAAGGCGCAGAAAATGGACGTGTTTTGATTTTTCTACTGTAAGTTACTTTCGTGTCAGGATGATGGTAAATTATTAATTGCATTGTACCTTGAATGTCTCCAAACGACTGCAGATTGTGAAGCTCTTCTAAAACACAGCTTTGCAAACTGATCAACCCAGCACACATTCTGGTAGCTAAATTGCAAAATGACAGATTCATCAACTGAATGAGCTGCTATCAGATAATATTAGCTGGCAGATGTCTCAAAAGAAATAGTCGACATCCACAGAGTCTGGCAATTAACTGTTTACCCGTCCAACACCTGCCTCAGTGATAGTATTTATTTCACAAATCATTTTAATGGCCGTTTTCTCCAACACAAAAAATACTTAGCCTTGAAGGTAAAAAGTTCAGAGCCAGCCACCTCTCCACTGCAGCTTACAAAGCATCAAGAGAAGAAAGGGAGACAAAGCGCTACAGAGCCGGGTGTTGAGTGATTTCCCTGCCTCTCGCCGCCACCCAGGTGAGCCGCTGCACGGGGAGGGGGCGGCAGCCCCGGCACCGCCCGCCCAGGGCTCCGAGGCGTTCCCTGGCTCCAAACGGGGTTGATTCTTCCACACACCGGGAGCAGGGACCAGCGGTGGGACAAGGTGTGAGCCGTGCCCGGGCGATGCTGCTGAGCCGCTCATAACAAAGCCACTTTTACAGTAGAGGAGGCAATGACACTAATAACCACTAATCCTCTCAAAGGTTTTTTGGTCTCTTGCCAGGTCAGCTTTAATCAACTGTGACTATAAAAAAAGGAAAAAACTTTGGAGGACCGGGTTACATAACACAGCAAAAGTTACAAATGCATCAAATGGAGTCCCCTAAAACCAGGCAGGATAGCTGCTTAAAAAAGCTGCTTGCTCACAGATAGCACGGACCATCTGCTTAGGAAAACATGACTAGCAAGTAATCACACAAGTAAAAATCTGTCTTCTGGTGTATTTGTCTCACTAAACGGCCATGTTTCAAGTCATCAGATCCACAAGCACCATATTTCAATGGCAGAGCCAGAAGCATTGATTCCCAGTGCTGTCAGATATGAGGTGGATAGATAGACTGTGCTCTAAGCTCCATTTCTCCTGCAGACTCATGAGCATATTAATGGCCATAAGGCATTCAAATGCAATGCTTTCATGCCACTTAATAGCAAGCTCTGGGCTTATGTACCTCAAGTAATCAACAGTCTAGACACATAGTAAAGATTAAGAAATTATTCCTTTCTATAATTAAAAATATTTATATAAGAAAATACAATAAATGTATTAGGAGCAGGAAATTACATTTTTACTGGGATAAGTCCAGATGTTGCTTCCTAACTGCAAACTATAAAATGTGCAGTGGGTACCACTGAAATCAAGCTATCTAAATTACATTAATGAAGACATTTCCTATCCTGAGAGATTGAAAAAAAAAAATGAAGACAGCTGTTAGGGTAAGCAGAAAAAAATTACAGAAGTGAAAACCTTACCAGGTAGCCCACTGAACAAACATTATATACTTTCTATTGAGGATCTTCCAATGCATTTTTAAACAAGGAACTTAAAATTTTCCATACCTGCAGGATGATATTTTTGAGAGCACATAAGTTATCTGGGAGCACATAAAGTAAGATATGCCTCTGGTCATGGTAAATAGCCTGATAAATACCCACAGGCCCCTCAAAACTCAACTGCTGTGCTTAATCCTCTTGGCAAATTTGTGGGGCTTCTTTCTCTCCCTACCAGACTAATTCTCACAGATGTACAGCTCACATTTGCTCACATAGCAGTTGCATGCAGACAAATGTCCCCACCATGAAACCCTTCTCCCTCACAGGCAGCAAGGGATACTGCTGCAGTGCCAGGGTACAGACATGGAACACCATGCTGTGGTTTCACAAGTTAAAATTTAGTGTAAAGAAGCTATGTCTGGAAAGGCAGCATACACAGATTATTGTAGATATGTAACAGCTCTCTGGACACCGCACTCCACATGGAAGAAGATTATCCTTGCTCATATGAGCTTGTACTTTAAACAGGCAACCTGGCAGAGGAGGGCTGCTTTGTGTCCTGAAACACCTTGCTTTCCCTCCCTCACTCCAGCCTGCCACTGGTGTTTTGCAAACCTTTAACTAAACCTGGCAGCTATAGACATCTCCTGGTAAAATTCCAGGTGTTCAGCAAAAGGGTGTAAAGAACTTAGTTTCATTGGCTAAATCAAAAAATGCTTGAATTAGGGAATACACCTCTATTTCTACGGAAGAGCTGCAACACCAGAGTCTGACACCCATTTTTTGAACTGAAGATCAGGCTTGAGTTCCAGCTGAAATATAAAATGCATATTTAGAAATTTTGACTTTTTTTTTTTCCATCTGTAATGAAACATAGCAGCTGACTACATCAATCCTGGATCATCTGAGCCTTGCCATGGCTCAGGATCAGGGTCAAGCCAGGGGCTCATGTAGGTCCTGGGTTACCCATTGGCAGGTGCCTCCATAGTCCCTGGCACTACTACCCCAACCCACCAAAGGCAGACAGGCAGGAGGACCACAATTCTCCCACCAGCTGCATCCCAGCTGCTGCTGGGCATTCGGTGGCCTCTTGCTTTTTTCTCATTATTTATTGTGGGTTTTGAGTTATCTTAGGTTTTTACCTAAGATTTTCATATTTCTTAGAAGGTGCCTATGTTTACCTATGTTTTCATATTTCCTAGAAGGTGCGAGGGAGGCAGAGGGAGAGTGAGAATATCCAGATGATTGCACGGACTTAGCAAGACACAGTCTTTAGTGCTTGGGTTTTGCACTGGTGGGAGGAAGAGAAACCAAACCCCAATATTCTGTTACTGTCATAAACTCCTCGAATTCTCCCACTTTCAATACTTCTAAAATTAGGGTCATGCACCATTGCCTCACTATATCCTTTTCACTCTGCTCTTTATAGATATTCTATATGAGGCAAGTCTACAGTTTCTGTCATCATTAGAGGATTTCATGACAAATGGGTTATAAGCCTGAACCTTTAATCCTTCCTATTCATGCAAGCGTAGAGACCCCAGGGAGCGCTCGCATCGTATTCTCACGGATGAGATTCTCTCAGTGTGAATCTCTTTCCTCTGAGGATATTCAACATCCACTTCATCAATGGTAGCTTTCTTAAGGGAGGTTTCTAGAGCACCTCCATGTGAATCTTCACACTAACAAAGTAGTTTTGGATAAAAAATGCATTCAGGCAAAATCCCTGGACACAAGGAAGACAAATAGCAAAACTCCTGTTGCCATTAGGCCATGTTGAGCAGATCACATTGTACAAATGCTGCACATGGAAATACTATCAGTGCATCCCTGTTTAAAAATATAATACTCATGTTGCTATAATTCCTATTATTTCCTGATTCACAATATCCTGATCCAAGGAGTCCTGAATTTCAGTTTGCCTAGAAAGCATTTTAATAAGCCTGATGCTCCTCCCATCATATCTCTTGAGAACAGAGATATTAGACTGGATTCTCAGATAAAATAGTCATTATCTGGAGAAAAACTAAAATATCAACAAAGAATTGCATAGGTAGAAAACTAACAAAAAAAACCTGGTTGAGATTATATTTAGGAAAAAAAGTCAAATTCATTCAGTAAGAAATGTGTGGACAAGACTCTTTAGCATTCTACATAATAGGGTGTAATAATGTGACAAAATAATTATGCAGTTATGGTGGAATGATTTGATTTGACTGGTTCCAGATAGAAGTTATTTTAAAAGACACTTTGTGCATTTTTCACTTGCTGATGCTCCTAGAGTTAATGTTCTGCTTAACTCCAAAAGTTCTCATTTAAAACCTTTTTTTCCTTAATTTCTCTCTTACAAACAGGTTTGCTACTGCATTAAAGGCACACAAAACTGCCAGACCTGGCCAAGTCATTGATGTGCCTTTGATTCAGATTGGCCATGCTTGAAGAGCCCAAAGGGTCTGGAACTTGCTGCTATTTCTGACCTTTATAGTTGCCTATGGAGGGTGTGATCAGATGGAGAGCCCTGAATCAGTGTCTGAACTTCTGACTGTGCTCTTGCATCACTTCTCTGAACCCAGTGGGATCATTTGGGCCAAGCAAGAGAACCATCAGGCTCTGTCCCTCTCGTAAGCACTATTTACACATTGTCTGTAGGTGAAAGGCTGTCAGTGGCAGAGTCACCTGTAAGACCATAAGGACTTTGTAGCTTAACTTATCCTTATGTGCACTCTGCTCCAGTGGCAACAGAATCACTGAGTCTGGTTTTCTACAGCCTCGTGTCCTTTGTGCCTTTTTACTGTTCCTCCTCACTACAATAATCTCAGTCTGTCTCTGAGGGACAGCCCAGAGAGCAAGAAATAGCAGGGGCTGGTGATCTGGGATGGTTGCATGTGCTGTTTGGGCAGCCCAGGTCTTCTAGACTTTCCTGCAGCAGCTGTATTGATCCAAGTCATCCATCTCAATGAAATGCTTTCAGGTAATTTGTAGGAAGCTATTTCTCCTAAATCTGCTTAATTTTGCTAAAAATAAACTAAAGTGGTGAAACATTCAACAGCTGGGAAACATTGACATTCATTTTGCCTGCATAACTAACATTTAATTAGCATTTTACTGAGTTTATTAGATATGGGTATTTTACTGCAGGTTCTCTATACCTTTCAATTCACAGGGCAAACATTTTAGAAATTGATAAAAATTATGAAAGGAAGACTCTTTCTTTCTTTGAAAGACTTTTTCCTTCCTTGAAGACATTAAATTTTATGTCATGGAGATCACAAAGAGTACAGTCTTGAAACAAAGGCCATATTTACAGTCCTGATACCAAAGCCTGGTGGGACTTTGAATGAAGGCTGTTTTTTTCCAAAATGTCAAAAATCTGAAGAAGTAAATATTTAATAAACTGATTTCTTAAAGCTGAAAAAGTTGGATAAGAACTTTCCCAAAACAGTATTTCCCCTGCAGGATGCAAGTAATCTTCACTTGGGTGAAAAAAAAACCAGGAAAAAACCAATGAAAAAGTAGCCAAAGTTTAGCAAAATTTTCTGAGAACGAGATTGAAAATATGTAGCATCAGCAAAAGTGCTTGTAATAGGAGTTTAAAACAACACTGCATAAAAATTTAATCATAAATTATTTCTTCAAATATATCCTGTGCAAAATAACATTTTGCACAATGCATTGCAGCTGCAATTTTAAGCTAGAGTATAAAACATAAATAAACGTTAAACTTGTCCAAGGATCACATCTTTAACTACAGTTCCAATTTACATCTAATTTTAGCTTAGAAACTGGTTGGAAGATTTACTTGTGAAATGCCAGAAAACTTATCCAATGTGAAGTATGGTAAATTGTTAAGGACTGGGTGCACTTTTCATAAAAACCTAGAGATTTAATCCCTTCAGAACAAATCTTAGTCTTAAAAATGTCATCACACTTGGGCCTTCCAACATGCTTTATAATTTACTATTATTTATTGATTCCCACATATGCAAACTTTGCTAGCAGAAGGGAATCCTTGGTACCATGAACTAGATGAGTATAGAAAGGTAAAATGACTAATTCCCAATGTTACCAGCTATTGTTAATTAGCTGATCAAATTCACTTGCTTTAAAGCTTCTTAATTATTAAATGGCGCTTGCTAGTTCAAACTAATCCCAAATAAGAAAAAAAATGTTTAGTTGTGCAGCAGAGATTAAAGGGCTTCAACATGCTCACTGTTAACAGGAAGTAAAGAAAATACATTTCTTCATCAAATCATTTTCACAAAGCCTCATATATTTCATCAAAAATGGCCATTAGTGTTATTTCAAAGACGTGCCTGTGGTTTCTGCTAACTACTTATTACACAGCCATCATTTTGTAATATAAACCAATGACTTGGTGATAAAGTGTACCAGTTGGAAACATAAACAGATGCATTATGGATAACTGAAGTACTGCTTTTTCTTCTACAAATTCATTCTATGTCACTTAAAAGAAAAAATCAAAGGAACCTTATGTTTAATAATATTTAGATATTCGGGATATGCCTAAACTTAGCAAATTAAAACAGTTCCAATATCCTATGTTGCAGAATACTGAATTCCTCGTTCAAAAATCAAATGAGATGGAAAATGCTTACGATCCCTTGATAAGCATAGCTAGGAATGAATTGGCATATGGAGGAAATAGAAAAGCCAAAAACAGCAAGAGTTGTGCTGTGCAGGGCTTTTGTAATGACTTTGTGGCCCTATTTCCCAGATTATATTTCCAGTTTTTGAAAATCAGACAGGCAAGGAAGAACATTTTGAAAAATCAAATTCTTCTGCAGAACTATCAGCATGTTTTTATAACTATCCCAGGGTAATGCAGACCCAATCCTAAAACACATACAAAGCATGTAACCTCACCGGCAAGATAATGTCCTTGCCCCTAGCAGTGCCTTCAAGGAAAATAACACTCCAGCTGTGCAGCAGAGTTTGCCTGTTTGATGGTATGGATAATCTCCTATTCAGGTTACTTTAAAAGGTTTGGACCTTTACTCCTGAATGCTTTAAAAGAAACCTGCAAAAATTTATCATCCTTGGCCTCGTAGCAAGGGATGATCTGATTGAAATACTCTCAGAAGGGAATTTCTATGTATTATCTCATATTTTAAAAGAAAAATAACTAGAAACCAGCAGAGAAAATTCAATTTCTCTGGACAGTCTCCATTAGTTCTCTTACAAATTGTCTCTTTAAATGTAGCTCCAAGAACAGCACCCCTCTCATGAGTCATTTCCCAGTGGAGGAAAGGCTTCCTTTAGCAACACTTCCAACATGGCTTCCTGCAGCATCCTTATGTCCAAAGTAAGTCTTCACAATCCTGATGGCTGGACTACAAGATGGAGGAAAAACTGTTTGAATTGTCCATTTCAAAGGGTAGTTGTTACTGAGTAGTACCCTATACAGAGCCTGGTGAGGAGTTTCTCAAGGGTCTGTCTTGGGACACGTCAGGAAGCTTAGAGACACCAGATGTAAATTGGAACAAGAGGGATTCAACATGAATATATATATATATTTTAAAAAATGCACCATCATATAATTAAGCACTGTAATAGGTTGCCCAGTGATGAAATCACAAGTTGCCTAAAGCCCATCAGGGGATTCTGGGCAACACTGTTTTCCAGAGACATCCATAATTTTGTCAGTCCTTTCAAGTGCTTCCAAAATGAAGAGCCATTTGTGTCTTAACTGTGTCTTTGGTCAGGAACAAAAAAGTCAAAGCAAAACCTGTTGTGTCTGGCTAAGACCAGTGCAGTGTGTCATCAAGAGCTGCAAAGCACTCAAAGGTATCAGCACCAGCTTTATACACCAGTTGGGGAAGTGAAATGGAAAAAAAATGATCCCAGAAGTTATCCAGGCCTCAAACAAACAAGAAATTAAATTAACCAGCAAAGTTCATAAGGGTCACTGTTGGAGAGAGAGAGAAACTGGTAAAATACACCTTTAATTGAATCAATAGCAACTGAAGTAATACTTTATAGCTTCTGAAATGTCCCAAACTTGCACAATAGTTAACAGGGCCACAAGTGAACAAGATCTTTTCCACTAATCTGACGTTGACAGCTTTTGAAATTCCTGCTTTTTATTTATTTCCTTTAATCTATGAGGATTTTCATATTATAAACATTTTATCTTGTCTGTGTGTGATGTTCTGTACAATGATCTAAGGCCACTTTGTATCAACAAAACTCCAAGACAAACAAGTCCCAAATTTGTTTCACAGGAAATTCTGATTTTTTTTTCCCCAGCATGTTTTACAGAAACAAATAAACAATTACATAGAATGAAAAAACCCCAACACTTTATTTTTAGCAAAACATGTAAATTTTGCTATTGCTTTTTCTGTGTCAGGTATTTTGGAAGACTTTTTCTTTTGAGAAAACTGAAAATGTCATCATATTTTGTTCATAATATTTCAAGTAATGGATAAACAGTAATTGCAAAACTGGCAGAGCCAACTGATTGTCAACCTCACTGTTGCTCTGTTTCCTTTACTTCATCCTGATTGAAAGCACCAGAGGAGAAATATTAGGAGCTAACATTTCAATTGTTGCCAGTGCTGCCTTGTCTCCCCTTCTCCAATACTTTAACATAAAGGTAAAGAGCAAGTTAAAATCATTAGAATGCTAATTAACCATTAAATAATCACGAGGCAGTTTCCTGCACTACATCTCCAGACCAATTGCTGGAAAGGAAACTCTCTGCTCCAGTGGTGTGATGAAGCAGTAAGGAGAGGAGGGATGGACCAGGGCAGTATCTGGTACCAAACACTGGAAGAACATGACAGTATGCATAAGTGTAATACACCTGGTTAACTTTTAAATCGAAAAAATAAAAAAGGGGGGGAAAGGTTAAATTAAAGCTCTTAACATTAATTGCTTAATGAAGACTGACAAGAGTCTATGTAGCAGGGTCATTTTATATTAAGAACAAACAGTGCCCTCTGTGGTTTAACAGAAAATGTGGTGTTGGTTTCTTCTGTATTGTATTTTTAAACACAGAAGCTAAGAGCACCCAAAATTGCCCTATTTAGTATAATCACTTAGCTCGATGAAAATCCTCAGTCATTTTAGCATGCTTGCCTCAGGAATGCAGATTACAAGTAGCAAGCAGAAAGTAATCCACAAATAGCTTTAGAATCCTGTTTGAAAAATTGGTCTGTGAGCTATGTAGGTCTAAAAGCCAAGTGAGTACATTATGATCCAAAAAAGTGAACGATTTTTTTAAATGATTTATGTAAACTAGGAAAGAAAAACTCACTTTAAAACAAACTTGAGTGTGTACTGTTGATACGATCACATTTTAGAATACACTAAGTGTTCCAAATGGCCCTCAGATCAATTTTGGGAAGTAAACAAAGCTCAGCTTTCAATGAGATTTAGGTTTTAAAACACAAAAAATTAGGTATAGGTTAATTCAAACATTCATTAAATCCAGACTGCCATGAGTTATATTCCATGGTCTAAAGTGATGACTAACGCAGATAAGAGTCATGCTTATGCAATCTGTTACAGATAATATGTTAAGTAAAATAGTTTGCACAAATTCTAAAATAAAGGGTCTTTCCAGTTAACAAAAAAAGCCAAAATTAAAACATAATTTGAAACATGCATTTTGTTCTATGTCTGAAATCAAAGACTGTGCCCATATTTTATACACACAAATACACACACGCAAACACACATAACACACACACACACACACACATGCTCACACACATTATTTTAATAGATGCCAGATGGGAAAAGTGCTTGACAACCAGTTTACTTTCAGCAGCAAATGCAGCAGCCATTGTGCTCACAATGGAGCACAGCCCCCGCTGGGCCAGTGGCACCGTGGCCCCAGGACCCAGTGTGACAAACTTGGTCATGGAGGAGCAATGCCACCTAGGACACATCCTGGGAGCACCTACTGACCTGGGCAGGAGGAAGCAGCCAAAATCAGTTCCCATCCCTTGCAAGCAGAGAAGTCTGCAGATGGAAGGACACAGCCCAGGGACCTCAGCAATCTCAGCCTCTCCTTTCACAAGGGAGCCTTTGGAGAATTGGAAGGTTGTTGGATATTTCCCACACAGTTTGCTTCCCTCTTGCTCCAGCTGACCTTTGACTCCCCTTCCATGGCTTGGATGAACTTCTCCTCCATATTTTGGATGATAGCAATGGTACACACCTCTGTAGGCCAAGGGCAGAGATGATGGTAAACAGCCGAGCCCCAAAGTGGGGTCCAAACCCCTCTGTGTAAGGCACTATGATTTTTCCCACTATTAGCACCTGAAAAAGTCATCCCTGCTGACAATTTATAGTAACTTGTGTTTACACTCCTACAAGCTCCAAAGTGTGCACCAAGACCACCCTGGACACTGCCAAGCTGAAAGATGCGGTCTGGCACCCAAAGAACTTGCAGTCCAAGCACAGGTGACAGCAGAGAGAAGTGGACAACCTTCAGTACGTGGCACCTGACTATGGTGAGCGCATATCTGCTTTCCAAAATTTTGATGTGTAGTGTCTAATCTGCCTTTGGGGGAGATACAGGGAAAACCATAACTTTCCACAGCCCAGTTTCAGTGGTTAGTCATCTGAAGCACCAATGTGTTGCTCTCACAGGCATTGGGAGGACTTCTGCTGAAGCAGATGGAGGAATGGCAAAGCAGGTTTGCAAAACCATTATCATACTTCATTCATGGCTGTTCATAAAAGACTCTGAAGATGTAAAGGGTAATATAAGCGTTGAGTGATATTGTTAGTGTTTCAAAAGTTACTTTGGCTTTTAGGTTTGATACATTTACAGCATGCAAAAAAGGCCTAATACTGTCCCATAGCTGGAAAGACATCAGTGGGCAAAGAGTGCAAAACGATCTCACAAGTATCTATCAAAACAATTATATTAATTTAGAATACTTCTATTTGTAAAGTATTATAGCGTAAAGTATTATTAGAGTTAGCTAGAGGTCTGAGATGGATATGGGAACATGAAGAAATTAAATATTTATTTTACTACCCTGGATGTCACTTTTGTTATGATATCTGGGTGTAGAGTGCTTTTCTGGCTGGACCTTTCTATAAACTCAGCAGCACAGGGCACAGCACAGACCTGTCTAAATAATCTCCAAAGGCAGTTTCACTTTGCTGATTGATGTTGATATAGGTGCATGTATATAAAACCTCCTGTTGCATTGTCCCAGCACCTCTTTACCCTCTGGCATGAAACTTCAGCACCTCAGTCTTGTGGCAACTGGAAGGAGCATTTCCCAGTTCTGAAGTGGTTGGCTTGCCTGAAAATTCCAGGGAAAATATTTTGAAATTACTATTCTGGGCTTTTGTAACACAGAGCAGGTTTTACAGTCCATTGCTTTCAGTGTTACCTTCTCTTTCACCAAATAGGAAATTAATTTCAGTGGAACATCCCAGAGTCATGACTCAACATTTGCAAGAAAATAGGTACTTGAAGCATAAAAGAAAGGATTAGAAAAAGAGGCCAAGCAAGTGGACACTCCATCAAAACAAAAAAAACACAAGCATAAAAAACGCAAAATATATTTATAAAAAACCACTCTGAGCTGCTGTAACAGAGTCTTATGGGAGCTGTAGGCAAATCATTTCCTGTCTCCACTTTCATCCATGGCTGCATTTCTTGGCCAGACCTCATCTCCTGGGGTTCCAGAAAGACTCCTAGGATACACTGTCATATCCTCACTGGGAATAGGATCCACTGATAATATCTATAAAAGATATAAGGAAGAAAAAAACAACTCTTAATCAGAGAAAACCAAAATATTCTAAAATTATTGTTCACAAAACAGCTAAGAGATAGAAATACTTAATCAATATATTTAGAATTGTTTGGTTAATAGTTTAGATACTATATCTCAGAAGAAGAAAAGAGACATTATAAATCTTCTCTTTATGGGATTAGATTATCATTTTATTGAAACCTCAGGCATCTTAGTGAAAAGCCATCCTGTAGGCCAGTGGGGAATATAAAGGCACCTTGATTCTTACAGAGAGCCTGAGGCTTGTCTTTTTCTCATTAGTAAATATCTAAATATATGTCCTGATCAGTTTATTTCAAATTTTCTCATGAGCTATTGTCATGGTTTAATCCCAGCCAGCAGCTCAACCCCATGCAGCTGCTCTCAGCTCCCCACAGTGGGATAGAGAAGAGAATCAGAAGAGTAAAAGTGAGAAAACTCATGGGCAGGGATAAAGACAGTTTAATGGGTAAAGCAAAAGCTGTGCACGTAAGCAAAGCAAAACAAGGAATTATTTCACTGCTTCCCATGGGCAGGCAGGTGTTCAGACATCCTCAGGACAACACAGCTCCAACACATGTAACAGTGACTTGGGAAGACAAATGCCATCACTCCAAACATCCTCTCTTTCCTGCTTCTTCTCCCATCTTCATATACTAAGCATGACACAATATAAATCCCTTAGGTCAGCTGGAGTTAGCTGTTCTGGCTGTGACCCCTTCCCCCTGTACACTCCTTGTGTACCCCCTCCTACTCATTTGGGGAGTAGTACGAGAAGCAGAAAAGGCTTTGGATCTATGTAAGAACTGGTCAGCAATAATGAAAACATCCCAGAACTATCAATGCTGTTTTCAGCACAAATGCAAAACACAGCCCCATACTAGCTCCTGTGAAGAAAATTAACTCTGTCCCAGCTGAATCCCCCACAACTGCATGTTCATAGTATTGCAGGTAGCACAGATGATTTCCAATGGACAGCGAGAGATCCATCAGGGTAAATTGAAAGTGGTGCTTGAGAAGTGTTTAAAGAGTAACTCAATATCACCAGGCACAGTCAACATGGGCTCACAAAGGGAAAGACCTGTTTAACTAACTTGAATATCCTTCTATAATGTGGTCACTCACCCAAGGGATGAAGGGAAGATTGTGGAAACAGTTTGTCTGAATTCTAGTGAGGTTTTTGATACTGTCTCTCAAGTATCCTTCAGGACAAACTGTCCACCTTTGGGATGAGCAGGTTCATGGTGAGCTGGGCAACAAACTATCTGAAAGGCAGAACTCAAAGGTTTGTAGTGAATGGGGCTACATCTGCCTGGAAACCTGTCCCAGCAGTGTTCCTGAGGGCTCAGTTCCAGGGAACTTCAGGGACGAGATGCCTTGCTGAGAGGTCTAGATAGCTTATAGCATTGGGCAGTGATTAATGGATGAAATTCAACAAATTTGAATGCTGGATTCTGGAGCTGGGATGTAGTGGCTGGAGATCAGCCCTACCAGAAGGAATCTGTGTGTGCTGGTCAGCAGCAGGCTCAGTAGAGCCAGCAATGTACCCTGGCAGCCCAGAGGACAAACCCCTTCCTGGGGTGCATCAAACTCAGCATCACCAGCCAGTCAGAGAGGTCACTGTCCCACTGTACAGCCCTGGAGCAGCCTCACCTTGAGCTCTGTGTGCTGCCCTGGGCCCCACAGCTGAGGAGTGAGGGTAAAGGATGAGAATGTGTCCAGAGGAGGGCAACAAGGGTGATGGAAGGGCTGGAGGTAATGTCCTGTTTGAAGGGACTGAGGACTTTGGGCTTGTTTCATTTGGAGAAAAGGAGGCTGAGGGGTGACCTCACAGCTCTCTGCAGCTTCCTGAGAAGGGAACATGGAGAGGGAGGTGCTGAGCTCTTCTCCCTGGTATTCAGGGATAGGATATGAGGGAATGGTTCAGAGCTATAGGAGGGGAGGCTTAGACTGGACATCAGGAAGCATTTCTTTACTGAGGGTGGTCAAACACTGGAACAGGCTTCCTACAGGAGGTGGATGTTCCAAGTCTGTCAGTGCACAAAAGGTATTTGAAAAAGTCTATAACATGGTTTAAGTTTTGTTCAGCCCTGTAGTGATCAGGCAGTTGGACTATGATCAGTTGGACTAGATGATCACTGTAGGTCCCTTGCAACTGGAACTATTCTATTATTTTCTATAAAACCAATCCTATTCACATATGAGCATATGCTCATCTGCAATTAAGGAGAGCCCCTTCATGTCACTGATAAGAAAACAAAGTTAAAAAATCAACACAGCACAGAGAAGGAGCTAGTAATTCACCTGCTCTGTCTTGTTGATACACAGGGTGTTCCTACAACAAAGGTATTTCAGCACTAGCCATTTGGCTGTCACAGCAGTCTCCAGTGACACTCTCCAACCAAATTACAATCTTTAGCTGTGTCCCTACAGATGCAATCCTGTAGCTTCACTTATTTCATAGGCATTTTCCTGATTCTTAGCTGAAAATCACTATTTCCTCTTGCTCTATGCAAACCAGATTGCAAACCAGATTACAAATGTAGGTTACAAACCAGACCAGTGGCTCTGCTGAAGTCACATGAGGATTGAAAAAGTTAGGATGTCTCCTGCTGAAAAGGGAAAGCACTTTTCAGAGCAGCTGTCCTAATCATGGGACTATTCTTTCTCCTCCTACAGTCTTCTTATAGCATTTAGTCCAGTTTACTAATTTCTGCAGCCAGAGAAGCGAGTGCCCTACAGGCAAGAGCCTCCTTCCCTGAAAAAACCCCAATCCACTTCTTGGACATGACTATACTGTACTCTGAATACTCCATGGGAAAGAATGACTAAAGGTTGCCTCATCTCACATAAATTCAATGGAGAAAAGTTATTCACAGTACTTCCAAGTTTTCAAGCAATTGCTTCTTCAGTTTTAGATTCACTTCTTTCACTAAAATTATGTGAGTGATTAGGGTTGGGGAAAGGCTGTCTGACTCTTTGCTAGCTTGGATTTTTAAGAGAGAAAAAGATAAGTAACATGCTATTAGTAGTCCCATTGGCTATGGTTTCTGGAAATGAAGGCTTTGAAGTCAGTGCTCTGCTTTGTGATATGAGGGAAGAAGGCCCCAGAGCAAGAATGAGAAGTTCCTGTTCCACCAGGACTGGACCACGACAGGATCAGACATCCAAAGAACTAGAACACTTTGCAAATTTTCTCTGGACAAGGAAAACTAGAAATATGTGGAAAGCATGTGCCCATTCAAAGATTCACAGCATACTCTGGTGGTCACTGACACATAGCAAAACCTGAGTTGACCCAAAACTTTTCATCTTGTCTTCAGCTCAGAACAGACACATTCTCTTTGCCTCCAAAGGCAAAAAGAATGTATCTGTTCTGAGCTGGAGACAAGATGAAATATCAATATGTCAAGTTGATATCAAAATATCAACTACATGATTCCTTAGCATGTCATTCCTTCCTCCAAATTCTGCCCTACTCGTTCCAGCCTTCCAGACAACATTACAAACTCAGCTATCCATCCAGTAGATTAATATATTTATTACATCAGTGTGGCTCAGTATGTTCTTCTGCTCTGATTTTTGCCATAAAGATAATACATAAATTTCTGTATGATTGCTTGAATGAGACCATGTCCTCTTTTAGAAACTCTGATTTTAGTGTATCCACTGAAGAAAAAGGGGCACACTTATGTAATAAGGTTCAAAATGTTAAAACCACTCTCTAAAAATATTTGAATCTTGTTAGTACTCCAAAACTGTCAGCCTGAGGCTTAAGTTGTTTTGTCTCTTACTGTGTCAGAGCTCTAACTTCTAGCAGTGCTAGTGCTACCTGGAGCCTTCAGGCAACATAACCAACAATCCTATGTTGTGAGTGTACCTCAAATCTTTACCTTAAATTCTAAATTTCCTCTTTATTTAAATAATCAGATTGAACCCCATGAGCCTTTCACCAGAAGATCTAACCTTTTACCACTTCAGATCTCCTCATACCTACCTGTGATTTCCTCTTTGTACAATGAAGGATCTGATCAGCTTATTTAGGAAACTACCTTGCCTGACAGAATTCTTTGGAGAGTTACTTCTGACAATTTGGAGCTGCTATCTCACAAGAAAGGCTCATTTTCTATTTTTTCCAAAGGTGTGACATTACCTTTATGGTGTTCTCGATTCCTGAGACTCAGCTCTTGTTTTTATTAGGTGTCTGTCTCTCACTTACCACTCCCAATGCCCACACTGGTTGGAAACCTCCTCTGCGATGATTTCTTGTCAGATCTTCAGTTCAAAAAATTGAAGAAGACAATTGGACCTAGAATGGTATTGGACATAGAATGCCAGGATGCAACTAAAAATAGACATATTCAACAGTGATAATCCATTTATTATAATATTATAGCATCTAATCCATTTAATACACTGCAGGGAATACATTACATTGTTCTTGATTAAAATGCTTCACAGTATATTATCAAACATTTTACATTACTTGCTTTTCAACCAAATTTTATGTATATGAAAAAAAAAGCCCCACCCAATGACAAGTTAGTTTCAGAGGTTTTCCCTGAAAACTATTGGTTTGAAATTAATAGTATTAACTTCCTCCATTCTTGATTTACTGAGAATTTCATCAACAATTCTGGGATTTTTACATGATCAGTATAAAGGTAAAAGGCTTCAAATTACCTAGGCTGCAATTTTACCCCTTTGCTATGGCATATCTTCAGTTTTTTGCTGTGTCCTCTAAAAGTTTACAGTGGTCCAAGATTTACAGAACACTATCATTAATCATTCAAAGAGCTCTTCGGCAAGCTCTTAAAAAACTCTCAGATGCAAATTATCTAGACAACCTGATATTAAAATGTCTAGCTTTAGCAGCTGCTGTTTAACATCTTTTGAGAAATGTTGGACTGGAAAGTGTTTCAGTTTCAGGATCAGCATGTAATATGACTAATTCACATGGCTTTTATCCAAAAACATAACTGCAGTATTTCACAGAATCACAGAATGGACAAGGTCGGAAGGGAGCACAGTGGGTCATCTGGTCCAACCTCCCTGCTCAAGCAGGGCCATCCCAGAGCACATGGCACAGGATTGTATCCAGATGGTTCTTGAGTATTTTCTGTAAGGGAGACTCCACCACCTCTCTGGGCAGCCTGTTCCAGTGAACCTGCACAGTGAAGAAGTTTTTCCTCATGTTCAGGTAGAACTTCCTATGCATCATTCTCTGCCCAGTGCCTCTTGTGCTATTGCCTGGCACTACCAAGGAGAGCCTGACACCCTCCCTTCAGAGACTGATAGGTGTTGATGAGATCCCCTCTCAGGTGCCTCTTCTTGAGGCTGAACAGGCCCAACTCTCTCAGCCTTCCCTCATAAAAGAGTTGCTGCAATCCCCTCATCATCTTTGTAGCCCTCCTCTGGACCCACTCCAGTAGCTCCATGTCTCTTGTTCTGAGGAGCCCAGAACTGGACAAAGCACTCCAGAGGTGGCCTCACCAGGGCTGAGCAGAGGGGCAGGACAAGTCACCTCCCTTGACCTGCTGGCAATGCTCTTCCTAATGCATCCCAGGATACCTTTGGCATTCTTGACCATAAGGACATGGTCCTGGCTCATGGACAGTTTGTTGTCCACCAGGATCCCATAGTGTCCAGCAGGTCATCGCCCTGCATTCACTCTTGTTGAATTTCAGATGGTTCTCTGCCCATCTCTCCAGCCTGTCAGGGCCCTTCTGAAGGGCTGCACAGCACTCTGAGGTATTGGCCACTCCTCCCAGTTTTGTGTTGTCAGGGAACTTGATCAGGAGGCCTCTGCCCCTTCACCCAGGTTATTGAGGAAAAGTCAAACAATACTGGGACCAGTATTGAACCCTGGGGGACACCACCAGTGACAGGCCTGCACTAGACCCTGTGCCACTGATTACACCCCTCTGGGATCTGCTGTTCAGCCAGTTCTCCAACCACCTCTCTGTCCACCCAGTTCTCAAACCACCTCTCTGTCCACTCACCCATCCACACTTCGTGAGTTTTCCTGTCAGGATGTTGTGAGAGACAGCTTTGAAAGCCTTGCTGAAGTCAAGGTAAAACAATATCCTCTGCTGTCCCCTCATCCATCCAGGCAATTGTTTCATCGTGGAAGGCAATCAGGCTGATCAAGCGTGATTTCCCTTTAGTGAATCCATGCTGACTACTCCTGATCACCTTCTTGTCATCCATGTGGATAGTGATGGCCTCCAGAATGAGGTGCTTCATCACCTTTCCAGGGATTGAGGTGAGGCTGATTGACTGCTCATTCCCTGTGTCTTCCTCCTTGCCCTTTTGGAAGACTGGGGCAACATTTGCTTCCTTCCAGTCCTCAGGCACCTCTCCTGATGTCCATGACCTTTCAAAGATGAATGTGAGTGGCCTGGATGTGGTGTCCACCAGCTCTCTCAGCATTTGTGGATGCATCCCCTCAGGGCCCATGGACTTGTGGATGTCAGGTTTGCCTAGGTGTTCTCTAACCCACTCCTCCATGACCAAGGGAAGGTCTTCCTTCCAACATCCCTTGACCCTGGTCTCCTGGGTCAGAGATCCCTATGGGCTTGTCTTTTCAGTGAAGATGCAAAGAAGGCATTTGGTAACTCTGCCTCTTCTGCCTCTTCTTGTTACCAGGGTTCCCCCTTCAATTAATAATGGCCCCACATTGTCCTTTGTTTTTCTTTTGTTATTGATGTATTTGAAGAAGCCCTTCTTGGTGTCCTTGACATCCTTGACCAGATTTAATTCCAAATGGGCCTTGACCTTCCTTGTCTCATTTCTAGTAACTATGACCACCTCTATATCCACTCTAAGTGGCCTGACCCTACATTCATCTCTTGTGTATTTCCTGCATATGCTTGAATAATGACAGTTCATTATTCATCCACACAGGTCTCTCGCCACCTTTAACCAATTTCTTGCTTATCAGGCTACATCATTTTTGAGACCGGAGGAACTCATACTTAAATATCAACCAACTGTCTTGTACTGCTCTTTCCTGCAGGGCCTATAGGCATGATATTCTCCCAAGAACATCCGTAAAGTGACTAAAGTTAGCTCTCCTGAAGTCCATGGTTTTAAGCCTACTTTCTGTCCTGCTTCCTCCTCAACATTGAACTCCAGAATTTCATGGTCACCACAGCCAAGGCTGCCCCCAACCTTCATATCTCCAACAAGGCCTTCCCTGTTTGTTAGTATGAGCTCAAGCACAGTATTCCTTGAGGAAACCTCCACTGCTTGATACAGAAAGTTGTGATCAAGACCTTCCAGGAACCTCCTGGATTGCTTGTGCTTTGCTGTATAGCTTCTCCAGCACATGTCAGGGTAGTTAAAGTCCCCCACAAAAACCACTTCTTGTGACTTTGAGGCTGCTTCAAGTTGTTTCCAGAGGACCTCATCCATTTCCTCTTCCTGATCTACTGACCTGTAGAAAACACCCACAGTATCACCCTGACTACTCTGCCCTTTAATCCTAACCCATAAGCTCTCTACTTACTCATCTACCCCAAGACAGAACTCAATACATTCCAAGTGTTGCCTCACATAGAGGGCAAATCCACCACCACACCTTCCTGGTCTGTCCCTCCTAAGGAGTGTGTAGCCCTTCATGATAACATGAAGCTCTGTGATTATTTATTTTCTATCCACTAAGGTTAAATCTATTGTACTATAAATAGGTGATCAGTTCCATTAAATCATTTAAAAATCAGTATGTTTTGAAAAATCTACGGTATTAGTGTTGACAGAATGGAAGATCCAGCATATAATTCAATTTGAACTTCTAGCATCTTATAGGTTTTTTCATTCCAGCACACAGTGTAGGGAGGCATTCAAAAATTCTGTCACAGTGATTCTATGAATTCTGTTGAATCCTAATTAAAAGCATCTCCTGTTTTTTCATAGAAAAGCATTTGGCATCATTTTCATGACCTCATGTGAACCATGCCAGGAACAAAGAACTGCAAGAGGCGTAACCAGACCCTTTCCCACGTGCAGCTACTTCACATAATACCTTGCAGGGCCAAATTTTAATTTTTGTTGCTAATTGACATTTCCTTATGACACTTTAATGGTTTGAGTGGATTTTTTCTATGTCATCTCTAGGCTTCAGCAGCTCCTTCAAAGAGATGAGCATCCATGCTGGATGCTGCATCCCCATCTTCTATGCTCTTGTACACAGGAATCTACAGTAACAAGAAACACACACAAATTTTTTTCTCAAGGTTAGAGAAACACTAAGGATAAAGCCACTGCCCATCCATCTCTTCTCCACCATGCAGAAACACTGACCCCAGCCACAAGCAGCTGTACCAGTCAGGACCTTCTGTCTGCTGGGACAACTTCCTCTCTGGTGCCAGTACCTGAGTGAAGGGCATTTAATGCTGTGCTGCCAGAGGCATGCACTCTCCAGGGAAACCTGTCAGTTGCTGGAACAAAAGCAGATGTTTTATCCCTGTACCACTTCTCAAGTCCCCTGAAACCAGAGTGCAAACTGTGGGGGTGTGGATTAGGAGAGGAAAAGAAGAAAAGGGAGAGGATGCCCAGTGACTCAGAAGGCGATAACAGCTCATTTTATGTGGCTTGCCATTCCCCTTCCCCTCTGGACTCTTCCTAAATAGGTTATGTTCACAGGCTTTTGCATTCCAGGCATGTGAGTTCTATGGGCAGCATTCAGTGACAGCAATGCAGACAAGTTTATTACCAGGTATGGGGCACTGGTGTATAGACAGTTAAATACTTTTTTCCTCACACCCTTTGTGCCTCAGTTAAGTTTATCAGTGTCTTGATTGGATGGAAAATGAGTGCTTATTTGTCCCACTTCTACATTGACTATCAGGCAAGTCCAGCTTTCCTTACAAGGAATTGTAAGGAAAGTCGGACTCACCCAATAATTACTTACAAGGCTCCCTCCTCTCAGGACTGAAGGCACTATCCACTCCTGGTGCCAGCCCCATCTCTGTTCTGCATCCCTCTTTGCCCCCAGCTCCCCAGCCATGCCCAGTTCTCTGCCTGTGCTCAACTCTGCCATGTACTCTGTTCATGTGCTGGCTGAGGACAGAAAAAAGTTAATTAAAATCACCCTATAATCATACATAGAATATAAGTGTTGTTTGGACCTTATGCAAAGAAGTCTACTTTATTTCTACCCTGCCTGTTCCCACATCTCACACAGAAGGACCTGAGAGGTGTTTGATTTGGCACCAAAATCTCAAGCTGGTGAGGCTCTTGCTTGCCTGCTTAGCTTGTGGGTCAAGTCGTCATGTGAACGACTTGTAGGTTTTTGAATATCTGGGGGAAAAAACAGGAAAACAGATATTTTCAGCTCATAATGGGCAGTTTAAGGGGACAAATGAAAGGCTATGTTCTATTCAGGTGACTCTTTCCCCATTGAATTTCAAAGGTCTGCTGACATGACTCTCAAAACTCTGCTGAGAGAAGAATTTTTAATAACCAAGAGTGCCAGAAGACGTTAACAGTCAGGGGCCTGTCCAACTCTCAGCATTGCATGTTCATACTGTCACACAGCAAACTCAGTCATTCTTCATCTGTGCTTCTAGGCACAAGAAAGAGGGGTTAATAAAAAATGCTCCTTCACTTAATCACAGTGCCTTAGTGTTTCCTGTCAGGAAACACAGTTACTAATAGCATGAAGTCATTTTAAAGGGATAAATAAATAAATAAATAAATGCATTGCCCACGGATGATTTTCGGTTTGACTCCAATTTTTAATCAGGATAATAACACCCAAGAGCAGCATGGCAGTGCCTTTCTTTCATTTCGTGCCATATTCAAGTGATGTTGTTTCACAGTTTTAATAGTCCTGTCAGCATTCATCAGCAAATCAAGACACCCTCCAGAATACCACCATAAAAACACAGTGGATTTTTAATTGGAACAGGGCAGCCCTTAGCACACCAACTACATGTTAAATTGATATTTCTTGCTACAAGCTTAAGATTACCCTGTTTCAGCTGTTTCCAAATGAAGCAAATCAAGCTTAATGTGGGCTCAGCTGAACAAATGTATTTTTTTAGGTTTACAGAACTTTTAATGCCGTGTCTTTTTTTTGCCCTCTTTTAAAGATGATGTTATGGTAGGAAAATGTTACATTTGCTTATGTGAAATTTACAGATGACCTTTTTTACTGGACAAAAGTTCTGGGGGACATTGGACAGAATATAAATCCCAGACTCGGCTCCATCAAAAGCCGATAAATAAGTGAGAAAGATTAGGAGTGTAGTTTAATGAGACAATATGTTTTCCATTACAGATGTAATTATTTGCCAAAAATTGTCCTTTCCACATTAATTTTGTTTTGAAAAACAATGACTCCTTCATAAAACCATCTAGTAGGTTTTCTGGATGCACCATTTCTTTGGAGATCAGTGGTTTGTGGTCTTGTTGATGTGGATCAGAAGAAGTCACAGTCATTTGTTGCTCTTCCTGAAATCTTAAGTACCACAAGCTGCTGGATCATTTCTTATTAGTATCTGGGAATTATTAAAGTGTACCCAGGATTCCCATCCAGTCCCATTTTACAGTAACAAAAACCACAGGGAAAGAGTGGCTTTTGTTACTTCTGTGTTACTTTCCCATAAATTACGTGGAGCATATTCCCCTGCCATTTTTCTGTTCAGCCCATCAGTACTCAGAAGGTGTGACATCAGGAAAATGAAACACTTCCAAAGATTAGCTCAAATAGGTGGAAGATGGGAAGTGAATTCAGACAACACAAACTTTGCTTGTTCCTTGCCCTAAAGAGCAGGAGGGTGGACTCCTAGGGACAGCATGCTGTCCCCAGGGCAAGGTGAGTTCAAGCACCCCTGGCACAGCATTCTTCTACATACAGGGGCTCATCAGAAGAAGCATAAGGAAATCAAGAGTCAGGCACACAGCTCATCTCTCTGTCTTAACAGACAGTCACTAGAGAAGTTTTTAGTGTGGACACTGACACATTTTCCACAATAATTCAGAAGACAATGTGGAGCCATCCATAGTGTGGACACTGACATATTTTCCACAATAATTCAGAAGACAATGTGGAGCCATCCATCAGAGTGTTATGTGTCAACCCACATAGAGAGATGTTTACTGTTGGAATATATGCTTTTGCCTAGAAAGAGGTGAAAGCACAACAGCAGAAAGGAAAAGGCATAGTTAGACACCTAATTGGCTGAGGACTGTATCCTCCTAGGTGCTGCAATTCTTCCATCCATTTTGAGTTTAACTTGTCTACAGATACCAAAAATAGTATAAAGGAGTTGAGTCCCTTGGAAAGGGGTTGGCAGTAGCCAATGTGCTGAGCAGGGGACTGTGGAGAAGTGGTGCTAATGCTGAGGCAACGCTGCCCTTGATGCCTTGTTTCTGAGGTGAGCTGGTAGTGTGAGGGCTGGACATCACGAGATGCACCATCACCTTGCAGTGACCTCCTCACGTCTCTGCCTGGTTGAAGGGGTCTGGAGGACAGCAGGGAACTGTACCAAGGACATCCAAGCAAATTCCACGTGCTGCTGCACCACTGCCTCCCCCTCTGTGTGGAGCTTCTCTCACAAGAAAAGATCTGATACCAAGGGCTCTCTAGTGCTAATCCCAGCAGCAAATTGCTCTTTATATATTTTTCCTTGATTTTTCAGGAAACCTGTGAGACTTGCAGACTGTTCAACCAGATTATCCCATGCATGAAATTATGCACTCCAACAGGTTGATGGAACGAAAATCTTCCTCCAGACTTCTCTGATGTGTTTTGTTGTTGGGTTTGGGTTTAGCCCTAAATTTCGTGTGTGTGTGTGTGTGTTGTTAGAGGTTTTTTAAGTGAACACATACATCACAGTAAGACATTCTCTCTTTTTTTTCTCAGTGCTCAACCTGAAAGTCAGTCATCAAAGCTAAATTAAACAAGCACAAACCTTTACTTAACTTTTAAACAGCAAAGAAGCTTGAAAAAAAGATCCTGTACGTGATATATCGTGTAAATTATGACTTCACTTTCAAAATTTATCTTGGCCAAATTTCTGGAGTAAATCTATCAAATGCAATCTTCTGTGGGAAGCTTAGTTCTGAGAAAAAACAATTTCCTGCATTGGGAAGCAGAGGATAAGTACAACAACAAATTCATCCCTTTGAATATGGCTGTTTCAGAGATATACACCGTGATAATACCTTTAGAGACAGACACTATGATAATGCAGAACTCAGAAAGACTGAGGCAATGTCTGTATTTTACCATTCAGCATCTGTTTCACCTCCATGCTAAGGCTCAGACCTGAAAGGTGCTGAGTAACCCCAATCCAGCAAACACTGAAGGGCACAGTTTACTTCAAGCTTACAAAAGTGACTTCAAAATTAATGGGAAAGCAAATAGACCAAAAGAAGTGGAGCAATGAAAGCAAATATCATATCATATCATATCATATCATATCATATCATATCATATCATGGAATAAAATTAATCATACATGAAGTGACCTCCCAATGAAGTGACATGAAGTGCTGGACTCCCTATTCAAGAAGATGAAAGTCCATTTCCACATGAGTTTCCCCATCCCATTTAGAAAGCTGCTTCTTCACAAGTCCTTACTTCTATCTGTGTATGATCTGCCTTGGGGTGAGATATCAGCCTTCAGGGATGATCATGGCATTGAACTGGGATTTGATGGGGAACATAGCAGTATACCACAATGGAGTCATTCTTTTTTAAAGACCAGGTAACTTCATCACTTTCCAGAGGGCACTTGAGATATTGGCTTTGACCCTTGGCACTGCCTGCCTTCATGCTCACAGAAGTGGAAATATGTAAACTAAAGCTAAAAGAAACACCCTGGACTAATATTCTGCTCAGGGCATTTATATATGTTATGTAGGAGGAAAAAAGTATTTCACGTATAAAAAAACCTATAGTGAAATGAAGGAGCTTAGTCCTGCTTGTGCTGATGACCCCACTAATACATGACATTAGCAGCTACATGTTTGTATTCTGTTCATAAGGGAAAGACAGAAGCACCCAGCACCTATAGGTAATTTCCATAAATGGGGGTATATGCAACTCATGGTGAACCACTCACAAAAGGCTAATAGAAAGGTATGAGAAGCAGCCTCCTCTCTTCTATTTGGCACTTGGCAGACTAAGTCCACCAAGTATGTGGCAACTGCCATGGTTCAATTACCTCAGCTAGCTGAGAGGAACTTACGCCCCAACATTCTTTCCCCTGGAAAACTCTCAGACTGGGTTGCTGCTGGGAGGATCAGCTGAGAAGTGACTATTGTGGCCTGAAACTTCCAAGCCCTCAAGCTCCCCATGCTCAAATCATGGCAATTTTAGGTGAAAATGGGCCAGAACCTTGTCTTCCAAAGGACTCATAAAGATTTCCCAGTGGGAATGGCTTAGACCCTTTTACAGGGTCTAAGCCATTGAGAAACATGTGAGAAACAGTACTGGAAACCCATTACTGAAAGAAAGAATTTGTTTTCTAAGTTCAAATAATTCAACTAAAGAAGTACTAGCCATCAGAGAGGAGCCGCATAAACATTTTACAAGTGGGTAGCAAAGAACCAGAAAGGATTAAATAAATTACTTCTCTGCCAAATAAATCATGCAGATTGCAAACCTTCTGGGGCAGATACTTTAGATACTGTATTTTCTCTTCAAGTTGGTACTGCATGCAACAACACAAACCCCCCAGTTCTTTAATGGTGTCTATATACACTGGATTAATATAAACAGAAAATTGCATGCAAGTAAATAATAATGTAGACATGGTCCTGAAAAAAGGGCTGTGCAGCCGTGACCACATCACTTGACATCGTGCATCATTGAGGTCTAGTGTCTTCCTGCACTGAGAATGCTGTAGACCCAAAGCCGCAGGGAGCTGAAGGCTGCCCAAAGCCCCAGCTGCCCCTACACCACATCAGTTTGCAAACTCATGCTGCAGTGTCTTCCCACATGCCTCCACATTAGGGAACAGTTCAGGAAAGTGTCGCAAATAAAAAAGGTCCAAGCAAAAAAATAATGTGCCAATTTCTAGACAGGATTTTACAGAGCATAAGTGGCATTGTTGTTATATTTGTAATCGGGTAGACATATCTTAATGCAGCTTCAAAGAAGTGGGCAAGAGCAGCTTGAAGCCGGGAGGAGGAAATGTTCCCATTGGGAACACTAGAGAGAGACTGTTTTGTATGTGTGCTCCCCCCTCCCCCCCCAAATTACAGTGGGTAATCCACGTGTGCCTAACTTTTGGGCTCTCAAATAACTAATTAGTTTACTTTAATTAGTACATGCAGTGTTAGTGAGGTAATATTTAATCATGTTTCAAGTAGGAAAGGTTTTGGCAGGGTGCAATCTTTTCTTAGTCCAGATAGGAATAACAGGGGTTATATAAATATAAATTACACAATTTGACAGCTGTGTTACATCAGCATATTATGACTTTAAGAGCTAAATCCCAAGACCTGTCACTGACCAGTGAAATCAGGTTCCCACTGAAAGTTGCCAGTGGAAGGGGCCTGCAGAAGACAACCCTGGTGCAGAGCCCTCATGGCTGCACCTTCTCATCTTCCCCATCAGCAGCACTGCCTTGGTCACTTGTGGGCTTTCTGTGTGTGCTCCTTCTTCTTGACCCACTGCCAGCCTTCCCTCTCAATCCACCATGCCTGCTTTTCCCCCCTGTCTCTCTCTTTAATCTAACTGGCCATTCTTCTGCTTTTTTCTATCTTGTCATCTTTCTTTCTAACCTTCCTTAATTTACTTTTTCTAAATTCTTCTTCCCATTTTTGTCAGAAGAGCTTCATGCTATTTAAATGTTTTATGACTCTGCATCTTCCTGAGCACTGACAGTCTCTTCTCCCATTCCCATCATCATTGTCCTTATAGCCATTGCATTACGCTTACACTGGCTCTCTTTGCCTTCTTGCCTTCCCTCCCTCTCACTCTGCTATTCCTTTATTGCCTGAGCAGTGCCATGGGTGCCAGTATGGAGCTGTCCATCAGGCCCTGCATATGGAGGGCTCTATGGAAGACGAGGGACTCATTGGACACAGAGGTCCAAAACATTCTCATGGCCAGGTGGCCTTGGCAAGGTCAAGGTCCCCCATAACAAGAGTGACAACACGACTTAGTAATGCTTTTGCTCCAGGGAGCAAAACAAAATCAAAACTGGTTCCTGGTTACCTCATGCACTTCCCAAACACTCCTCATTAGACTGGAACAGAAAACATTACTGATGGTAAAAGGACAAATCAAGGTGACCCCCATCTCAATAAAGACTCCTCCCTCAATTCACCTCCACTTTCTTTTAAATACCTTGTTCAAAATTCAGAGTAGGAATCAGCTTAGTTTGGCCTGGATCATACAAAAATTACTAGATGACTCATCACCAACACCATTTTCTTGCCACCAGTTTTTCCTGCTTTTCTCTGCTTTTCCAGTGGGCCTCTTGCCCCAGTGGCTGATATACCCTGAAGGCACTGCAGCAAACACCTAACCTGGCTCCTCTGCAACTCCTACAGCCAAACCAGGCTTTTAGATTGTTTCTGTTGTTGTTGGCTCCTACCACATCTTAGAAGAATCTGCTTCTTAGGTTCTTCTGGAAGAAACAAGGACTCCCAAAAATTTTGTTGGAGTATCATCTACAGCATTAGCTTTATTATCAGACTTGTTTGCTGTCCTCTCTCTGCTGTCCAGAGCCTGACCTGAACATACAAGACTAGAATTTGCCTTTCACCCAGGACATATCCAACATAACCGTTTTGTTGCTAACACACAAAAATTTGGGGTTTTTATTCATGAGCTCAAAAAAATGATAATCAAAATTATGGAAACATTTATACTTGGTAACAACAAGCAAATGAAGTATGATCTAGCTGGTCTTTTCCATCAGGCATAAGCAGATTGTCTCTAAACCTGTATCATTCAGAGCCTCCTGCTCTAGGAATTACATGTGCATAAAACCTCTGGGAGTAATCTGAGGGCTCAATAACTTCAATGGAAACAAGCATGAAGTGACAAATGTAATTTTTACCCATATTAAAATAATGATCTAAAAACTAGCAAGGGCCAGAATCTCAATGCAGGAGGCCTTGCACAGACACAGAATTAAACTGCACTCCTTCCTCCAAGGAGCTCATGGGTAATTGACCAGGTGAGAGACAGCAGAGAACAGGAAAAGCCCAGGGAAGCAGAGGTGCCCAGACTTGGAAGCAATGGCTGCAACAACAGAGTAACCTGGTCATAGTAGAGTGTGTTTCACAGAAAGAAAAGGTGCAGAGATAGTAGGGATCTGTATATATAGATATCTAATATCCATAATCTCCTGGGGCTCCTCTGAAGACCAAACCAGAGAGGACTCCTGACTGTATTCAGACTTCTGGCCCTGAGCACGTGCCTGCCCTGGATGCACACCTTCATGCACACAGAACACAGCTTTGACACAAAACAGTTTCAATCTCTTTTCTCTGTTGCACGCCTGCAAGGAGCTCTCCCAACCCTATCCACTTCACCAAGGCATGTTCCAGGCTGGTGGTGTAGAGAGGGAGCAGGCAGGTTATGGGACACATCCAAGAGGATAATTCAGAGGATATTGTCTCACAAGTCCTGCTCCACCAGCACCTTCAGCCAAGGCTGTGCCTTATGCCCTGGTTCACAACAAAAGGATTTATCCTCCATTCTGCTCAGCATTACACCCTGAGCACAGGAAGGGAGAGGAGGAAGAAGTAACAGTTCTTCATATGAAACACAGAATAAACAGAATTGCTCAGGAACAGAGTCAAGGATGACAAAGTTCTGCCAAAAGTTAAGGAGCATCTGACTTTACCATTGAAAACATCTCTGAGAATGCTTTCCAAAGTAAATAAGCTACATAGTTTCTTTTTTTCCTAAAGGTTTCTAGGAAGGAAAATCCTGCTGACCCTGGTCTCACTGTATTTTACATCACAGCATATAAAAATATTTTATAAAAGTTGGTAAACTTCCTTCTTTGTAGCAGAGAGGGTTTATTCTCCTTTGCAAGATGAGGAACAAAAGTTAGGTGGGCTGCTCAAGGTTGCACTAAGACTGAACACTGGTCTTTTGACTTCCAGGATCATGACTTAAACCATAATCCTTCCCCTTTTTTCCACTACCATTGCAGCTTCCACTGCACTTAATACTCAGCATGGTGGTTATAATTTTACACTAATTTTGACTAATTTTCTGCATCACTGCTCTGCATTTAATTACTTCAAAATGTATCTCTCAATCATTTATATACTGTAACTGCTTTTGTGTGTTAGAATAGAAGTATCAAGCAGTCTGGCAAAGCTCAGCACTAAATAAATAGACCCTCAGGGAAAAATCTGAGGGAGTGGGGGAGATATTTCTTTTTCCAAAAAAGCTGTGGCTAGCCTTATCCATATTTCCCAAGTCTGTTAGAAAGTTTCACAGAGTAGAACTCAGGAAACAATTGCAGAAACCAATTTGATTGATGCAGCCTTCTTTTCAGTCTCAATAATTTTCCATAGGAGAGATCTGATTTTTTTGATGTGCTAATTATTTATACTTATTCAACCATGAAAAACAAGAGGCTGATTAGGAAGGGTGGGGAAAGCAACAAATAGAAAATAACTAAGTTGCTTGTAATGAGCATTTAATTTGCTAAAATGCTCATTACAAAGCAAAGAAAATTGACAGGGCAAATTCAGGGTGTCAACAGAAAATCAGCAAGCAGCATTTCTGGTAATAGAAGAGTGCAGAATAACACTGCCAAGACTCAGTCTGACCTCTGTGCTCTGCAGAAGATACAGTGGGTTAGAGAGTGTGGACTGCTGGGGAGGATGAAACCACAGATCCCCAGATGCACTGAAACTGTAGTGATTAATGAGGCCTGAAAACAAATATTTTATTCTAATTTTCTTAACAGGAAATTCTACGTCTTGTCCTGTGGATTCTTTTTTTTAATTAAAGAAGGTGGAAAAGAGACACAGAAAATGTTGAAATGTTTGATAAACAATTCCAAATTGGAGAAAAACATTTTCCAATTTCTTCCACAAAAAATATTTTTCTTCTCATTTTGTTACCAGGTACACAGAAAAGAAAGAAGACCTGGCAGCAGGGTTTGGAAACTGACACATTCAGGAGTTGGAGGACAAAGATTTGGAAGGAGGCTCCAAATTCACAGTGATTCCAAATGAGGGATTCCTTTCAAGGATTCTCTTGCTTAAATCCCCCTTTTTATAAAACAGGTTGGTATGGGTTGGTGACCTGCAGGGCCATGTGCTCCTGGCAGGGACATCCATTGGTGGGATGAAGCTGGTGGGTGGTGAGCAGAGGAGGAGGTGATGGAGCTGCACATCAGGAGGAAGTGGTAGGTGGAATGTGGCCAGAGCACCTCTACCCACAGGCATGAATCCATGCACAAAAACCCTTTGTGGATGTGTAATAACTTCCAGGACCCTGAGTGTCATAATAACTTCTCCTGGGACCTCCTCACATGTTCCTTGTCCCAGTGCCTGAGGCTGTCCCCAGCTGCCCTGCTCCTGGCTGGGGAGGCAGAATGCCCTGGCTGTGGCACTCTGCTTTGCCATACCTGTGCACTGATAGTAACTACTTGTGCCCTAGAAAGTTAATTGAATTTAAAATTGTGCCTTACTTTTACCTGAATGGTGAAAATTAAAACAGTATTAATTTAAAGGGGAAACTAGTTTCACAGAGAAAACTATTAGCAGTAATCATATTTTTCCTGCATGTTCTGCTTTGCATCCAGATATCTCATCAGCAGGTGCACATGTCACTGCAAAGAGCAATGAGAATGTGTGGTCAGCAAATACATATTTGTCTGTAATTTCCCTAGCAGCTTTAAGTTTGGCTTTTTGGTTGCATTTAAAACTGCTATAGGTATTGTGGAAGCCTCTTTGACTAGAGATGAAAAATGCATCTCCTGAGACAGTAGGTGAGAGGTCTTACTTTAGAAGGAAGGAGAGTGAAAGATACTTTTTCAAAGGTGTTCACCTACAGTCACAGGCTTACTGCAGGTCCAAACCTTGCCAAAAGAGCATGAAGCATCTGATTTTCAGCTAGTTATGGACTGAATTAGCTCTGCCCCACTGCTTTCCTCCTTCGAACTGTTTTTATGATGTTATGTTGAGAAAGCTTTGTTGAAGTTCATTTCCTAGTCTGGCTTTGTGAGCAGATGCAAGTGCTCAACCATGGTTTCTGCTACCTCCCATGGAAAACACACCAGCAAAGCAAGCAGACAGAGTTTGGAATTCATCTGATCTCACATAGCTACAAACTACAGCACTTCTGTGTCACTATCACTTCAATTAATATGAACTATGATAAGAAACTGTTAAGGAAGATTAACTAGGTAAAAAAAAGCACTATTTTTTCAATCATATCAATTTAAGAAAACAAAAGACAACTGATTGCTCTGATGTAATAAAAATATGAAATATTTTTTATATTTATATAAAAGTAATAAAAACAAAAACATGGCAGTTTCAGTAATGTTTTGTTTTCTTTTTCCATTAGATCTGAGAGAATCAGAGAGTTTCCCCAGTGAATGCAACTGACTGAGTGATTTCACTTATTCCTTCTTTGGATTCAATTAAGTTGCTGCCATCTGCTTAGTGTCCCACATACTTTTGAGGAAAATTCTTTTCACTCAAATGGTTACGTAATGGTACGTGGTTTCTTGCCATCCTCTAATGCAGTCACTGAAAAGACAGAGCTAAAAATAGAAAAAAATTAGTTATGATCACCATCAATTGCTATCTGTGTTCTGTCTTCTTTTAAGCCTGCCCTGCAGCAGGCTGTTAGCTCCCTTTAAACTCACTTTCCTTTCTACTTCTACTCCTAAAGACCAAAAGTACAACACAGATCATATAATTCCGTTCACCTGCTTTTTTACTGAGCTCCAGAATTTTTTTGGCTTATATGTATTCTCTAACAAGTCTTGGTATGAAATTTTCAGAAGATGTAAAACTCAGTTTTTCCCTTGATAGCCATCATTTTCCTAGCATCACTTAAATATTTGTCTCATTTCTCTGCTGTATCTGTTTGGTGCTAAACTGTATCCAGGGGTTTGTTCTGCCTTTATTATTGAGGTTAGAATCCTTAACTGCTATGCATTTCCACTGGATGAAAGATCTTAGTAAATAGTCAGAGAAGTATTTAGGTCATGCTTTTTACATCTTCAGGTGTTAATGGCCCATCTTTCCATTCTTGTATTCCAGTCCAAGAGTACAGGTTTTTAGCCCTATAAATAGTAAGTAGAGAGGGGCAATCATCTCCCTATACTGACTAGATATGCACCACCTTCCTTGTTCATAGCATTGCACTGAAAGCTAATCCTCAGCTATGTGTCCACTGTGACTCCAAAATCCTCACATATTTCCAAGCAGCAGACAAACTAAAGCTTCAAGTACCTTGATATAGTGTCTAGAGATCTGAAAGATTCATAAAAACCCAAAAATTAAAATAAAGAGAAGGCACCAGGGAATATGAGTCCTTGCCAATATATGTATAACGTCATTGCACCCCATCACCATAATTCTTGAGAAGTTGCCAGTAGCATATTAGGCAATAGGATTGCTATCTGGTTTGGATGTTCCAGTCAGTTCTTCACCTCCTTCCTGAGGGTGGAGAACTGCCTTTGGACTACATGGTTTTCCTTTTGCTGGAATTCTCATTCAGATTTATTTTTCCTAACTGTTTCGTCTGCCCTACATGTATTCAGGGAGGACAAAGCTGGGCGACATGCCTCCTACATATGGTGTGGAAAGCACTGAGGCTTGGGATGTTCATTATTCCCATAGGAGTCAGCTCCATGGTCTCCAACAAGCTGCCCAGAAACATCTGTCTCTCTTACAAGGCCAGAGTTTGTCTGTCAGGCTGTCTGAAGACTACTGCTAGCTGGATGTTCACTGGACATTAGCATCTGTTTTAAGAGTATTGAGCAACACCTTGCAACAGCTGGGATGAAAATGCCAAGTTACATTCATAGACACTTCAACAGGAGTGCAGAATGTTAAGTACTACAATTGCAATGTGGAGGAAAGGCTAATATTGCTCTAATTCCCATGCAAAATGTCTGTAATGATCACCTGAAGTTTAGTGCTTTAGCTTCATCACATCATCTGCAAAAATGGATGTTTCTTCTAGCAAAGTAACAGCAATTCTCCATGATAAATTACATGAAGAATCCTAAATGCTATGCTGAAAGTCATGCCAACAAACACCTTTTATTTAGAGTGCTATGAAACTGAATAAAAAACACATTAAACTTACTATAGATAAGAAAAAAACAGTTGGAGAAAAAAAAAACCCTAACGAAATAAAGTTGCTTCTCACTGATCACTGGCTTCCAAGGAAAATTTAAGTGTTTACTATGGCAAGAGACATTGCTATTCCCATAAACTCAAGCTTTTCTTGCTGATGCCTATTAATGATCCCCCATTAATGATCATTCATCATCTTTCTTTCTCCATTAACCTCTCTTTCTGTTCGCTCCTCCAGTCTGTGAAAGGCCCAATGGACTAATATAGTGTAGCTAATTTTTAAAAACCCCAAGTCCCTTTTAAAAAACCCAACACGTTTCCTATCTGAGGAGTAACAACAGAAACTTTTATTTCACCCCAGGACTCAGTCCATATGACACCTATAAACAATAAATCAAAGCACCAGCATCACCCTTCTAACCTCCACGACTACTCATACTGGGGTAAATAAAAAAAGCTCCTTTTAATTTTTTTGGATAAATATGAAATAACAGCCCAAGAATACAACGGGCTGGCATAGATGCATTTGGTATCATTGTAAAATGAAGTTTATAAGGCTAATCCAGTCACCAACATTTTAGAAGTTGGAAAACTTTCTGTCCCAGATGGCTTAACAGGTGACTCCTATAAATTACACAGTACATTACAGCAGGATCCACCAGTCTTGTTAGAATAAGAAGTCAGTCAGCATTTCCATTATAAACCTGTATTTTCAAAGTTTATTAGATAGCCATAAAAACATTCTCTAAGCTGAGTCTTGGCACACAGTGGATTTTCACCTTATGAACAAACTTTCTGTGTTACAGAAAGTAGGATAATCATCTGAAACTCACATTTCAAATTAGATCAAAATTTTCAAAGCTGATTAAAACCAAAACCTCTGAAATTTTTAGAACTCCTCTTGCTCTTCCTGCTTAGTTACTGAGGATATTAAGTATAGCAAGGTTTTGTTCCTTTATGACCTATGATTTCTTGCTAACTGATCCTGAAGGGAGGTTGTTGAATTTGCAAGATAATTCCTTTCAGAAAAGTGCACCAGAATGTCATAAGGGGAATCCTACACCATATTATAACAGAGGGATATCTCAAGCTATGGTGAAAGGAAAAAAAAGGCAAATACAGTCTTTGAAAAAAAACTTTTAAGTTTGTCTGCAGTCTGATTCTCTGTCATTAGGTCCAATAATTGAGGTGAAATAATTATAACTAAACTATACCTGAACATTTAAGGTGGAAATGAAACAGAAATTCTAAACCTCCGCATCTCACGTATTTCTCACTCTAATCTTCAAATACTGACTTTTAAACATGTGCACAGCAGGCTTAATCTCAAATAGCCCAGAAATAGTAGCTCAGGCACAGAAACAGGACTTTGAAGGACACGTGGTGATTCTTTAATATGTAAAGTATTAAAACCACTTCTATAAGTATGTCTGAAAATTGAGGCAGACAACAATGTGAATTCTGTGCCATTTAAAGTTTCTTTGCTTAATGCAAGGAGTTCAATCTGTATAGGTTGTTAGCTCAGACATTTGTGTCCACACACTTCAGTTCTGTCTGCCTGTGTTACAGAAGTATCATCACTCTGGAGGTAAATGGGGCACCTCAGAGACCACGGCCCCTACAAACCTTGGCTCTCACAGACTCACACCAGCCACATTGTGCATGCTGAGCACAGTGCTGTTACCAGTCCCATGGGAGAACAGTCAGCATCAGACAGCTTTCAGAGGATCTTCTGGATCAGCCACTGCCTGTTCACATGCCTGCCCTGCTCTTCCAGATGAAGCAAGAAGGCAGAACCACAGCTTTGTCTCTTAAATTTTTGAGAGGAGTTGACTGACTGCATGACTAACATCTGAAGTTGCCATTTTGGTTCAGTCCTTCAAACACATATTTTCTCTGAACAAATAAAAGATTCCAGCAATTTCTAAAGAACAGTTCACATGCAGACAGGCTGGGTCAGGTACAAGTGTTGGCAAAGTCAGGGTTATTTCCACACTGTCAGTCAGGCTATGCACATATCCTATTTCTTCCTCCAACCTAACTGCAAAGTCCACTGAAGTCTATGGAGGGCATCTTTCTTTAACACCTTGACTTCATCTCACTGTCATGCAGGAAAGTGTGGAGATTCAGAGCTTTGCATCTGCTTTGTACTGCTATAATTCCTTACAGGAGTCCGAGGCAGGTCAGTGGCAGTTTGAGCTGGTCAGGCAGTAACAGGCAAGAATCCAGACTGTCCCACTGAACAGAATGCATTAATTTGTTGTAAGAACAAATAAAACAGAGTAACAACTTAACAAACCAGAAGTACAGATGAGAAATGTCACATTGAATGAGAAATGTCACAACTTCACTCCCTAGGCTGACAGCAACAAGACAAGAGAAACTCCCTTAACTTCCTCAGTGCTTCATCAGTTCCCACCTCACTTGTGCTCAGCTACTCTCCTTACTGGGATTTTGCTCCTTCAAATCACAACATTACTAATGTATACTACACACAATTTACTGTATTTAAGTGCTTTTGGAAGAATGTAAGTGAAACTGGTTTCTGTTTATATTTTGGCTTCATACCTGAGAAATCCAACATCAGTGATGCCTGCTGTTCTTTGCTACAGACTTCATTGAGCCTTTGCTCTGCATTGCCTCAGACCCAACTTGTGTGAAGTACCCTCCCTCACAGACTGAACTTCTCTCCATACCAATATAGGAAAGACAATAAAGAAAAAGATAGGATAACTATTGACAAGGCACAGACACATCATCCTCACAGTGTTTTTATGTTGGTTACATTCTGGTAAAATCACCGTATTCCAGCCATGTTCTGATATGACAAAATTGCACAACAAGTGGTCTGGGAAAGGCATAACAAAGGTCAAGCCCAACCAAGGGAACATTTCACAATCTTCCCGGCCCAGAAGGCTTCCTATGGTCTGAAAGATCCACAGACAAAAGGAGCTCTTTCCCATGTGATTCCTAAACTTCTGTCAGCTTTTGCTTTCTTCATATAAGTACAGAAACAGGAGATGACATGCAAACTTTATAGTGAGAAGAGCTTTTACAGTCTCTATGGGCAGAAGAATGTTTGCTTAATGTCTTTCACATTTAGAGAGAACTATATTCCTCTTGAGATTACTCCTCTGCGTTGTTTTTATCTAAGGGATGTGAGAAGGGCAATTAAAAGGACATACTTGGCTGCAGCAACTCCCCAAACTGTAGCTACAAGATCTATATGTGTTACCCCTTGATCCACACTATTTTTCTTTGCTACTTTTGTTGACACTATCTAGGTAGTGCTAAGTCCTCCAGATCTACTGATTTCCTGTGGAAAACAAGACATTGTTTTCAACAGGGTAAATGACTGATGGAGTTTGGATTTCGTTCTCTGCAGCTTTTTCATGCATGTTTTTCTCTTTCAGCCTTGTAGGGTTGTCTCACTAATGGCATCCCCATTCTTTCCAGCTACCAAATACTGAGTTTTCCCCTCCCTGTTTCCAGAGGAGGTGGAACACCGTTTTTAACTGGCTTTGTCTACTATTTTATTTTATTTTATTTTGTTTTATTTTATTTTATTTTATTTTATTTTATTTTATTTTATTTTATTTTATTTTATTTTATTTTATTTTACTTTATTTTCTATCTTTTTATTACAGATGGAAAATGCAATATTCCTGTTACAGTAATTCACCTGTAGACACAGTATATATGGAAAAGTCCATCTAGCAGCCACCTCAGAGTCCCTGTACCAAGTCTGGGACCTAATGCCCACCAAAATAGGGTTTACAAAGGCATCATGAAGGTTATTTTTCGCACCTTTATTGTCTTTGGGTTAGTTCACTGTACCCCCAAGGTTTTGGACAAGAAATCGAGAATTTATTAAAGATAAAATGTGGTTTTGCATCCTAAAATATGCAGGTTAGCTTTAAAGGAAAAGTTTGCCTCGGGGGATTTTGGATCAGCAAGTGATTGACCCACAGACCATGTCAGCAGGTGGTGAGTAGCCATAAAGACTTCTGAACTTCATTGGGCTTCCTTGTTTTGCAAAATTTAAACAATGCTGTGTTTCCTGGTTAGAAGGACCACCAGCTTTTGTCTTAAAACCTTCATAACCTAATAAAACAACAGCAAAAAGAAGTATCTGTGAAAAACTGTAACCATGGCTCAATTAAACTAACATCTAAGACAAAAAAATCCCACTTGTTTCTGAAATGCTTTCCACACAAATAACACCTTGCTAATCAACAAAGTTCAAAAAAGATTCATTAAAGGTAAGATTGTGGCCATCAGACTGCAATGTGATGCATAAGACAGTAATAAAACACAAGTCATCCTCTGATGCCAAAAAAAAAAGATTATATTAAGCACATTTTAAGAAGCTTTAACTCGATAGTTTAATTTGCTACTTGGTGACAGTGCCTTATTGCACATGTTTAAATATTTATTTGCAGTTTCCACCTGGAATTCAACAAACTTCTGTTTAACAGCCAGAAATCCCATTTTTGACAAGTAGAGGGACCAAACAGGCACTTAATTTTTCCGAGTAAAATCGGTGATTTCTGTGGTTTCTTTAAATGTATGGGCTAATTTAAAGCACTGGAGCAACTGGAAAATAACAAGAGTCATTTTATGGTGAAGGCCTTGAATACACACAGAAGTCTTTGGTCCTTTATGCAGGGACAATGACTGTGCAGCAAACTTCAGTATTACTGAGAAACTTAGAGAAAGTGTAGATGCTTGGATTTCTATTTTTACACAAGTGAGCAATGCAGAACATAAAGTTCCTCCCAGCTTTGGCAAGAGCTCACAGGTAGAGCACAAGGACAAGGCAGGACATCCAGAGCCTCTGACCTACAAGTCATCTCTATTAGCAGGCTCAGCTCCTGGAAAACGCAAGTGCCTTAAGTCTCATTCCACAAAAGAACAGACAAGTACTCCATGCTATCTTCTGCTTGTCCCATAGTACATGAACAGACTGGGGCACTCATCAAGCCTGCCCTGAGGCTCAACAACTTGTCATGTCCTTGTCACATAGAGTCTGTCACTTGCCAGGCATCCAGACGGGTACCCATAGACAGGCACTAGGGCATTGGTGTATATCTTTGCTTAAACCCATCACTTAAGCCTGTGTTTTCCAATTTATCTACTTGTACACTTTGCTTTTATCCAGTTTGACAGAGCAATCCTGTTGAGAAATTTTTAACTTTTTTAAAACTTCAAGTTTTTAATAACTAACAGCAGTGATCACCCTTGGGTTTGGATACCTTTGTACACATGTGCATAAATACGCACACATATGCATATGGTTGAGTGGATGTAACTGGTCTGACTTCATGTGTATGCTGTGAGCAAATTATGTTAAGTATCAAATAAACAGAGAAGAACATCTAATTCCTATCCCAAAGAAGAAGCTGAATAAAGTAATTTAAAAGACAGCACAGAATCCAAGGAATTAAACAAATGTTTTGCAAATATTTCCCTCATTACTCACTTGTTTACCGTGATTCTTAACCTAGTTTTCCACAACTGTGCTTACCCTGTCTGTCCTATCTGTCCATCAGTTTACCCTAATTGTATTTGGCAGACAGTAGACATCTTAGAGGACACTCACACATATTTGCTGAAAATCTGAAATGTCTGATGGAAACAGGAGAAGAACTCAGCTGTTGTTCAGTCTGTTTGGCAGCAGCTGACCAGTCCACAGCCATATGTTCTCTAGAAAATTAATATGGATGTGTCTCTGATCATCACACACAATGTCTTGCTCAACAGCAGAAAAAAACATAAGAGAGCTCAGAGTACTGTGGAGGAGGAATAGACCAGAGGCAGAATTGACTGTGCTGTTGCAGAGGTAGACTGGCAGTATGGATAGTGCTCAAGAGGGCAGGAATAGAGTTTACTGCATTGAAATAAGGCATATAAGACACAGGAAAACAAGCCTAAATGAAACTGCTAATTCTGCTACTCAGGGAGTTTTGATCTTTGCACAAAAATACCAAATCCTTTCCCTCAGATCAGGCTTCCTTCAGTGCTCAGGCTCCTCATCCTCTCACCATGGAAGGCCTCAACTTCCACACCTGCTTCCCCAGGAAAAATTTTGTTTGGGAACTGCCAGAAGTCTAGTATGCTGCTTGCACCAGGAGAGAGCACTTGGCAGCCTTTGCTCAGCTCAGATATCTCAGACTGTGATATGTCTGGATCACACCAGCTCCTGGGACTAAATCCTCCAAGCCACTCCCACACTTGAGCTCCTTCCATGGCAGTGAAGTGCATCTCCTCCAAGCCCCTGGCCTGTTCCCTCCAAAATATCTCTTCCTTTAATTGGTCTTGGCTAAGGAATGAGTACAAATAAATCCATTGATATCACAACTTAATGCTCAGCATCTTAATGCATCAAATCTTTATATGACTAAACTTAAACTCTCAGAGATACAATGTAAAGCTAGTCAACATCCATAAATCCAGCAGTTATAATGAAAATAATGTAGCAGAGAAAGAGATTTAACCACATACAGAATAGCTGAAAGTAATTCACGCTGTCTACCCAACTACCTGCCAACAAGGTTGTAATTCAGCTGACAGTGTTCTCAACAGATGTTGTCTGACTGTCAAAAAAAATAAAATGTCTGGATTCATTTCCAATATAGAAATGGAATGGAAATAAATATGAAATATTTTGCCATCTGTTACATTGCTGAGTCACTAGAGAATATTATCCCCAAACGTGCATACTTCTAGATTAATTGGTCTATAGCTGTCTGGCAACTAGAATTCAAAAAAAAATTCTCCAAGGCACTGATTCCACCACATTACAGAAGATATATGGAGATGACTGCTGCAAAGAGAAATATTAACCCAAACACCAGGAGAAGGCTACAAGAAATCCTTGAAGATACCGTGCTGTCTTATTATACATTAATTAATTCACAGATTTTTACAATGAGCCTCATGAGAGCCTGTAAATATTGTGTCTTCAACTAAATCACTATTGCCTGGACTTGCACAGCCTGTGCTTGCAGGGATCTCTGTGTGCTGCACAGCAGGGTGGGATTGGGGGTGGAGAAAGGAGAAAGAGGGATTTCTCCCCAAGGAGAAGGAGGGATTTCTTGGGGTGAGACTTTGTGTTTATGTGTTTTTTGAATGCATGACCCTAGTGGGAGCAGCATAAAGCTCCAGGCAGAACAAAGTCTTCAGGAGCTGCAGATTATGCTGAGATAATTCATCCATTTCAAGCAGCTGTGATGGTACCCGGAGGAGCACTAAGCCTCCTCACCTTTGTGTCCTTTTTTCCAGGGTTTTAATCATCACACCTTGTCTCACCAGGACGTACATGCCTGGCACTCTTGGAGGTGCGTTCCTGTGCACAAGATGTCAAATGACAGCTGCAGAGGAAAGTCATGGCAGCCTAGGAGGACTGGGATGGCCAAGCAGAATCCACTGTGTGTCCTGCCTGTATGAGGCTGGAGGCACCTCCATGACTTCTCTGCTAGTTGATAATTCCCCCTCAGCAGTAAAGTTGTTACCTGATGGACATCTGCAGACAAAATACCTAGTTTATGAACCAATTAGGTGGCATGAAAGGATCAGGATCATCTGGTCAAGGCTTGTGTCACCTTCTCAGAGCACAGCAAAACTCTCCAATCTTTTTCAGGATATAATGGATACTTTTCAACTAGCTTAACATAAAAGAAACTGTAACCCATCAGCTAGATCTCCACTAGACAGGAGATCAGTCCTCTTGCAACTCATGTAAGACCAACCATGAGGTATTTGCCCACACTCTGCTTCATTACATGGGTCATTTTCTCAAGTCAAGCATTAGGCCAAGGTTACCATTGTGATACTGCAATGGACATCAGTGGGCTGCACCAAGTCTGTCTCAAACCATGCCCACTATTTACCTATCTGTGCTTTACTCCACTCAAAGGAAGGCATGTTTGGCAGAGAAAAGCAACCCAATGGCACAGTAGAACTGACTCTTTAGAAACCCTCTTTTCTACTTCATAATATTATTTCCACATGATCATCTTTTTATTGCTAATTGCTAAATTTCACCCATCATCCATTGCAGGAAAAGTCAGAGAGAGCGAGCTGGGACTTTGACTCACACCCAGACAGCCTCTGGGATGAGGACAGTTACAGCCCAACTTATCCCTGTGAGAGCCATTAACTACCAACCAGGATGTACCAGAAATACTGCACAAGAACACACTCCTCTAAGGCCCTGGGCAGCTTCAGGTTACTTTGAAATCAAAGGGAAATGTGAATGCTAAAATCTCTCATCTGAGCACAAACCTGTAGTTTAGATAATCTCTGTAAAGACTCTACACTTACGTAGTCAAAAAGCTAAAAACCTACCACTCTTCTCAAATCAAGCAATGTGAAGGGTGGTCGAGAATTGCAAACCATCCTAGATATTTTTGAAAATAATATTACATCTAATACCATAAAACCAAAGTTTGAGAACCAGCCTTTTTGCAATGATGACATTTTATGAGTTGTATTTCAATGAAGTAAACACATTTAAAGAAAATGGATTTGTTGACTGAGGTTTTTCTGCTCTAATATTGGTTAACATTAGTGAATAATTCAAAAGGTTCTAACCATTCAGTTTAAAAATTAGGCAGATAAAGGCATATGTTCAGATACCGGTAATCTAAAGTATTCATAGTAATAAGAGAGTCTCGAGACCATGCACTAGGAACAGAAAATGCAGACAAGAAGTTGGCCTATTCTGTTTACTTGAAGCACATGGTCTCACTGAATTCAACAGAAAGAACAGACAAAAGCCAGAAGACAGAAAAGAAGATGTGGTAAAAACCAATCCACATAGGTTACACCAGGAATCAATAACATTAAACAGCAGAAAAAGGCAGTATTACACCAAGAGAGAGGGGATAAGATGGGAGAGAAGAGCAAGTCTTAATGAATAAAATCAGTAAATCAGGCCAACTCCCCAGAAAGTAAAGACAGCTCAGACAAAATTTCCAAGGTGTTTGTAGAAAAATGCAACAACAAAGAGAAATAATTTAAAGGAAGTAGAGACAGCAGCATGGGGAGACTAAGAGAAAAAAAAGCAAAAGACCCAACAGAAAAGGTCTGTAAAGATTCAGCAGGAATGGTAGTGTCAAGAATAGCCCATATGCACTGAGCTTTTGGAAGAGAAGACTCAGTCACGTTTAAGACAATTATTCCACGTGAGCATCATCATCCCAAAATTCATCATTTGCATGTTTGGTATTGAAATTGAAGTAAACCTTTCCTTGCCCTGGTCATATGCATATTGTTCAACAGCAAGAACACCATTCATCATACCAATCAGGCCAGGTTCACCTTTTGTCACATGATCAATGTTGTAGCTCTCATGCCCACCTCTCCCTGCATTCTGAAGCAAATACAGATCAAGATTCTCAGTTTCCCTACGGTGCTAATGGTTGCTGTTCTGCATAGTGTCTTCTCACAGAAGGTTTGCTCATTATTACCTCATCCTACTGCAAAGAGAGCTTCTTCAAGGATCTGGTTCTTTCCTCTCTGCCATGAAGTCCCTAACCTCTTCTCCATCTTTGAGTTACATATGGTCATCACCTCTCACAGGATGTCCAAGCAGTTTTGGACCATCATGGCTGTCCCCTCTTCCAGAATTTTCTGTCAAGACAAGACGTGCTCTGTCCCACTCCCCCTACCCAGCATCAAGTCTTAATGACTTTGCTATCAGGGAAGTATTGATGGCTGGGCAACAAGATAATGCTTGAGCCATGCAAAAAGCTGTAGCTATGCAGAAAGAAGTAGTTACTTTGTAACAGGGTATGTATGTCAATGAAGCACTTTTTAGAAATCAGCAAATTTAGCAGAACAAGCTAACTGCAAAAGGTAACCACTGGCTATTTGAGCAGACAATCTTGTAAATGCATGTGCAGAAAACAGAGGCGAAAAATCCAAGCTCAAGGAAGATTTCTGAGCCTTCATCAAAAACGACCACCAGGAGGCTGATGACCATCTCATGCAGAAACCACGCATATGCTACAAGGGCTTATATAATCATGTAATTAGAAACTATGCTGCAATATGAAAGTTGGAAAAGTATAATGTGCACATTAAGGAAAAAAGTATAAAAGCTAGTGCTGTGTAAAGAATGGATGAGTGAGTTTGTGGTGGAGCTATCCCCCTCACTCCCAGCATCAAATAAACAAATACCTGCTCTCTAGGCCTTATACTATGGAGTACTGTTTTCTTGCCTAGTTTTCACACATCAGTATCTAAAACAGAGCTTTAAGGGTTTTTTCCCTTAAATTGCAGATGTCCAGGGCAGAGTCTCTGCTCCTGGGTTGCAAACATTGCCTTTTCCTACAAATTAACTTTCAGAATACACCAGATAGGTAAGGCACCCTGTGGGTAGCTACTCATCTGGGTATGCACAGCTGAAAAGACCCAGAATGAGTCACTTCACTTAGTGAATATCTCTTAGAGCTGAATAACTCATTGTATAGGCTTTGCAAAGATAAGTGAGTGCTCTGGAGTGTTGGGTTGAAGGATTTTTTTCTGGTAATAATATTGGGAGCTATGGTAGCTTTCCTCTCCTTACCTTTTTTGTTTTTCTGAAACTTTTCTTCATGGGATTTCATTTGCCACATGCACAGGTGCATACAGTGCACAGGACAGTCTTAAGTGTTCTGTTTGTGATACTGGTGATGATTTTCTTCCTGTCTTGTAGAAAGGGAAAAATCTGAACTCCTTTTCTAACCCCAGTCACAATATGTCACTCTCTTTTTATACTCTCCCCAAAGCATTCACTGCAGTCATCGCTGGGTATTTGCCCTGTGGCCCAGTCCAGCATAACTGCTCCTATATTCCTGCCTACTCATACCAAATATTCTGGGAGTGGACATGGCAGCTTTCCAGTGTTTACAGCCTGTGCCTGTGTGCTGTTTCTACCTGCTAGAAAGTGTCAGCTTGACTTTCACTGGCCTGGATGTGTACAAGACAACAGGATTCACTAGAACAAGAACTTAAAAAAATGAAGTGACATTTTATTCACTGCAAGAGAGAGATGCAGCATGATAATGGGTACCCAGCAATGTGCTGGAATTTAAGGTTTTTTAAATTAATCTACAGAGCTATGTCTGACCTGATCTAGCAGTGGCAACAGTCCTGTTTTCACAAAGCAGTTGCCACCAACATCACTTTCAGTGGTGTTCTCATAATTTTTAACTGGACACTTGAAGAAAATGGACAGCCCTGAGGTGGCTTTCAGTCACTGATAAGGAATCCATATTTCCAGTTGTGTTTATCTCTTTTAATAACTCCTGTAGCTTGGATCAAAGACAGTCTGTCCAGCTCTTTGATACTGCACCTGCTGGGGAGAAGTTCTTGGCAGGCCCATAAATGTCAGTGCTTGTGTCTTCCCAGTTTGGGCAAGATCAAGTTCATGGTGTTCTGTTTTTTTAAATAAAGAACAGAATAGAACAAAACAGAACCTGAATGTTCAGTTGGCAAATACAGATCAATGAACCAACTCATAGATTATTACATAATACATGAGATGGTTAAGATAAACATGTATTAAACAGGTAAGATGCTTAAAAACAAAATGAGACTGGAAGTTACACTTCCTTTTTAAATATATTCCCCTAGGAAAGTCAGTACTCATCCTAATTTAGAATGCTTGCTTAATACTAGTAAGTATTCACTTCTTTTCTCCAAGAATAGTGAATGTTTCTACAAGCTGAACAAGCAAAGGTGCACTTGAAAATGGGGTAAGAGAGAAGGCTTAGCTACTAATGCCATGATGAAAGTCTCTCATTCTGATGTGTGTAAATGAAATCTCCACATGCTTGATTTCTAGGCTTTTTTTTGGCAAATATGGCCAGCATGAAAACAGGAGAGAAAAAAAGAGGAGAAAGACTTAAAGGGGGGAAAAAAGTAGAGTAGGTCTGTGCAGCTTGTTTTACTCCGCTGCTGGTGAAATAAAAACTTGTTTCCAAATAGCCGCACAGCTCCCAATAGCCCTGACTGGCTATTACTCCACTGTTCTGGCAAGTTGCTAATGGCCTTGCATTTTCTTTTATTGTCATCAAGAGTGTCTGGAGTTCATTAAGAATTACAGGAATAGCCTCCATGCTTTTCAAACTAGATTTGGGAATACATGCAAAAGGGATCAATGATTACAGGCTTTGCTAATTCTATGGCAGCCCATCACAATCACTGGAAGAGTGAATAAGAAAAACAGCCATTTGGGAAGCTGTGAAAAGTTGTTAAGTATGGATAATAAACTGTTGTGAAAATGGAACATAATATCACTTATTTGGTAACTGTTGTATTTAAAAGTTCTACCAAGACAAAAAATAAACTAAAAAGATGGCATTTTCAATAGCTGTAAACTAAAAGAAAACCTCCTATTCTATGAAATTAAAATCAAATACTTGCACCCATTCACACACTTTTAACTGGCAATACAGATCTCACAGTGGCAAAGTTTACTTATAAGAGCTTATAAGACACAATCCTTTTCCTAAAAGGGAAAGAATGTATGCTGAAAACCCAGAGGACAGCTCAGGGAGCTGCTCACAGAGGATTAGATACCACATAAAAATATTCCATTGACTCAAACATGGGACAGAAGTAGAAAATATGGGCATTGAGGTTTTATTTTTTCTTCTAGTACTTCTATTACTTCTCAGCATGTAATATGTTTTTAAAGAGTCAGGAATGTACCGAAACATTTAATTCAGATTCTCAGATTTTAAAGCCTTTACATGTAGCAGTCTTGATACCTTCCACGCATTTTTCCTTATCTGTGAGTACTACTTATAACCAGATATTGAACTAGATGCCCCTACTCCAAATGCATGAAATGCTAACTGAAATGAGGCTGGATCCAAGTGAAGACTACTGCTTCAGAAATGGAAAATTAGACCAGACAAGGTAGTAAGAAATATAACCAAGAAAACAATTCCCTAATTGTTTAGGGCCAGAGTCAGCATCTGGCCTATCTTTAAGAGCTGATGTGAATTTCTGCAACTTGTAATCCTTTGCTACCCCTGGAAAGCATCAGAAAAATATTAGACCTACTCACCTGGTCAGTATGGGCTGACTTACTGACAGGCACTGGTCTTCTACAGATGGTGCAATTCACTTAACTGACCATTTTACTTTCATGTGAACCTGCAAAAAAGAGAGTACAGCTTAGTAACAAATGAAGAGCTGGCTGGGGACAGAAAAAGGAAACAGGCACAAGAGCACGTGGTTGTGCAACGCTTCTCTTGCCATCAATCTGGCCACCTACCACTGTCCCCTCACCCCAAAAGCCAGTTTCCACTCCTTGCCTTTGCATTTTTCAGTGGTCCCACACCCTCCAGTGCTATAGCACAGCAGAGGGAAAGGGAAACTGAGTGCCCCAACATTCTAAGGGGAAATTTCCCTAGAGTTACTGGAGGCAAAGACAGTGTTCACAAACACTGGTGAGCAACACTGGACACATTGCAGGATTGGACAAAAGGGAGAAAATGTCTGTTGAGCTGCATGTGAGCAGATACCAGGGGCTTAAGCTGTGGCTGACTGAATTGAACAAAGCCTAGGAGGTGAGAACATGGCCATTACTACGATAAGTCTACATGTTTTGATCTATACTATAAGGATGAGCATTATCAGGAGTAGCGATCAGGGCATACACATTCCCCTGGAGATTAATCACTGTTTGGAAAGAGCTGAGGGACAGACAGCCTTAGGGCATTAACCTCAAATGGCCATTAATCCCCCAAAATGCCATCTACCCATGCCTTTGTCACTATTAAAAGGTAAACAAAAAAACTTTGAAAGGGAAAGGGACAGACTGAAAACCAGTATTTTCTTCTTCCTTCCTTTGGGGCAGTTCAGAAGTGTGCAACAAGTCAAATCAATCAAATTTTCAAGTACTGAAATATCAAACTTTACTGGGACAAACAATTCTCCCTTTTCCTCCTCTCTCACTTAAGAATAAAAGTAAATACAGTGCCTATAAGGAACTGAGGGGAAGAGATGGACTGAGATACAATGCTGGGCTTTAAGCTAGCATATTTTATCCATTAAAAGGCCACGTCGATCTGACCACTGTGATCAGTTTTTGAGATTCAAAATAGAAAAAATGATCTTCGTACTAGGCGCAACTAACTCCCAAGATATCTGTATACACATAAAGTGAAATAATTAGACCTTGAATGAAAAATCTTGACAGTACAAAGAAAGACCATGATCTAATATCAGAACAAAGTTAACAGATGTCATTAAGTGAGACAATTAGCTGATGACGGAAGGTCGCACCCAGTTTACTTTTCACAGTTGACAGATCAAAGTTATTCGTTCTGTTTGAGCAAAGACTGAATACAGTTACCCTAGGAAAATCCTTTCACATAACATTAAGTCTCTCTCTGTCTTGTGTTTTTTAGACATGAATTGTCAGGAAAAATACTAGTGAAATAGTACAGAGCAAGGCAACCAGCTCAAGTCATAGTGAATGGAAATTCCCTTAGTAGTAGGTAAAAATAAATGTGTAATTGTATCCAGCGGCCTTTACACTCATGTGAATCACATGCCTGAGATATTATAAACCTGACTCTAGCACGAGTTATGCAGCTGTGAATTGGGAGAAACCATTAAGCCTGACACAGATCCAGCCCCCAGGTCCCCTCTGATGCCAGTTCTCATTGTCCATCCTCACCCACATTCCCCTCTCTGCCCCAACCCCTGCCTTGCTATCACTCTAACCCAATTATCCAGTGCTTGGGCACAAGGCCAGGAAGGACCATCCCCATTGCAAGTGGCAGTGGGCTGGGTGCCATTGTAAGTAGTAGGGGAACAAGGTGACAGGTGGCACAGGGAGAAGCATAGCTGCCTTTCCTCTTGTCAAGCCCCAGCCTGGTGCCCAGACACCACCCTGTGCTCTGGTGGCCTCAACAGGTCCCTTCAAGTCACTCTCCACCAGTGTCAGCAGAGCAGTGCAGCACCACCACCAGCACTGGGGACACACCGCTGCTCAGCAAGGCATCACACCCCTCATGCCCAGGTGGGCATCCAGCATGGCTAATGCAAGCTGCAAATAGTGAGTTCGGTTGCCATAATTCCTTTTTTAGCATTAGATTTTTACATAGTATCTGTCCAAGTTTTGGATAGTTACTATTAGTGTTGGGTTTTGCTCCTGGTTTTTCTTGTTTGTTTTCCAGAACTGGAAGAAAAAGGAGTATTTTAAACTCAGATTTTAAACCTGACCTACTTCCTACCTTTTCTGTTACAAAGTGTGATTAATTTTACATTGGTTTTCACTTAAAGACTGAACTTTCGCACATGCAGTCCTGAAATCTGGAGTGAAAAAACACACAGGCAACATCCTCACCTTCAGTAAATTCACTTTAGTCCAGCTGTGCATTCAATATTTGTCCATTTACTTAATTACACCATCATATAATATGCAATATGGTACTATGTTTTTCTTTTGTCCATTCAGTCTACAGGCTTGATTCGGTTGCTTTAAAAACTATGAGCCTTTATCTCAACACTACCCACTTTGTATTCAAGCTTTCAATAATGCACATGTCCCCATCTAAAGAGAAAGGAAACAATAGCCTTCAAATAAGTCACAGAACAGGTATTAAAAACATGCTCATACAATAATAAATAAAGGGGAAAATAGCACATTTATACAGCAATACATATATTCATAAACTCAGTGTGGTAAAGTTTCAATAGGCTGCAATTCAAATATTTGAAACAGGGCTACAAAACCCTATGTCAGCTAAAGTTACCATTTGAATGCAGAGAGACTAGCACTAAAGAATGTTTTAAAATGCAGAAAGATTATGCTGGCCACTACCCTGTGCAAACTGGGGGATTTGTTGCCTGCCAAACCTGCTGCAGGATGAGAATCAAGACATTCAGACCCTGACAGGAAAGAATGATTGCTTCATTGTGTGAAGGTATTTCTGTTACATGAAGCACACCAGCAGGGTTCTTCATCAGAGAAGCACACAGTGGATTATAAAATCTCTTAACTCTGTGGTCCTCAGGAATTTCAGCAGTTATCAAAGTAAGAGGACCAAAGAAAGTGGTGCCTAACAGAGAAAAGAAAGGAAGGATTTAACCTTTGTCCTGAGGGTGACAAAATAGCATCACATGGCTGAAAATCAGTCTAGCTTCAACCATGTGATGCAGTTGACACAGTCACTTTTGTGAAAGTTACAGGATGGCATCAGTAGTTGAAAGGTCATATTTGAAAGACTCTAAATTCACCATCAAAATACTGGCTGGAAGACTCTGTGAGGCCTTATTATGCAGCTACAAGTCAGGACATATTTGTTCCTTTTTGCACTGAAAGCCCTTGTAACATTCCCAAGAGCAGCAGGCAGACCACAGGAACTATAGCAGACAATTGAGACTTTATCTTGTGGTACAGGCAATGTACCAAATCTTACCTGTCATTGCACAGAGCCCATCTCCACCTGTCTTAGCACTTCTACTATGCCAATTACAGCAGCATTTAGGTGGAATTATGTGTGGACTTAATTGGCAGAAGACAATTTCTAGAGGCATCACTGAAGACATGGATCAAATTCTCTGCACTGCGTTGGTGTTGGTGTTGTTGGGAGAGCATAAAAATGTATTTGTGTGCTTCAATCTTCTTTTGAAGGAACATATGTTCCTCAAAGCAACAGCAGCTCTGTCACTGCTGTGGGTTCAAACAGACTGAATTTACCTGTGGAGCTGGTAATTGTACTTTATTTCCTCTTGTCAAGACTGTTCTGCTCTTATCTTCCATGATCCAATCCACCATGTCCTGTTCTTCTCCCACTGGTTTCATGACTAAGCCTTCTTGTAGATCTTCCCCTACCCAAGTAGCCAATCCATCCATGTCTGTCTGGACAAATCCAGCTCCTCACCACTGTTATGAGTGCTAACAAAGGTCATCTCCTACACATTCTCTTGCAGTATCCTCATCTACTTGTAAACATGTGCCTTTTTCCTGATAATTCTCTCTCTCCTCCATTTTTATCTTCCCCTGTATAACTCTGTAAATTACTCTGGCTCAGACACTTAGCCAGCTTAGCTTTCTGCTGAGATCCATGTGATCAGAATTCATTTCCTAAACTTTCCTTCTGAAGTTGTCCTGGGCTCCCATCATCACTGGTAACACCAAGAGGTTTTTCACAATCTACCCCACCTTTAGAGACACCAACTCTTAAGAAGTAGATGACACAGCTGTTTTTTGCCTCTTACAGATGAATAGTGAGCTTCTTTTTAAACTGACCTCTCACATTTATCACAGAAACTTGGACAGATCCAAAAATTTTCTCCATGGTTTTGTGATCCTATTTCTGCATGCTGACTCATACAGCATCAGATGAGAGCTCAAGATCCAAGAGCACAAACTGCTATAAGTATCTTTAAAGGGGCACAACATGAATTTCTCACACTCTTCTTAGAATATTTCCCCAAGTGTCTCTAAAGGGGAATGGGCAGACATCCTGAGCTGAATAGCCTTAAGCAAAAATTTTTCAAAAGAGTAGGCTGCCAGCCTGGGAGCAGCACTGAACTTCTGCATTCCCCTTAACCCAGAGTAACCTAGTAACCTTCTTGAAAGCAGATGAGTGATTCCAGTAAAACTTTTCCCAACTTGCCCATACAAGTAAGAAGACTGCAACATAGGTCCAGATCAATTTATTCTGCAAAACACCTTGAAAAAGCCCAGAAGCATACAGAGGCCAGAAGTCCCCCATTGTGCTTTGAAATGATCCTTTTGTTCCCCAGAAATCTCAGATCTAATCAATCAGCTCATGAAGAATGAAAGAAGCCAAATTTACAGTCAGCCTTCTTCTATCTATTTAAAAAAGAGGTACAAAGTTGTCAGAGCAGTACAATGTTTCTGTGCCTGTGACCAGACCTAGGAAAGGATCCCATGTGCAGCTATGGGTACCATTCATTGCCTTGCCCCAAGGCAGCTTCAAGGTGGCTATTAAGTAATTCCAGCAATGACAAGCAGTCCCTGATTGCTTTTCAGATGATTTTATGGACACACTACTGCCTAGGGAGCTATTAAACCACAGGCCACCCAGGCCATGCTGGATAGCAACAATTTTTCATAACTGTCTGTCACTCTGGCTCATCTCTTAATCCTGGATGATTTAGATTTTAGCTGTGCATCAGGCCCCACACTCTGGGCATGACACTTGGTGCCTGCTTCCCAGCTGGCTGCAGCTCTCACCATCACAGCACACACTGTCAGGCTTTCCCTGCCTTAGCCATCCTGTTCAGCTCTGAGGCATGTAAATATCCCTTCAGTCTATGAAGGGCATACTTCACAAAGGGCTCAACATTCTTCCCATGATAAGATTTTAGAATAGGAGGCTAACCCCAAATCATTTCAAAACAAACATCTTCTTTCCCCTATTTTATTGCCATGTCTGCTGTTTTCTGATAAAATTTTGAAGAGGAGGAATGTGCAACACATCCCAGAATATATCTCTGTGCTCAAAAGAAAGAGAGGGAGCTATTAACCAGAGTAGTGAATTAAAACTAATAAACACATCATTGTACCCAACATTCATGGAAAGGCTTCCTGTTGGAGGGAAGATCAGTGGCCAGTTCAACACATATTCTTCTTTTTTTATGGAAAAATTATACTCTTGGGGGTATCAAAAGTCACTTTTTATAGCCAAGTTCTAAATTTCTGAAACCTAAGACATATTACTGGAACTTATAATATTAACTATATTTAGTGGGCATTTTATTGTCCATACAAGCCATGCTATTAAAGAAAATATTTCTTTTCTAAGCTATATATATGTGTGTGTGTGTGTGTGTGTATGTGTGCACATGTGCGTGTATGCATGTGTCTGCTCTTGAAGAATTTCACATGGTCAGCAAAAGAGCTTTGTGTTTTACTTTTAAATGAATATAAATTCTCAAAAGATCTTACACTAGATGCAAAAGAAAGAAGAAATGGAGAAAGCATTTGTGACTGCAAGCAGCCAAAACAGTTCACAATCTGTGCACCAGCAAGAATTGGTCACATACCTTATTGTTATAACCTTGCATAAGTCATTGCTAGTTTTTGCCCACACACCAAGAAAATGTTTCAAAGGTCTGTGTCTCTTCAGACTCCTAATTCAGGAAATAGTTAGGAGTGGTTTCCATACAAAAAAGCAAGCAGATATGTTCACATTTTAAATGAGAGGGACAAAAGCAGAAGAATCCAAGTAATAGTTCTGCTTGAGCACGTTTCCCTCTGTGACAGTCTGCACTGAACAAAATAACAGCCTGGGTCTGCAGGCATTAAAGGGATGGGAAATGCTAGAAGTGCAGTCAGGGGAAAGTAGAGATGACATCTGTCCAGCAATATCACATATGAGGTGGTGAAAGGGAAATGTCCAGCCACATCCTCCAACACAGACACTGAAATGTTTACTCAAAATTCCTAGTCAAAATACTGGGAAGTAAGCTCTGCTTTCCTTTTTTTCCTCTTTTACCAGTAACCTGGGAGGTTAGCTATGCAAAGGTAGCTCTCACAGCCATCTCAGACTTGTTCAACAGCAGCATGAAGGGAACATGGAAGGAAGCTGTTGCCACAGAAGTGGTCACCATATATATATCCATTTACCATGCACCCAGACCCAGCTGTTGGAGAGCAAAGAAATGTTTGCCAATAATTGCTGCTTTCAACCAGTCATCTTCCTAGCACAGATAGAGGCCTTAAAAGTTGAAAACTGCAGATCTGGCATCACACTCAATCTCAAAAGAGAATAAAAATCTTGATGGTTTTTCGCTTTATTTTTTTTTTTTTCTGAGCCCAAAATGTAGTCATTATTTCTTTAAAGGAGAGTGGCAAGCCATATCTCATGTATACTTTCCTACTTTGTGTAAACCCTCACGTAGTCTTATCTTACCAGGGGATCTGTTGCACAACCACCACTCACAAAAGAAATCACAAGGTCATGAAAATCTTATGATCTATCTGTGGTGAAATTTCAACCAGCAACAATGAAAGTCTCTTCAGTGCGATCACACTGACCTGATTTCTTACAGAGGTTTTAGCAAAGCTCTGTTCTGACAGGACAGAAACATGTACCTGATAGCACCACCACCATATAGACCGACCTAAGCTGATCTGGTGAGCCTTCCTCATATGCTCAGCCAGCCACAAAACCCAGTGTCTTACAGGTTGAGCCACATAAGAAGAGAAGCTGGTGCTGGGCTTAGTGAGTTCTGTACACCAAGGAAGAGCTGTCTACCAGAGGATGGTCAGGGTGCACCAGAGACAGCTTTTCTTACAGGTCTTCTTTTACTCATCAGCTCATCCTGGAAGTCCTCTCTCTTCTGCCATTGCCAGTTCAGGTGCAGGTTAGGCTGCGTGCACTTCTTTCTTCTCCCTCTTATGACACTGTTTCTTACCTGTCCACCCACAGGTGTGCACCCAAACTGCTGGTTGCAGCTCTTCTGCCATGGGCATTCAAACTGCTCAGCCTTGTAGTTGCCTTTGTCCTGGAAAACAAACAACAAGCAAAAACAACTGTCCTGCAGCTATCAGAAATGGAAAGCCGAAGTTAAACCTGTCTTTCATAACAACACTTAATCCAATTTATTTCTGAATTTAATGTAAGACTCCACATATATTATGGCTTAGAAGGAACATCAGCCATATCACAGACAGAATAGTCCTTGGATATAAAGGTAAATGTCCTGAGGGCAAGGTGGACAAGCAGAGCTGGGTTTATTATTCGAACTTTTTGAGCTTGCAATGACAGGCTAGAAATCTCATGCAAACATGATTTATAGGAAGATTTCGAATATTTCCTGCTTCTGCTGGGGCTGGAAGTACCACAAGAACTACATTTCTGTGGTATTCTGGTATTTCCACTTGTGGCCTCAGCTGGAACTAAGAAAGGAAGAGGCACACACACTTGGAAACGGTGGGGGTTTGGTCATCTGCCTTTTTTTAGAATCACAGGAAAGGTTTTTTCTAAGTCCACTTTGAGGCAACGTATTTGGGGCGGTATTCTCATTCTAACAGATGCTACATAAGATTATGACTTTTCAGTTACATAAAATTTGCACTTTAGGTTAGAATTTTATGCAAAATGCCTCTCTGGCTTACTGGTTTATATGAACTCTACATAGCTCTGCAACATAAGAATTTCACAATCTCAGTCATGCATAATAATAATATAACAATCTAAAATAATAATGTAATAAATCCACTCACTAGTCATCATGGGCCAAACTCTGACAACCCTTTGTGAAAATGTGCTGCAAACACATGTACAAAAAGTCTCTGAGCTCAGCCCCACTGGCCTCAAGCCAAGAAGTTATCTAACGGCAAATCAACAGACAAGTGTCACCAGAATGTCTCATAGCTAAACAGCTCTGCTGTGAGCATAAGTTATTCCATTTCAGATGTGGAAAGATTTAATTGGATTCTATGCAATTAACAAACTCAATTATGAGTAATTTGTTAGTCGTGCTTACTTTTGGCTAAGCCTTGTTTTCCTTCTCTCAGTTCTCCCACTTGAAACACCTGCAAGTAGATGCATGGGGGAGGGGGGGGCAGAGGTTCAGGCCAGAACTCTGATAAAATGTCTCCTTGGTATAGATTTTAATTGCTTCTATGAAAACAGCTGCTCTCCTTAGAGAACGTGCCCATGGGCAAAGCTGTTTTCACTTTGAACAAAGGCCTGAGGAGCTGCACTAACAAAAATTACCTGCTGGAAACAGTGAATCAGTGTGTGTCTCCAACCCACCTTGGTGCTGCCCTCCATCTTGCTAACCTGGTCAACCCTCCATCTGTGCTGGGCAGGTCTCAGTCACCTCTGGTGGATAAATGGTCTAGTCTGCCTCTCATTTGGACATAGTAAGAGCTGGGGCAGCAGTCCAAGGCACAGTAGATGCTTTTGAATCACCTGGTGGAATACACCTCCATGCTGTGCTAAATACCCTGCTTCCACTGGGAGTGTAACTTGTGCTTTCCCTCCAGCTCTCTTATTACACAGTGGATATTTTGAACCACCATTTACGTCCTGAAATTTTAACCATATCAGCTTTCTAAATACAGGCCTGTCTCATATTACTGCTCAACAAAAGTCTTTGGAATCAACAGAGGATGAATTTTATTCATCTGCTTCAATCTATCTATGAAGATAATTACAAAAAAAACTAGAAACAAACAATTTTGATTATGAAGAAAGAATTCTGAGACTGAAAGCCAGGGTTTACTGAAGAAAAGGTCTTACGGATGCTGATTGTTCTCATGATGGGACAAAAAACAGCAGTTGCTTCCAACTTAAACCCAGATTATTCATTCTCCACAGTCAGCTGTCCTGGAGTCTATGTAGACTTGTGATCCTCTGCACTGCTGTTTCTGAAAAGTGGTGTTCTTTCAATGGATGGGAATTGTACTCCAACTTCAGTAAATTAGGGCTCAGAGAGCTCAATCAAATGGGAAAAGTGTTAGTCCAGAGATGGAAGCAATATAGCATGACCAGAAGTAATCCTCTTTAGCAGAGGCTTAGAGGCAGGCTAACACAGCAATATTATTTTCAGGCCCACACTTAAGATGACTGCCAGTATTTATGTTGATGAGCAGTAATCTGGGTGTCTTTGCTCAACTCTCCTCTGCTGAATATGGCTGGACAGCCAGTGTGCCATTACAGTCTGCAGCCTCTCACCCTGCCTGAGGGTGCGTGTTGGAAGGAAGCAGCACCAGGTCTGATGGTGTAAAACACAACTGAGGGAATGCCATACTGGCATCTAAAACACAGGAGAGAAACGAGAAATCCATGGTGGGGCTTCTCTGAGCTTGTCTGCTCTATTCTGCTGAACTATCTCTTGAGACACATTTGATGAGGCTGCCTACAGATTTGTACATCTGCTCCAGCTGCTTTTATTCTGTCTGATCTCTTCCGTCACCTCTTGACTACATGTTCCTTATGGCAGTTTACATCTCCTCCTTTATGCCCAGTAGGTACACAGGACACTGTGTCTTCACTACTGAAGGCAACAGGTTCTGTCATAGATCAAAAATTTATTTATTTCAAACTCTCTAGTTTGAGGCAAACATCATGGAAGTCTGAAGATTTTTTCCTCAAGGACATAACAGAAAGGGGCAGGCTACCTGGACCTTGAAAGCCAAAATGGCTTTACATGAAAATAAATTAAACCTTTAATGGAAAAACATCTCAAGATTTTGTTCTGATAGAGAAGTTGTTTCCAATCAAAAAGGAAGTCTATCACAAAAATTCAGTTACAAAAAACTATCAGAAATATTTAATACTCTTATGAACATAACTAGAGAGTAATTAAGCTTTGGAAAAGAAATCTCTGCAGCAACAGAGGTTATGTACTATGTCCTCATTTGCTGGGGTGAAAACTAAAATCTAACAAGAGAACTTGCAGATTTAACATAAAATAACAGCCAGGGAATATAAATAAAATATAACACAGCAAATGGGGAATAATTATTTTGTGGATTTATGACACCCGTTTCCCTGTTCCATATTCAGGACTGCTTAGGGAAAAGAAAAAGGTACTCACAGAGGTGAAAAGTTCTCATAATTCTTTGTTATTATTATTTTTCAATTAATTTCTAAATATATGCTTACCACACAATTCTTTACGAAGAAAAAAAGGCTGAGCTATAAATAGTATTTCCTCTTCTGGGGGTTATTTTAACCTGTAAATTTTTTGCTGTTGTCAGAAATGGGAAAACACAGAAAATATTCAGGTTTGGACCAGTTTTAGTCTAGGATCTTGCGTTAATTAGATTATTTTAAAATACTGATAGTGGTCTTGCAAAAAAAAAAAATGGCACCAGAAATGCCAAGACCCATCTGGAATTAAATCTGATCAAGGATGTCAAGGGCTTCTTCAAATACATCAATAACAAAAGAAAAACAAAGGACAATGTGGGACCATTATTAATTGAAGGGGGAACCCTGGTAACAAGAAGAGGCAGAAGAGGCAGAGTTACCAAATGCCTTCTTTGCATCTTCACTGACAAGATCAGCCCATAGGGATCTCTGACCCAGGAGACCAGGGTCAAGGGATGTTGGAAGGAAGACCTTCCCTTGGTCATGGAGGAGTGGGTTAGAGAACACCTAGGCAAACCTGACATCCACAAGTCCATGGGCCCTGAGGGGATGCATCCACAAATGCTGAGAGAGCTGGTGGACACCACATCCAGGCCACTCACATTCATCTTTGAAAGGTCATGGACATCAGGAGAGGTGCCTGAGGACTGGAAGGAAGCAAATGTTGCCCCAGTCTTCCAAAAGGGCAAGGAGGAAGACACAGGGAATGAGCAGTCAATCAGCCTCACCTCAATCCCTGGAAAGGTGATGAAGCACCTCATTCTGGAGGCCATCACTATCCACATGGATGACAAGAAGGTGATCAGGAGTAGTCAGCATGGATTCACTAAAGGGAAATCACGCTTGATCAGCCTGATTGCCTTCCACGATGAAACAATTGCCTGGATGGATGAGGGGACAGCAGAGGATATTGTTTTACCTTGACTTCAGCAAGGCTTTCAAAGCTGTCTCTCACAACATCCTCACAGGAAAACTCACAAAGTGTGGAGTGAGTGAGTGGACAGAGAGGTGGTTTGAGAACTGGGTGGACAGAGAGGTGGTTGGAGAACTGGCTGAACAGCAGATCGCAGAGGGGTGTAATCAGTGGCACAGGGTCTAGTGCAGGCCTGTCACTGGTGGTGTCCCCCAGGGTTCAATACTGGTCCCAGTATTGTTTGACTTTTCCTCAATAACCTGGGTGAAGGGGCAGAGGCCTCCTGATCAAGTTCCCTGACAACACAAAGCTGGGAGGAGTGGCCAATACCTCAGAGTGCTGTGTAGCCCTTCAGAAGGGCCCTGACAGGCTGGAGAGATGGGCAGAGAACCATCTGAAATACAACAAGAGTGAATGCAGGGCGATGACCTGCTGGAGACTATGGGATCCTGGTGGACAACAAACTGTCCATGAGCCAGGACCATGTCCTTATGGTCAAGAATGCCAAAGGTATCCTGGGATGCATTAGGAAGAGCATTGCCAGCAGGTCAAGGGAGGTGACTTGTCCTGCCCCTCTGCTCAGCCCTGGTGAGGCCACCTCTGGAGTGCTTTGTCCAGTTCTGGGCTCCTCAGGCCAAGAGAGACATGGAGTCCTGAGGGGATTGCAGCATCACTTATATGAGGAAAGGCTGAGGGAGCCGCGCCTGTTCAGAGATGACTGAGAGGGGACCTCATCAGTGTCTACCAGTCTCTGAAGGGAGGATGGCAAGAGGATGGAGCCAGGCTCTTCTCAGTGGTATCAAGCAATAGGACCAGAGGCAACAGGCAGAAACTGATGCACAGGAAGTTCTACCTGAACATGAGGAAGAACTTGGTTACTGTGCGATGGCCAAGGACTGGAACAGATTGCCCAGAGAGTCTGTCTCCCTCACTGAAAATATTCAAGAACAGTCCGGACACAATCCATGGGATGACCTTGATTGAACAGGAAGGTTGGATCAGATGACTCACTGTGGTCTGTTCCAACCTGACCCATTCTGTGATTCTGTGAGTCTGTGGATTTGTGATTATGTGACTGTCTCCCTCAACTACATTCAGGTAGGTACACAGGCTTCTATACCAATTACCATAAACACGCTAAAGGGATTAACAGCTTCTGCCTTATTGTCTTTTCCACCCAATTTCCCTCTGACTGGTTTCTAAGTACAATGTCTCATATCACAGCAAGTCAAATACTGTTAAAATCACTCCACCTCCACTGCCAGTGGTGACTCTGGTACCAGCAGGTTGCACACTTAGCAGTATTACAGTTAGTGATGGGTGAGCTCCCAGGGAGCAGTGATAAACCCCTGAGACCTTTCCCTGCCTCCCAAGGAATGCAGCAGGGTCACGGCTTGAGTGGCCTCAGATATTGCAGAGACGGGCACCCTGGAAATGCTTATCAATTAATAAAGCCGTGACTTTGGATTCTTACTTAAACTCAAGGGACGAAATCCTCCCTCCACTAACAAGCAGGGAGAAAGGATAACTGTTCTATTTGTGAATGCAGGAAAAATGTCATACTTATAAAGAGGTCTGTGGAATTCACACTAGGCCAATAATTTTTTCAATGTTTTTGGGCACTAGTGCTGGTTCTTTAATGCATGATGCAGTTTCTGCAAAAGCAAACACATTTTCAGAACAGATGTCAGGGGATGGGTAGACAGTAGGACACAAGGGCTCTAGACTCCATTTGCTGCCCAAATGCTTGCCCCTGAACTCCCACTAGTCAAGTAACTTCATGAATTGCTTTAACCTTTGCTTCTCAGAAAATGCACTTTACTTTGATCTTTGAACCATGATCAATAGAAGGTGCAGAATAGCAGGGAAGAATTTTTCAGCTCAGGGGGAAACAATGTAGTTCAAAATGCTCAAATAGCCTTAAAAAGCTCCCAGTAGAATGTGTCCGAAATCGCGGACTAGTTATTGACTTTTTCCTGATAGTTTAAAATAGTATCAAAAATGCAGTTCCTCATCTTCATTCTGTGGGATAAGAGCAAGACCTGTATATGACAAGGACATTTCCTTGTAGCAGCAGAATTTACTTGAACCCAGTCTGAACTTGATGCCCCAATCTACAGCTACAATGAAGTAGATGTAGGTGCCATATGACTACACTGTCTATCACATTATTCCAGAAGTTCCTACACATAAATAATGAACATTTAACAAACAGCTACACCAGCTGAGCAGCTTCCAAGATGGATTGGTCTACCACAGGGAAAATGTACTTTTTGCAGCAGAAATAGCATCATTTCAGAGTCACTTAGGGAGGTTGTTCCCAAGAATAAAAGCCACAGGCATGTGTACAAATTAAATGGTAATAAACATTCTGACTTTGGTTACAGTCAGTGGGCCAAATTCTGTTTGACACTATATCTGAACCATCTTCAGAGTGGTTTGCTGCAATCCCGAAAATTATTACCTAGATCCAGAGGTGCATTAAACTGATGCTGTTCATTCTATTCTAATGTCAGACGCATACTGTAGTAGTGGGTTACATAACTAATTCACTTATTTTTCTCCATTAAAACACCACACTGGCCATATTCCTTGCTTAACCATGTTGAACAGCCCTCAGGTTTGCATTTAGTGAAGGTCACTCAAAGATGCTACAGCTCCTTATCTGTTTGTCACTCTTAGGGTGAGTCCATCGCTTGTCATCTCACCCCTGTCCAGCAGCCAGAGGAGCTCAAAGACACTTTTACAGCCCAGAAAGAGAACACAGCACTGGGTTGTGTTCTCTGAGTACACATTCCAAAATATCATCACATTTACTTAGTTCTTGTAGTGCCACACTGAGAGTCAAGACCTTGCTGCAGGTGCTTGGACATCTGCTGCCTGCATCAATGTCCCCTATCCAGGCAGGTATGGAGGAAAGAAAGAACTCCAGTATTTGCTGCAAATCAAGCAACAGAGAGGTGAAAGGAAATATTTTGGTTCCAAATGGATCCTTGTGATGGACAGCAGAATATACTGAAGGATTGAGACCATAAATTGCATCCATGACCCAAATGAATACACTTGCTCTCTTTTTCTGTAACCCAGTGGTGGGCACTCCTCTCAAACATCTTGCTAGTAAATACAAACTCAAACATATCTGTTGTATTTGTATATGCACAAGCCAGACTCATCAGTGGGGCTCATGCCATGCCAGTTCTCATGGTGTGAGAAGAACCCACGAGCAAAGGGGAGGACAGAGAGGAAACCAAGAGTTTAATACATCAGTGATGCATAGGGGGCAGAATGGGTGGCACAGAACCATGTTTTGCTCTGTTTCTCTCCTCACTAAAATACTGGTGGTAGGACAAATGTTGTAGCTATGACCAGTATTAAAGCAGTTAAATTGTCCTCACAACCTGCAATTCACTTTCCAGCTTCTACATGATGAACACAATGCCAGGGTTTACTAGATGAGTATCTCATAGCAATTTATCAGCTGTATCAGCCCGTGTCTTTCAAGGGATAAGAAATTTTATCATCTGCTGACCTAAAATACCTGCTGAAGTTTAAGGTGACATTTTTCCCTCCTGTTTGCCCAGACAGTAAGCATGCACAGCACAGCTGTACCAAGCACAACTCAGCCAAGTGCATTATCTCTGCTCCTCACCAGGGTGGTGTCCACATCTTATGCCACACTAAACCATAACAGGGCTCATTTTGGGTTGGCAGAGCACCTATTTGAGAAATTTTGTATCAATGTATTCTATTTGCATACTTTTAGGTACAATTAGGGAATGATGGTAAAAAATAGCAATGTTTTTGTGGAAAGGCAAACAATTCATGACAGCTGAAAAGTGGTTAGAACATGTCATGACATGTTTTTTATTCATAGTTCAGAGGTGGAACAAAGCAATTATCTTTCCTGTACTGCAATCAGAGTTACATTTACAATTTAGATCATATGTAATAACTACATACCTTCATCTCACAAAATTAGTGTGAAACTAGTAATCTGCCTTTGTATAACTGGATTCCACCAGAATATCCTATCAGTATTTGGTTCTTTCAGGGCACAGTGGAAGGCAGTTTTCTCCATTCTGACCTGATGTAAACAATAGTTCAGCTCCACAGCAAAGTTGACCCAGATGACTGCCAGCAGTCCCTTCCAGAAAACAGTTCTGTGATTCAGAAATGAACAACAGATAACCCTTGTTTGGCTTTAGGTTATGTGTCTTCTGATTAATTCCTTTATGTTTCATTGTTCAATTGCTTATAGTTGCTTATAAATCAGCAAAATATTTTCTTAACGTCTTTGCAAACACATGGTCATTTCTGGGAATGTATTGCAACAATTTTTCAGAGCTATATTAATGCAATCTTTAATATCAAAAATATTAAATGAATAATATATGTCAGTATAGATATTAAAAATTATTGATTCACAAGAATATTCAATGGTGTGGTACAGAACATCCTGTTCTTCCCAACTGAAATGTTTTGAGCTTCAATAACAGATGCCCCTACGTTTATGTGCCTTAATTTTAAAATGCCTGACACCTGTGAATTTCTAGCACTGCAGATCTTACTGCCTCTTTTTTGTTATTGTTGTTGTTATATACTCCATATGAAACATGGTTTTAAAGTGTTGGCTTTTTTCAGACTGTGAAGTATGTGAGAACAGCCTTCCACTTCAGGACAAAGTTCTTGCTGCATTCAGTTCATTGTAGTGTGCTAATAATTTATACCAATGGGAATAATGGGTAGCTCACTCAAAGCATTATTCCTATAAGAACTCTGAATGGGAGCTTGTCTGCAAGCAGCAGATTCATAAAGATACTCCGTAGATCTGTAAGTAACATGTTCAGTATCTCAGCCTTCTGCTAAGAAGGAGATGCATGTTCCATTTTTTTTTTTTAATATCCAAACAACCATCATATCATCTCACTGCTTTTTGCTTCAGGAAATCAAGTTCCCTGTTTCACAAGGTTCTGGAAGACATTTTTCTCGGATCAGCCTAACAATATCATCTCCATGTCAGGGTAAAATGTCATTAAGGATGAAACATGAGGTCCCAGTATAACATCTTCCACTCTTTCCTCATGCAGTAGTTCTTTCAAACATGCTCTCATGGGTATAAAAGGTACCTTTGTCAATGAGATAGGAGCTACTTAGCTCCTCTGACAATTCAACTTTCCAATCCTCAAAGCCTCACTTTGGATATTTTTAGACCATCTCTGTTTCTGTTTTTTATGCAGGGTCTGAGAAGATGCTTCACTAAAACACTGTACAGCTTGTGACTGTTGGGCCCCTAGAAAGTGAGTACACAAGCCAACCATAAACATTAAATATTACACCCATAATGTAGTATTAGTTATTCACAAAGCTGAAAGTAAATCTCTGCAGGTTCTTATACTTCCTGGCTCTTACACTTCCAAGTATTTTCAGATAAGACTGTTCTACTAACTGGTTTCATCAGACAGCTTTAAGCTATATGCAGTCCTGTGCTGTTATGTTTTAAAACCTCACACACTCCTTGGTTTAAAAAGTAATGCCTACTCTACTGTTTCCTGCTTATCCCTTTTCCCTCTTGTCTTTACTGTCTTTATTTTCTATGTGGAAATAAACACGGATTCTTCCTTCTGTGCCCTGTGACTGCAGCAAAAAAAAAGGCACTACATCCCAGCCAAGACCAAAAACTCTTCTGTCAGCCATCTTTCCTTGTAGAAGTTGACATGTCAGAAAGTTTGAAGGTAGAGCCAAACAGAAAAGGTGTGGTTTGGCTGGCATATCTAGAAAGCATGCCAAGTCATTGAGGTGACTGTACACATATAGAAAAATAAATACATAAAATGATATATAGGGTCACCCTGACCACTGCAAAAGCACGCCAAAATATTGTCACTGTCTTGGCTCTGCTGTTTTACTGGGTTTTGCAGCCCAGCCAAAACCAGACTCTCCATTAGCAGCTTCATTCACTTGTTCTTCTCTGTGCAGGCAGAGCAACAGAGCCATTCAGACCCCAGGTGCTCAGCATAGCAAACTCCTTGTTTGTAAAGAACAGGGGTTCCAGTTTGAATCCCTCTGCTTATGCTTTCTGATTTTCTCATTTTTAAGATAGTAATGAACCTCCTGATTCCTGGAAGACTCAGAAAGGGGTGCAGTTAGGAATGTCTCTGAGGTCAGCTGTGTCCTAGCACTTTCCTTTCACTATCTACATAGGACAGTCTCTTCCTGTGAGAAATCTTCAGTCCAGTTACTTATTTCTAGTGTTTTAAAAGACCCATGCAGACATTTGAATTTGCTTTTCCTGCTTCCCTGACACTACCAGCTTTCCTCCTCTGCTTCTCAAGGAAGGTACATGCCAGGCACAGTGACATTTTTCTTCTCAGTGAGGCCACCAGATAAAATAGAATAAGAGATGACATGAGAGTGACACAATACATGGTGCAATGTAGCAATAGAAACACCTCACTTTGCTCCCATTGGACTAATTTGATGAATATTCTGCCAGGTGACTTCTGCAAATGCAGTCAGTGAGCAACCCACTCACTCACAAGAGCAACTCCTTGCCAGAGAAAGGTAGCTGCCTCATGCCTTACCTAGGATGTTCAGCTTTGCTGAACAAAGATGGTTATATGCCCCCTTTTTTGTCCAAAGAGGACTTTTACAAGTTTTGCTGTAGTGTATTTTCCAGCCCTGACAAGCTGGAAAATCAGAAAAATATCTCAGCTTCTAACTGTATGCAAATTTCCCTGGCCCACGCTACACCAGTGAACTCCTGCTGTACAAAACACAGGGATGGGAATGTCTCTTCAGGTAAAGCTTCACAGATATTACTTTAGCAGGAAGTGGAAACACAGTAATTCCCAATGGACATGCTAAATTCTCCTGGACAGTGTTTCTAAATGAACATCTGGTATTCAAGAGCTGTGTTTCTGTGTTAAAGACCTGTGGTTGGGTATACCTCTGTCCTTTTTTGGATGTTGAAGTGTATGGTACTGGTACTTGGAGAACACTTTCTATGTTTTTTAATGACAACCTCAACAAAAGACATATAATTTTTTACTCATTTTCATTCAAGTTATCATCCCAGTCCAGTCTTAGTATTTTTCTTGCTGTATCATCTTTCTTGCTTATACCACCAGACTGATGGACTTTAGGAGCAAACTTCAGTTTGCCATCTGACTTCTTTCCAAGCATAAAGTTTTGAGGAATTAATTCCTTTTTCATATTGAGTTGCACTCTTGAGTTCTTGAACTTTTGAGATAGCTTTTAGAACAACATCCAGTCTTAACAAAAACATTATCAGGATTTTCAAGGGAGGAGGTTCCATCAACATCTTTAAGAAATATCTTCCAGTAGAAAATTATCTTCACTACTAAAGTTCTAGAATGTTTACTTTAGCTTTTAAATATTTGGCTGCTTTTCTTACTATTACAGTTGTCGTATCTCTGGAGTACTTGTAATTTTATGTGCATGTGCTTAAGAAAGGATTCACCTCATTTGGCTGTATCCATCTGGGAGCTGAACTTCCAGCTCAGAATGTTTCTACAGTCACCCTGGTGGGGACAAGTGTCTCCAAAGTTCAACTCATCCCACCTCCTCTACAGACACATCTTAATATGAGAATGACTGTTTTCCACGCTTGTCTCTATGACCCACCTAAGAAGGCCAAGTACTTAGATCTGACCTAAAAGAACAACACTACATAACTAAATTTTAGATTGCCCTAATCTCACTAGCAAAAAATTAAGAAAGAGAAAATGAAGTTACAGAAGCATTGCCATTGAACAAGGCTACCCTTCTCTAGCAGTCATTGACTTATTCTTGTTTCTGGTGTTCTGCCATCTGCCCAAAACACATGTGAAGCCATTTAGTCTTTATTTAGCCATATTTAACAAAACATTATCTTCCCCTTGTTTTGAATGATGGGAGAATAATATTAGAGTGTATTTTTCAGTCTTCTTGACCATCACCTAATATTTCAGAACGCAGAAACATTACCTATGGCTCTTAGACTGCTTTTTAGAAAACCTGTTCTGCAAGCTGTCAATAGCTTTAGCTTTAACATCATATAATTTTTTTCCAAAAATGTGCAGTGTTTAGCAACTGTATCTGAACATTCTCCTCAGCACCTGTTTGAACTGAACAGATATGATCAGTCTCCATTAACTGGCTTGTCCTCAGCTGCAGAAGAGTAACGTGTACTGACAGATCAGATCAGCCAGATCAGTACATGACCATGCACTGTATTCACTATAAAGGCAGCTGAAGGACAAATCACACACCTGAACCATGGGCAGAGCTCAGTAACATACCCAGAACTGGATCTGTGGCCACACACATGAAAAATGGTGGCAGATCGTGATCTGAAGCAGTCTTCCAAAAGTCTAACTTCCAGTTCTTAACCAGGTCGGATATTTTTTACAAATAATTATTAATAGTTATTTGTAGCATTTAAAAGGCAAACAGTTTTCCATTCTGTTCTGAGCACCATCTTAGAGAACCACTTACACGGCTTAAAAAAATTACAATAATCAAAAGTCCAGTGAATTTCCTGCTTCCCCACAAGTCCCAGCCACACTGCCGGTTTGAGGGCAGTAAAACAGGGGCAGTTTGGATGAGAGCACTATTTTGTATTGACAGCCCAAGGTTAGAGGAACTGCTCTCGAGTTTGACTCAGAGCTGACACCGACGTTCGCTGCAGCTGCCGCCGCTCCTGTCGCACACACGGCAGGGGACAGCTGGCGGGGGACACAGAGCACAGAGCCCGCAGAGCACAGAGCCCCGGTGGAACCTACCTATGCGACCTCTGAGCAGCTGCTGTTGTTTTAAAGCCGTGTTTAGTTAACGTGGAAGAATGTCTCTGAAACCCGCAGTGACTTCCACAGGTGGCTGCCTGCATTCCTTATGAGCCAAGACTCCCACCTTAAATACAGGGCTGCCCAATGGTAAATCAGACAAAGCCTGTGTCCTCAACATCCCTGACAAACAAGGGAAGGCTTTGGACAGCACTTGCCAGGAAAGCAGGGTGGCATCCTTCACCTGCTGTGAGCAGGAGAGGAAAACACACTTCAAAATCAAGGAATCTTCTGTCTCTTCCCACTGACACATGGCTTCCAACTCCATGCAAGGTGATGCTTTCTAATCCCTAATACATCCTACCATAGGGTATGTTTCCTGTTGCCTGTGAGATGTTATTCATTACAGTATCAGGCACAACTTAATTTTACGCAGCAAGGCTGCTTCTTTATTTTATGGTATGTCCTTCAGCAATAACACTTCATCCTTTAATGGAATATTAATTTCTTGCTTTGTTATTACAGTACAGCAGCAGCTGTTGTCTTGTCCTAGCAAAAGTTATTTCTTTCTCTCTGCAAGCCCTTACCTGGTTCCCAACTCTTAATAGTTTCTGAGCACCTCATACTCTTTTCACATTCTCATTTTTCAATCTTGCAAGGCAATGAATCTCTTTCTCCCTAACCTGTATCCAGAAAAAAACCATATGACTCAGAGTTGATACCTTGAGGGGTAGCAATATAGATTTTACATTTCCAGATGAATTACAGACCTTGCAAACACAGGTGATAAGCAAAATTCCAAAGCTCCTATATAGTTTCTAGCAAAAATACAGGAAATCTTAGAGAAATTAAATATATGCAGTTTAAAGAGCAATGCCACTATCTAAACTGCTGCTCAGTTTATAAGTTTGAGGCCACAGTTTCTAAATAGACATTTACACACCTTGGCTGCACAGTCCTTAAAGTATCATAGTATGTAACTGCAAGCAGATTTTCTTTCATGCCAGAGAAAGAGAACAAAAAGTGAAGAAATATTTTTTTTCTTTAGAGGTCACAAAAAAATATCTACTCTGGGGTCCAACTTCTCTATGTGCCTCAACATCCATCCCTACAACCAAGACAGAGTGACGGTGACCCTCTAAGGACAACTTGTCCTAAAACAAATGCCCATGATTAGCTTGAATGAATCAATCTGGGAACAGCCATTTCTGTCCACTGAGGCCAAGCAAACAGATTCAACACCTGAGGTCAAGATGTCAATAATGAGGCAGTATGAGTCCATTCCAGAGCCTAAAAAGCCCTTACACTGAGTGAATATTTCTATGAGGGATTTCACAGAAAGCTTTTTTCTTCTCCTCAGAAAAGGACATTGAGAACCCAACCTTTCTCCTAAGACCTGGAAGATCAACAGAGGGAGCTCCCTACACACTCTCCATCCCAGACAAGAGACTGTTACTGCTCATCTACCCTCAGCTGTCAGATCTCCTCAGACCAGCATCTATAAGTTATTGCATATGAACAGAGGACTGGTGGAATAAAGGACTCTAAGAAAAAACAAACCATCCCTCCATTTTTCCTGGGAGCCAAAGAATATGGAAAGAATATGCAGTAAACTCTGGAAACTGAGCTCAATGACCTCCATAACAACACTTCACCAAACCCCTTCTAGGTTCTGCAGCAGGGTAGAGTGTGCTGACTAGACCTTGGCTCCCTTCAGGACCTCGGCTCCCTTCAGGACCTCGAAGAATCAGGAAAGTCCACCTGCATTGTGGTGTATGTGTTTGGGACATTTGGATAATCAGTGCACTTTTGGCAGGCTATGCGAAGTTTTCACACTAGTGGTAACACCAGGTACCTGGTGTTACTTGTCTGATACCTTCAAATATTGTGATAGGCCTTACACCTTCAAATCCTGTGATGGAAACATGCAAAGCTTGTGAAGATCTACAGAGTTTGAGAAATATCTTCATTCATAGCTTGTGAACAGAAGGAAGTGATTTTCATGAAGATCTGTTAATTTTGCCTGGCTGCCAGAATAGGGAATTACACAAAAGAAGACCTGAAATCTTTCTTGACAGGGTGAAGTTTGTTCACTGAAAGACAGGGAAGGGATTTCTCACATTGAAGACAGCACCTACAAGGGCGGCTTGGAATAGGTTACCATTTCCCTTGATTCCTAACAGTGAATTCCTAACTGTTAGTTAAAAAACAAAACTAAACGAAAGAAACAACAAACCAACCAAACAAACAAAACCACCAAAGCAAACAAACAAACAAACCCAAATCTGAACAACCAAAATTCCCAAACAAACTAAATAAATAAACAACAGCAACAACAAAACAACAACAAAGAAACCACCAAAAAAAACCCTATAAAATAAAATTATTCTGAGTGCTTAGAAGGCATCAGGATGGGATATGAACAGCTGGGGTCTTCCAGGGCCTTCAAAAGAAAGAAGCTTACAGTGGAAGGACTGAGATTTGTTAGGTCAGAAGGTAGTGTTGGAGATACCAGGCATGCTTTGGAAGACATAAATCCTCAGCACTCATCTACAGAGCAACACAGGGTAATTAAGACAAGCAGATGTCATGGTCTCTTCATTCAGCCAAAGTGGGGTGGAGGGGCTTCCTCTCCTCCCAACACCAACAAAATCCTCTGTCATTTTTAACAAAAATGTCTTTGAGAGGAGATTACCGTTAAGACAAAATTCAATACATTTCTCTCACCTCGTCATGTAAGAAATCTGGAGTTTTGAAAAGAAAAACTAGACCCCTGAACTGCAAAATGCAAGTTGCCCCTCTGCACCAGGAGATCCCAGACTGCATGATGCAGCAGACTCAACAGAGTCAGCATGAAGTCATTTTGTTCCCATCTTGTGAGCCTGGGGACAGACCAGTCTAACACAGCCTCTGCTGAAGACATAGATATGAGAACCCTGAGAAAAATCAGTCTGCTGTTAATCTCCCAGTCCTACAGAGTTTCACTTTTCAAATAATTACACAGAAGAAGCATTCTCTGAAATACTGGTTGGTCTGTTAGGGCTTCCTTCACCACCATGATATATAACTTAGATGGAGAGCTATTACAGCTTCCTTTCTGTGGGAGAACAAGGTTTGAGAAGTTTAACAGCATGTCCTAAATCTTAAACTCATGACCTCTATTGCTTGTTTGGTTTTTATTCCAAATTGAAAGTACTTGACAGCTATTCTGATCTCAGGCTACTGATAATGTGCCTGCAGCTGAAATGTCACCCATTTTAAGGGAGTTTGGTATAGATATCAAAAGCAAAATAATCATTTCTCTCTTTGACTTGATCTCTGGGGCATCCAACCCAGATTGAACATTATCTGAAGTATTCAGCGAGTGCTTTCACAGATGTGCAGCTCCTTTTGAAGAACTGTCTCAAGCATCTTTTAAGCCTCGAGTATAAAATAAACTTCAAATCTGTTACAGCTTGAACAAAAAGCAAAGCGGGCAGTCATTCTTTCCTCTGAAGTCTTCTGTTTATTGTAGAGAGTTTTAACCATGTTTTAATTTAAGATTTTTTAAAATATGTATTTCTGAGAAATAAACTTAGATGACTTAACTGTAAATCAAACCTGAGTTGCCTGGCTGCTACCTCAGGCATCTACTAAGTAGGCTGACTGTCCTACAAGTTCAGCTGCATCTCCCTGGCTGCCCTATAACCAGGACAAGCTCTATTTATGTTTCTCTTAAAATACATATATTTGCTGGCACAGGAATCAACAAGCCAGAGTTTGCACTGCTGGTCTTTCTGCTCCCAAGGAGTCTCACATGGCTGCTGTCCAGCATGGTTACATCCACACAGGTACAGCAAAGAAAAACACTTCTGCCAGTGTAGAAAACCTCCTGCATCTGTACTGAGCAACAGAACTGATGCCGACAGTTAGATACTGTGCAGTAAACTGCATCCTGGAAAGGCAAAAGAAGAATCCAAAATGAAATCAGCCAGTAAATCTGTGGGAGTGGCTGAAAAGGGAGTGGTGTTGGTGGGATGGGTGACAGGAAAGCAAGTGTGCCAATACTACATTGGATTTGCAGGTAGGTCTGCACCCTAAGGTGTTCCTCCCAGCCAGAAACAAACACAATAGCACATTCATAGTTTTAAAGACTTTCTTTGGACAAAAAATAGATGTGGTTGATGAACAACATAAATTTCAGCAGCACAGAAAGTAGCCAGATGAGTCAGCAGAAACTGTGCTACTTGTTTAAAATAGCAGATCATTACATGTCAGTCAGATCATGGCAAATGGGAAGGATTTGAGGTTATTCCCACCTGACCCAGACCTGGCAGAAGTTTTAACCATCACTGATGAGACTAAGCTGGACATAATAAGTATTCAAATGATAACCCAGAGTACACTAAGTCAGCAATGGCTTTGTGTGTAATAATGATTAATGGGTAATTACGGTAACATCAGCACACATCCATAAGCTCTGTGAGTTACTAACTAGCAGAGGAAAAGACACAGCCCTCACAAATCTACATAATGGCACACTGCAAATGACTTGGCTGCTCTAATGAAGAAAGCTCAGTGTGAACCACTACAGACAAATGGGGCACATGACTTAATTTCAGAAGTCTCTACCTCCACAACAGGCATCAGAAGTTACTGATCCAAGGGAAGTGTTTTGAATGAGCATAGATGCAGCAGCAAACACATGATGTGGTGTGGTATACAGCACTGTGGATACTTCTCTTGTATCAGGAGGGCAGTGACAGGCTACTGAAAAGAAGCTGGACCATTATCTGCAGTGCCCATACCACCCCAGTCATTTTATTTGCAATGTCTGGAGCCACCTGAAGATCTAAATTCCTAAATTGCCGGTAGAACCAAGTTTGCATATCACAGATTTGTTTCAGCCTTAGGTAGTTCGTTTAAGTGATCCTACATGACACCTTTTCCCAGTGATCTGAAATGTAACAAAGGTGTATTTTCTCTACGATGCTTTTGTGTCCAGTGTCAAATAAACATCCTCTGTGGCAAACCCCAGCCAGGTCAGAAACAATGAGAGAGATAAAGCTGTCAAGAGTTAGTATCTTACACACGGTACTGAGAGTTTACATAACAGCTTGATAAGAAAGGCAATATACAGCAACTCCAAGAGGTCTCTGGAGACCAGAACTCCCAATGCTGATAAGAAGCCAGGAAGATCTTGAGATGGTTCCAGTCTTTATATCCATGCCTATGAGAGCAGGGACTTCCTGAGAATGTGCCACAACAGATACCACAATCCAGGAGTTGATAGAGCGGGGGAATCACGTATGTCTTGGTCACTAATCAAGTGCAAATCAAATTCCAGACAGAATAAATTTAAAAACAAAAACAACAAAACCAGGCTTATTTTCTTTTAGCAACAGCACATTTTCAAGCCAGGAGACTATACAGACACTTTCACCATCAGTGCAGTCATCTAGAAAAGGGCCTGGTGTTCAGTGGGGCAGTGTGCCAAGAGTGTCATTCCTGGCAGCAGGAAACAGCAGGTGCCTTGGACCCATGGGTAGCTGCAACCTGCAGTGATGGGACTGTTGATACTTCTAGGTGTGCAACATGTAGGTGAGAGAAACTGAGTTTGAGGTTAATGCTGTGGGATCCAAGAGATGTGTTCAGCTCTCAGCATCACCCCTCTCTGCCTTGCATGTTGCAATCTTTTTCCTATTCAGCTGCCTCACCTATTTAGTCTATGCATGGAATTGCCATTGCTAGTCCCATGCCCAGAATTTCACTGTTGCCTAGGGCCTATAATAACAGAAAATAATAATCATAATCTTAGAAACCAGAACGTTAAACACAAACTGATTTCAAGAGATGCTTTGGTCAGTTTTTCACTTTCTCTGTGTGTGCAGTTGTCTCAGTGTCAGCATCAATTCTAAATATGCCCTGGTTGGTAGAAGACAAAACTTTGTGTATAGAAAAAGGAGTTTTTCCCATAACGCTCCATTTTTGTATAAGTGAAAAAATGTAAAAGACTTTTAAAAACATTGGAAGGGGAAAAAATGAAGGATGAACTTAGTCACCAGGAGATGAAAAAACTGCTTTTTCTAGACATTCTGGTTGACTTCCAAGCTGCATCTGACAGCTAGAGAAGCACAGTCCATCATGGCTCTTTTTCCATTTCCAGTCCTTTCCCTGAAGCCCTTCATTCTGTAAAACATTCCCTCTCAGTGTCCCCCACACTTCATCCTGCTCATGACTGACTTAAGTGATGCATCTGAACAATCTGAGCTGTGTGAAACACAGCTTTGTACAAGCCTGACATCAGTGACAGATAGAGGGACTCAACACTTTTTTTTCCTGCAGATGTGGTGATTTGGGAAATGCATAGATGCTGAATATGTGCCACTAGATACATTAGTCTTTGCAAAGAGTACTGAGTATGCTCACATGTGCACATGGTCATTTAGAAACATGCAAAAACAGAAAAAAATCAGGAAAATTGTAGAGCTTTCCTTTCCATTAACCTGATCTTTCAGCTATGTCTTACCAACCGGAGAGGAATGGATACCCTACAGCTTAGCAGGGGAGGATTTATTTTCCTTTCAAAAAAAGGAACAACAGACATATTTTTTATTTAATCATCCTGTATGTTCTAGCTTTAGCAATAGCCTGTATCAGGTCAGACTTTATTGAAGACCTCCCACTTATGTTAAAAATTGCTATACTCCATGAAGTCACAAACTTCTCAGTCTAATATCTTGCTTTTAAGACTTACCAAGATGTTTCAAAGAAAATTCATGAAAATCCCAGTGGTAATCAAATTATGGAATAATTTATTTCTAAGATGCCACCCTCTTTTTAGCTGTTGGCTTATGTCCTTATTATTCCTGCTTTCCATTTTCAATATTTATGCCAATAATCAAAGTCAGATCCTCACTCGCTATCTAAGAGAGCATTGCTCACCAATTTCAGCTGAGATGCATCATTTCAGATGAAGATGTTTTCCTCTCCTTATTGTGCCCATCATTCCCGTGGTATCAAAGCATTTGCTTTTGAAACAGGAGGATTTTTCCATTGGCTGGGTTTGGACACTGCTAGTTTACTGAAAGCCTTGATAGATCTTTCTGCTGGGCTCATTTATTAATTATAAAAGTTCATTTTAAATGCACAATAATTCTTGTGAGTGGTTCATGTACCTTTCCCAAGAGTTGCACGGCACCCAGTGAGCAGTGTAACCCTGCTCACATCCAAGAACTCCCTCACTGTTCACCTCTTTCCCAGTGATGCTATTCTGCAGCATAGATTGCACCTGTTTTTCTTTCAGCCTGTCTAAACTTAGTAATTTTTCCTTTTTCTAATGTTTTCTCTTGTTCCATTTCTAATCATTGACAGCACTTTCTTGTTCTGTGATTGCATAGTTTCTTCAACAGCCTCTTATGAGGGATTTTGTAAGAGACTTTTTGAAACGTTTCATGATCTTCTCCTAAGCAGAGGGTATGACATCATTTTAGAGTTCAATCATTCCTTTTCCCTGTCTCCCTACAAAATCTGTCAAGGTGAGAAGAGTGGAGGGGACTGAACAGCCACTGTATGCATGCTGGCTGGCATAGCCTTCTCCATCTGATGGTACTTTCCATGGAAATTGTGACTGCATTAATTTTGGCTGAATTTTGAGGGCTATGTTTGGAGGGTTTAAAAACCTCATGGAACTTACTTTTATACATGTAAATGGCTTTGACTTAAATTTATTAAAGAAATAAAAACATGCCCCCTCTGCTTAACTTCAGTTAGCTTTCACTGAGTATAAAGAAGTGGGATGATTGGAGCAGAAGCCAGGATCCCTGATTTATTGGGATGGCTCCTCTGAACCAAGACAGGATCAAGCAGGCTGACATGAGGTGAGTGGCATATTGTCAGACACTGATGATGGCTTGGGGCAGTGAACAGAAGTCCTTTAGATCTTGAATAATACTTCCCTCCACGTTAGGGAAGCGGTCAGGGGAAGAGACATAGGTTTGGGGGAGGGGTGGAAAAAGGACCACAGAAGAGAGTTGTGGAGTATTTCCAAGCACATAAATGCTCTAATCACAACCACTACAGGGAAGGCAAGTCTCAGGGACCTTTAGACACAGAGTGACTATAATCTGTCAATACTCTGTAGTACAGAACATAGACTGCTGAGCTGCTACTCAGTAACTCTAGGGGAGGGATTGTCCAGAGTTTTAAATCTTGTCTATTCAGGTGTACTGGGCTATGTGGACACATGAACAGAGAGAGAAGTACCAGTACAGGCTGGGGGCTGACCCACAAGAGAGCAGCTCTGCAAAGAACAGTTTGGGAGCTTTGGGGGATGACAAGCTGACCATGAGATGGCAGTGCCCTTACAGCCTGGAGGGGCAATGGTATCCTGGGGTGTGGGAACTGACAGTGGTCAGAACATGGATTCTTAGGCTCCAAGCAGTGCCTTGAAGCCTGTGGGAAAGCCAAGGACAAAACTCTCTCTCTGGCCTGGGAAATCGTGAGGAGGAACCCAAACCAATCCCTATAAATAATCCCTGTAGATAGCCTCCTCCTGACACCTGGTGTTTTTCCAACTTGTTTACTGGTAGACGTGTTTACAAAAAGGTGGTGCCCCAAAGAACCAATCCTATTCATTGTACCAAAACACTATATAAAAAGAATCTGTCTTTCAATAAACTTTGCTATAAGCCCTCTGAAGAAATCAGAGTTCTACATGTTGTTACATGAGCTGTCCTGAATCCTAACGATACTGGGGTGCACTGGGAAGAGCACAGCCAGCAGATTGAGGGAGATGATCCTGGCCCGCTACTCAGACCTAGTGAGGCCACATCTGGAGAGCTGTGTCCAGTTCTGGTCTCCTCAGCACAAGAAAGGCAAGGAGCTACTGGAGAGGGTCAGCAGAGGGGCACAAAGATGATGAGGGGTCTCGAGCATCTGTTACAAGAAGTGACTGGGGGAGCTGAGCCTGAGAAGAGAAGAGAAGACTGAGAGACGTTCTCATCAACATCTATAAATACCTCAAAGGCAGGTGCCAAGTGAATGGTGCCTTTTCACCATCTCTTTTCAGTGGTGCCCAGTGACAGGACAAGGGCAATGGCCATAAACTAAAACACAAGAAGTAGAACCTCAATATGAGGAAGAACATCTTTACACTGAAGGTGGCAAAGCACTGGCACATGCTGCCCAGGGAGGTTGTGGAGTGTCCCTCCTGGGGAGACTTTCAAAACCCACATGAATACGATCCTGTGTGAACTGATCTAAGTGACCCTGCCTGGGTAGGGGGAATTGGACTGGATAATCTCCAGAGGTCCCTTCCAACCCTAAGAATTTTGTGGTTCTGTGAAAGACATAATTTTGGAGAAAATAAAGCCTTGTTGGCTTTTTGCAAGCGAGCAAGCTGTACATGGAAATAAGAGGCTTTGAGAATAAATAGTGAACAGTTTCCAAAACCATGCACGTCTTCTCCAAACCATCCTCTCCTTATTATATGGAAATTCACCCACACTTGGAGGTATTTTTTGTGGAGATCCAGGAACTTCCACCTATCTTCTGGAAGCAGGAGTCTCTGGTCACAGCTGCTGCTATGTCTTTTTCAATAAACTCAAGTGTTGGCATGTAGGAACTGATGCTGCCTTAGGGGGCTTGGGGAGCTCTTGAGGAATTAAAACTAAGCATCCTTTGGCCATAGGTGAGAAGGCAGTATGCTGTAATTTTCTAGCTAGACAAAGTGGGATTGTTTTCCAAAAGGTACATATCTGACTACAGTATTAATAAGATAGTCAAGAAATGCTACTGCCACTGTTTTCTAAGTTAACAGGTGTGGGTGGAGAGAAAAACATTAGAAATATATTAGATCAATGAAACTGAGGAATTAAACTGTCATTTTACTTCTGTAGGTGGCCTTTCTGGAGTAAATTTCAGACATACTAGCAGTGAAGTAATTTTTCATTTGTCCTTGGAATTGCAGATTTTCTTCCCATCATTATCAATCAGGTACTTTTCATGAATCATAAAATCTTTTGTTTGTTTGTTTGTTTGTTTGTTTGTTTTTCAATTACACAAGAAAGAGAAATGGTCATTTCAGGAACAACAATTCTGATTTTGTCTCAGAAAGTGGATAGGTATTGCCCATAATAAATCTTAACTCATACTGTGTTACCAAAACAGATACAGCAAGTCCAATGTGTTTTCCTTTCCATCTAAATAGCACTTTTCTGTGTTGTGGTATTCCCTGACTGCACCACTTGTCTCATTGAGAGAGCAGAATGATTCAGTGTAGCTCAGAACCAAACTTTCTTCTATCAGTAGGCACTTGAAGGGTTTGCCAGATAGATAAACTGCAGGCTGTACTTTTGTCTGAGGGTGTCAGCAAATACACCAGCCCAAGTATCAGCAAACTTCAGGATTAAGGTAGGGAAAAAAATGAAATGTAAATAAATAAAAGTTTCAAAGAAAATTATACATTTGTTGAATGCAACCCTTTTTTTTTTTTCCTTTTGACAGCTGTTGAATTATAACAACCTGCACCAACTTATTCCCCTTTCAAATTCTTATTTCCCTTCTTCTCTTTCCCTTTCTATCCAGCAAATGCTGCTATCCACAAAATTTCCAGTATTATGACAGAAACTCCCATCATGGAGGTGCAGACCTCACCTCTTACCAACGGCAGTAATGCAGACCTGAGAAACATTGGTGTGAGGAGTGCACGAAGTCACTATGAGAATGTAGCTATACCAGCAACTTAGGCACACCTAGGCTTAGATACCTACACTTTTGGTACTGACTGGAATAGCACTCCCTGGCTCATAACACCTTCTGTCTAGGAGCTGTCTGGCAGAATGGTCCAAAGTGTGCATGAAAGCATGCAACAGCATAGGTAAGCACTCAGCACTTTTGCAGGGTAGTGCCATTTCCTTGGATGCAGGCAGCCACCAGGCACAGACAAGGCCAGTGCACACCCATGCAAGGCCTGGGTGCAAGGGACTGACAGGGAGAAAAATGGGGGATGAAGGCAGACAAAGATATGTCAATATTACTTTATCTTTAGAGATAGTAAGCACTGTGGAATACATAAGATGATGAAAAGGTAGAACAAATACAATAATTAATTTCTAGAAAATTAGCCTCAAATACGTGGATGAGAGTAATTAAAAGGCTTTAGCTGTCAGATGGTAGTGAGGGTCTGCCATGCACTTCTAAAGAGTGCAAACTGCTTTAAAATAGAGCTGATTCAGTTTGAGAAGGTAATTTTCTAATGGGACTGACAACACAAGAGCTGCTGCATTACCTGGGGCTGCAGGTCCAGGAATGTCCTCATCTAAATGCAAGGATATGTGCAGTGGTGTACCTGAGCAAGACTATCCACAGCTCCTTTACCAAAAAAGCTGACAGCCAACTGCTTTGCATAGACATCCTTTTCTTACAGGCCAGTTTCTGCTGGCTCTGGAGATCAGCAAACAACATCCATCCAATTCACCCTCTAATGGACTTAAACTATCAGGCTTTATTCCCTACATCTACATATAAGATCAATAAATCTGTGCTTAAGTCCAAATAAAAAAATATGGTAAATTTTTAATGTATGAAGACACTGTTTCGATTTTATTTGATTGGTTCTGAGCTAAAGACAATGGACTGCCTTGCTCTATTGGTATGCAAATGCTATTCCCATGTGTACAACCACGATCATCTTTGAGCCAGCCAGCTTCATTGAGCCACTCCTCAGTAACTCTAATCCTGGTGTTATATATTCCCTCTGGGACCAGCAGGCAGAACCTGTTCTTCTCCCAGAAGACCAGTATCTTCTCTGAACTGTTTTCATTTCCATTTTTTAAATCCCACACGAGAAAAGGTGAGATTAATGTGGCCTAACTCTGTGGAACTCAACCATTTAGCTTTGCTAAAGCTAATGGGAATTGCTTGGGGCTGCAAATGAAGCAGCGCATGAGCAAACCAGATTGTGGGCTGAAAAACAAGTATCTTATGTCTTCTGCATTTATCTGTTCACAGAAGTTCCACCTGGTCTTAAGGCCTTACCTTCAGGTCAGAATTGCACCCAGTGAAATTGCAGAAGTGAATTTATAAAGTATCTAAAAATCTGCATTAGTATAATTCTGCCATTAATGTCACTGATACTTTTCCCACCCCTCGGGCACCTGGATTACCTCTGCTGTGCCACACTGCAAGTCTGTGTGTGCAATGCACATACAGGACTGGGAAAAAGAATTCTAGAGCTTCTAACAACCAACAACAGAGGACCAAGAGACCTTTAGTGTAACCAAAGCATGCACCAATATTTCAACATGTGTGCTCAGGATACAGGATTCCCTTTCACAAGTTGCTGCTGGATCACCCACTGTCTGGATCCTCAGCAGCCACTTTGCCTTAGCAAAATCTCTATTCCTCCTCTGGAAATTTATCATGCCACACAAACAGTAATGTTTTTTAATAACTTAGAAATTCTGATGTCCTAACAAAAAGACTTGGTAAACTGGTATGACATTCTCTGGAGGGAAAGAAAGCTGTGCTTTGCAGTCTCTAATAGACTGCAAACCAACTAAGAAAATTCAACTTCAGCAATGCATTTTGTTAATTTCTTTTCAGATTATTGTCCTGAAAACATCCAAATTAACAAAGAGATACTTCAAAAATACAGTGTCACTCATCTTGGGAGCATGTCAGTATTCTTGACCAAGCCATCAACAACTGGAGAACTCTTTCCAGAAAGTCAAGCCTGAATGTGTGCTGTGAACAGTAAAAACCTGAAGCATCCTCTTGTGGGTGTAGTGAATAGAGTAAATTCATGCTGTATTAAAGCACCAAATTAGACTTTGCACTGTCTACAAAAATGACTGAGTATAGCTGTTGCAGGGGAAACCTGGGGAGGAAGAAGTGCTGCATAAACAGGCAGCAGGAGCATGGATGCCTCAGCATCATCTTTCCGGGCTGATCCAAAGCTCACCCCCTGGGTGTACTGCTGTCTTCCAACATCTCCCATCCAGCTGTGGGAAGGATGTGAACAGGTCCCAGAAAAATACAGCACAGGGACAACCTCCCAGATGACCAACAAAGCCAGAAAGTGGAGGAAGCAACTGCAGCGTGCTGCAGATTTTTCCTCCAAACCATTGTAAAATTAGTATTAGTCCACATGAGATACATGTCTTGGTATGTGTTTGTTTTCTTAACGTGTTCCAGATAGCTGCAGTGCTCTGTGAACATGTGGTGTATGGTTGTCAAGGCAAATGTTGGGGATTTGGGGTTGGCAACAGGGTAAATTAGTGCAAAACGTGCCTTTCACTTTCTTCATGGCAATGCTACACTGTACCCCCATCTCTGAGCCACTTTCAACTGTGCATGAAGGAACAACTTACGTTCCTTTGGCACAACAAGCCATGACTGAGGCCAGACTGGGCATATACAGCACTTCTAGTCTTTTCTGACAGGAGGTTATTCTTTGCAACAACAAAGTAGAGTTTATCTTTTTAAATAAATTTACCTTTCAGCAAAGGTTCCTGAGAAGGAGGCTTCCTGAAGGTGCCTTACTTGCTACAAATGCTGCAAAATGTTTAATTTCCTCTAAATATTCTGTAGTTTTTTTGTCTCCATACTAAAATTCTCCACAGCAAGTAGATGCTTCATCTTTCTGCTTTTAACCAGCAATTTTATTCTGGTTGAAAAAAGTTTGAGCAGCTGGTCAGAAATCTGAATTTCAGCACATTGGCATTTCCATGCAAAACCCAACCTTGTTTTTTGACCTGATCCACATTGCACTCACCGACGGTCTGGCCCATTTTTTGTGCAAGAAATGTTGAATTTGCAATAGGAGAGACTAAACCATTTCCTTCAAGCACCAGGATCATACACTCCATTTCAGAAACAAGGAAATGGAACACAAAAAAGAAAAAAATATCTGTCCCAACACCAGAAGACAGGCTCAGAAGGAATTTTTTAAACATTATTTTGTTTGTTTTTCATAAGGGATTGTCTTGTCAGCTTGACACTCATATTGTAATGATTTCTATAGCCATGATTTCAGGTGGCTGGAAGATGGAAGGACAGAAGATGGAAGGTGGAGGTGAAAGATTTGAGGACTTATTTCCTCCAAAAATACAAAGATGGACATTCCCTAACTGCTAAAGGCAGGTCTGTGATTCGCTTTACTTGCATCTGACTGTCGTTCCTCATAAATTCCCTGATTATATTTCAGAACTTTTGCATAGTATTGCAAAAGTATGTATAAATACATAGTATGTATAAATACATAATATTTTCAAGAAGTTTAAATGACCTTTCTCATATCAAATGGAATTGAGACATGTAATGACAGTATTTTTTTCTCAGAAAATTCCAATTTGCCAAAAGTAAAGCATTATACAGGAAAACGTATTCCAAGACCTTATTTTCAAGAGCATTTTATAAAGTCTTGAAATTAGCAAAATAAAATGTCTCAGGACTTTTGACTCAAAATTCTGTTTCTCCAGTTGAGTGCTACTTTATTTAAAGATGCAACCAAATTAAATTCAAAACCTTTACTCACGGTGGAAAANACATTCACACATTCTGTGAGAGTAGGCAGATGTGGGCATTATCAAATAATCTGGCTGCAGTTATAAATATATAATAATATTTAAATTTACAAATCTGTCTGCTTATATCTAAAAGCCATTATTTACTTTGTACATAAAAGCACTTTACGTCATACACACATAATAAAGAAATGGAAAGTCTGAAATACTCTACAAGCATGGGACCTCATCACCTTCTAAGATTTAAGAAAAGAAAAAGTTTGTATGGAAAATTTAAACTTGGGCTACCAGGATGGATTGGAAGATCTAAAACATATCAGAAAACTGAACTCTTTTTTAAACAGTACTCTTTGTATAATATGCTGTAATTCAACAGAGTTATACTTATCACAGTACTTTTTCTAGTGTAATGCAGAAGCATTTTGTAATGGCTATTCTCAGTGTGAACAGATTTCATCTGGTTTACTAAGATTTCATCTGTTTATAAAGCTCTGCTTTGCTTGCATGTGTGGCCTTCGCTTGCCCTATTAAACTGTCCTTATGTCAACTCATGAGTTTTCTACCTTTTACCCTTCTGATTCTCTCATCCATCCCTGTGGTGGGGAAGTGAGTGAGTAGTTGTGGGGCTTGGTTGCTGGCTGGAATTAAACCACAATGCCCTTCCTACCTACCCTGATTTTCACAAATGTCAGGGAGGGTAATAACCTTGGCAGGGAGCATGAGCATTCACCTCCCCACTCCAGGTGAGCAGCCCAGGTCCCCTGCAGCTAGTCAGTCAGAGGGATTCTCCATCCTCTTTACAAGCAAACTGGGAGCACAAGCCCATCTTCAGAGCCACTCATTACCCTCACCTCTCTCTCTCCCACGACCCCAGAGAAACTGCAGACCCCTACACAGGCACCTTGCTTTAGATGCCCAAGGAGGAGAGTGTGCCCATCCTCCCATGTCTACGGGTAGAACAATATGTTTTCATATGTAATTGGGAAGAGGTTTTTACATTGAGATTAATCACAGACGCTTATTTTGACATTTTTCATTTAAATAAACTAATATTCTAGCAATCAGTTGTAATCACATCAATAATAACCACTTTTGCCTCATCAATAAATCAGTTTTCGATTCTTATTGGTCTTACAGTGCAAAGGTGTGAATAATTGAAGAGCATATTGGAAGCATTATGTAAGAAATGGGTTTGATTTCTATAGTTCACTTCTGTTGCAGTTTTGTACTCGGGTGTATGCAGTGCCCAGTCCCTCAACAGAACCTTCACCCAGCACTAAAAATCACCACTCAGAAAATCCATTGAAGTGTTGAGCTTTTTACTTCTAAAAAATTGACCTTAAGCTTATCACTTGCTTAGAAAGTCCTGTATGCCTCAAGAGCAATCTTCTGGTGTCTCAGAAAAGATCCATTGTGTGACACACTGTTAACCAAGGGAAAAGGAACGAGATATCACCCCTTTGGACACAATGAGGAATGTCAACCTCAGAATTTCCCTCTTGCAAGCTTGCATGGACTGTGGTGTCTAGTGGGTTGACCTGGTCTTCAACAAATCTTATGTACAATTCTGAAACAGGTGAGAAGAGTATGACATGAAAAATTGTGGGAACAAGTGCAATAAGATGGATTTCAACTTGTAATTGCATTGTTTAACCTTTCACAGTCCTGCAACTTGTCTCTGATACTCAAAAACATTATGCATTTTCTCCTATCTATTATTTGCAGTAGGCTACTGAAAAAAAAAATCCAGTGAGGTATGCCTCTGAGTCAAAATGGTCTTTGCCAGGAATAACAGCAGAGTTCTTGCACCAGTGCCTCATTAGTTTATGGAAAACAGGTCCCTAAGGAAATGATGGGGTGTAAATAAATTTTAAACAGTTTAGTCTTACAAGTAAAGGGGATGCCAGATTTTTAAAACAGTGGAGGCTCAATGATGTCTTAACACTGTGTTTCACGTATCATAAATTTTAGCTAGGTTTTCCAAAATGTTTATAAGCACCATAGAATGACACAATTATAGACACATGCTTTTAACCTGCAAAGTGCACATGTGCTCTTTGTCATCTCTAAGGGTATTTTTATTAGTGACAGCAGTCCTTGTTAGATATATTTAATAGAGGCACAGAAGGATCGCTCTGCCCCGTGACACTCCAACCCTACTCTGTTCTGCCCAACAAACTGACTCATTTTGTGCTTATGGGACATACACAGACATCACAGGGCCAATGCAGAGCATGCTGAATAAAATCTCCTCAGGATGACCAAGGAATTCAAACTGTTGGACAAAATCCTACCGCCAACAGAGACTCACGTGTAGATAGCTCACACAGGCTTCTGAAGATCCCATACCTGGAATCAGCCTAGTAACGACATCCAGTTCCTCCATGCCAGCTCTGTGGATCTCAACTGCTAATTTAGCTTGTGATGAGTTTTCCCATTTGGAAAGATACCAGACTTGGACATCCTCCTGGGAAAGGGTACCGAGATGACCAAAAAACAGGTGCTGACTACAACCTAGGAAGTGAGACTTATCCACATATATCCAGGGGTCCTTATACAACTTGAGAATCTTTCAGTCAACAGAAGTCTGAAAACAGATAGAAAGGATTCATGAGTCAGACTTTAAGATGGAGCTATACAAAATATTGTGTAAAATCACGTCAAGGTCATGTGAAACATTTGTTTAGGAAATTAATTAAACAAAAGCAAAACCAGTGTCCAGAGATTTGCATGAAAAAATTTCCAACAGCACAAAAAGACTAAATATATCACCAACACAAAATCCTTCAAAGCTTTTATGTGCAGTGGCGAATAAATGTCCTCTGTGGCAAACCCCAGCTAAGTCAGAGACAGTAAGAGAGAATACGTCTTTGTTATGTTTCATATCACTGGAAAAAGGTGTCATACATCACTTCAATGAGCTACCTAAGGTGAAACAATTCCATGATATCCAAACCTCACATGCCACCACTGCAGCAACTCCTCTCATGTTTTCTGGTGAAGCAATAATGCTGTCTTGTGTTATAAAACACAGGCAGGAGGCAGTACCTTATTCAAAGGTGATATTCACGCACATTTTAAATTCTAGGTCTCAAAATTCATGGCAAGTGTATTTCTGTGTCCTTTAATAAGATATCCCTTATTGCTCAAGGCTTCGGTGTAGCGATCTGACAGCAATAGGCCCTGTTTCCACTTAACACATAGGAGCAGGATTACATCCATCCTGAGCTGCCAAAAATTTATGAAGCAAAAATTCTCATGAGAAAGCCATAACTTTATATAACATTACTGGTTATTTACATTTACAGTGGGACATGGGACTTCTCCATTAGCAGATATGTGTGAGAAAATATGTGAACCCTGCCATCCTCCTTGTGCCTGTACATCTGGGAAAGCTACTGCATATCAGAGATTTCATCTGAAGGCTGAAATAACTGTTTTTACTGGCTCTGGTCTTCCTCTAAGCCAACATCAGCACTGAAAATTTGTTTCTACAATGTACTTCCCTGTTTTGGAGATGGGAATGGTGTTTATCCCCATCATCACCACCAGGAATAAACTCAGTTACAGGCATGTGACTATCAGGAGTAAGTAGCCATTCAGAGATTCACTCAGATCACTCATGCTTCATTTTTGACACCTGAAGATGTTCAGCACAAAGAATTCCCCAAGAGAGAATGTGGAGCTATAAAAATTAAGCGCCTTTGGAAAAGCCACATATTTTTATGTGCCAATATGAGCAGGACAGTTTCATTCTGAAATTTTTGATTGTGACCATAGACAAGTCTCCCCTGCCTTTGCTTCGTGGGATGCAGAGCAGAGAGACAGCATGCTCCCACCATCCCCCAGGAGGAACAATGCAGGTTGTCCAACACCACCTTCAGCCCAGGCAGGACAAGAAGGGCTGGAAAAGCTCTGCCAGAGCTGACAACCTGGGACTTTTTACAAGTGAGTTTTTGCAATATTGCAGGAATGATTTTTCTGCAGGAATAGACACTAGTGTCTTGAGTGTTGCTGAATAAAAATGAAAATGAAAATGAAAATGAAAATGAAAATGAAAATGAAAATGAAAACAAAAAACAAAAGCATTTGGGAATCCTGTCATTTGTCCATAGACAGGATAAGCATTTTTTCTTTTCTCATTAGGATACTTTAGTTCAGACAGACTGTATTAATGAACATGCCCAGAAACCTCTGTGGAGGACTCCAGACATCCTCAGAGATGGGCAGAGGAGCCCCGCTGCATCAGTGCTGCTCTCCAGAACAGCACTCCAAGCCTGGGCATTGCAACAAATTTGTATTTGCTCAACTAAACCAGCCAAGGTGAAAGGAGAATCCTCCCAGGTGTGTGAGTGTCCTTGTAATCCAGTTTTATCTTTTCTGTTCAGCCTCATATTCAAAAGAAGCACCATAACATTCTGGACTAAATGTTTCACTAGCACAAATGCAGTTCCCCAGAGAGCAAATGTTGTGCCCATTCTCTCTTATTTATTGGTCCAGGTGAAGAATTGGTTGCCACTGGCATAAGCATAAGCACTGCCCTGGCATGCCCCAGGCCCAGAGCCCAGGCAGAACTTCCCTGCAGAGCCAGCCCAAAGCCCAAGCACCCCTCCCATGCAGTGCTTTTAGGCAGGCTGGCTGCTACAGACACATCTGCAGCACACTAGCTAACATTTCTGAGATCTTCACAGCTCTGTGTGCACCCTCCTGGTTCCTCCAGTGCTGTTTGAGGGGACAGAGAGGACAGGGGCTGCCTGCCCTGTCTCTGGAAAGGCAGCAGCAGCAGTGTGGGTCACCAGGGTTTCTGACACACTGTACTGCTGGATTTCCTATTACTCCATCTCTCAGGTCTAGTGAAAAAGGTGCACAGTCTAGTGGGAGATAAATCGACCAGGCACACACAGAGAAACAAGCCTAATGCAAGGTTACCAGCAGGAGCCTGATTCATTCCCCCTGAGAGATTAGGCACTAACTGATCCCACAAAAGGTGCCAGGAGTCTCCTAGGACAGCTGAATAGGCAATACACCACAACAGCAAGCCATCCATCCTTTCCAATGTTCTCAGGTCTTCAAACAGACTTGACCTGGATTCAAGTTTGAAGGTAAGAAGATGACTTTTAGTCAGCTGAAGTAGCTATAGGCCAAATACAGTAACTGGTGCAGCATTATCCAGACACCACAACTAGAAAATTGACAGAAAACATGTCTGATTCCAAACTCCAGACCCAAGAGGCTGAGATAGCAGGTGATCTTTAAAATTGTAAAGGACACATAATTCAACACCACCATAGATAGTTAGTATGCCCAAACTATGGTTTGAACCGTCATTTAACATTTAACTAGAATTGTCTAACATATTTCAATCCTTAGTGGGTTTCCAGTGACTAAATTTTACACTAAAATTGAATTAAAAGCCTTAAAGAGGTGGAACTCAAGGCAGTATTTATTCCTCTTCATTTGCTTTTGTGTGTTACTTGGATTTAGCTGTAACAACATTACGTAAAACACTGGTGCATGTCCAGTAATGCCTCTGGAACAAAAAAAGATGATGATAGGAGATCTCACTACAGCTTCTGCTATTAAGTCTTTGGGAGAGGTGAGAAGAGATTGCTCATTAAATAAGTGTTATAAAGCATTCAGCACTGACAGACTAGTTCAGAAGTAGAAAGTCAAAGGTCAACTGTTCCCACTAGAAAAGTATCTATTGCAGCCAAGCAGTTATTATTGCCTACTATCACAGCACCCTTCTCAGAAACCAGGGAAAAGTCTTGGAGAAGCTAGAGAAACAAAAACAACAGTGATTGATCATCAAGGAGTCAAGATGACAAAGCAATCCAGAGAGCAGTCCTGTGCACAAAGAGGAAAGTATCTGGAAGCTCTTCTACTGTATCCTTGTGCCATTCACTGATGAGCATACATACATAGACTGAGTTAAAAAACAGGCTTTGGATCTGTGTCAGCTGATGAAACAGTTCATAGAAAAATTAGGAATAATTTTAATTGCTTCTTGAAGGAAATAAAAAAAAATCACTTTTCCTACATTTTTATCTGTACTTAGAGTATCTAATGTGCTCCACAACAGAGCACACTGTAAATATTACTGAAAAGCAGAATCTGACTCATAAATTATTGGCATTTTGTGCCAGACAAGCTTGTACTAATGTTTAAAGAAGCAGATCACCTGGGAGAAATGTGTTCTACAAGTTGCAGGAGAAACTAAAGAGACAATTAATGGGCATTGGCTGTGCAGCACATATTGTTCCCATGTTGTTCAGGCCAAAGTTGACTGCCTGCCAACAGATATAGAAGTAATTGTCAGCAAGATTTACAGTTACTTTTTCATTTGCGCAGAAAAGTAGAAAGGTTGAAAGAGTTATGTGTTTTGCTGAAGGTCTGTGCTAACAACTGATCGACCATAGCATCCTGCACTGGAGAACAGTAAATACACAGAACACAGACTTCACATTTTTCTTGATTCTGGAAGTTTTTCTTCATGGCAGAAAGCTGAATTGCCTTCTGACCACCAGCAACAGTTTCTTTTATTTTACACATCCATTCATAAAGCCATCTTTTCTGTTGCCAAACTATGCACCAGGAAAGTTCTAATTCTACCAGTGATGAAAAAAAAAAGAGTATTTTTTAGCAAGCTGCACTTTAATGTAATGAAATGAATGGCATGGTCTTTCAGCTTGTGGCAGAACTGCTAGCAGCTCCTGAGTTGGCCACTCTTGTATGTGAATGTGGATGGGATTATTCAATTAGATGTGTTTGACTACAGTCTGGTATGTATCTCCACTCTGGAAAAATGGGAAAGTAAACACTCTCCAAATGTCCAGGAAGTTGGCAAAAATAATCACATAAAGGCAGAAGGTTAGAAGTATTTTTGCAGTCTTTAGGAAATCCTGTTGCCAATAATATTACATGGGCTGACTGCATTTATCATTTAAACACAGAAAAGAGAAGATAAAAATTAGTCTGAAGGAATGAAAATCCAGAAATCTTGCAACTTTCTTCCAGGCTGCAAAAGTGATTAACAACAATTCAGGATCAACATGGAGACCCAGGCAGTTAATCTGCAGATGTGTCTAGAAGGTACTGGATTGAAGAAGGATTCATAAGGTCTTCTCTTTGGTGGCTTTCTGTAATATCTCCAGAACCTTGAATAAATTCCCTCCTGCATTAGTATATGGAAGGCAATGAGATGCATGATCCCATCAAGGTCAAGGATATCCATTACTAGACTACCTTTTGCAAAAACGTCAGTACATCTTTATAGGTTTCTTCACAGATCCTCCTGGACAGTCCCACAGCCTTCTCCTCTTGGCAAAGCCTCCCACCAGAGCTCACAGGAGGGCAGTGCTTCTGCTTTCCTTATTCCCAGCTAACACAGCACACAACAAGCTTTGACTGGTTTGTAGCTGCACTCCGCTGGCTAGTGCTTGCTTTGTGCTCTGACAGTGCAAACTGTGACACAAGTGGCTCTTTCAGCCTTCTCTGAACAGGGTCTACAGCTCCTGAAGGAGAGTGCAGCTCATAAATGTGAATCTGGTCTGGTGCTATCCACACACATTTGTGAAAACATTTCATAAGCCATCTCAGCTGGAAGTAGGCTTAACTCTGTCCTCTAGTAGAGGTGAAGTTCTTTGTCATGGCCAGCGTAAGCAGAGCTTAACTTCAGCAGAAGTTAGTTGAGCTGATTTAGGGGCAACTAAATTTGTAGGATGAATCCATTAGGATTTGCATTCCCACCAGCATTTAATACTGTGGCAAATATTACTCATTAGAGTAATATTTTCTGTGTGTTTGTCACAGATATACTGCAGGCCAGAATCAATAGGCTGCAGCTCCTCAGCAGTGCCAGACTCAAAAATGGTGGCAAATTTTATGTATCAAAGTAAGGACAATAAGTGATGATGATGCTTAATAAACATGAAAATGGATTTGGAGATATTTGATGACATTTTTCAGTCTTCCACCCCCATGGAAAGGAAATGTGAAAATTCCAATATAACCTCACACATTATTTTGACTAGTCATGGGACTAAGGGATCCCAGGGCTGATCCTGGACTCTGAGATGCTTTCCATATCATCCTTGCATTTTCTGGTGCACTTTATTAAAATGAGTAACAGAAGAGGGAGTAGTTTAAGCTTTAGGTACAAAAGTCAGTAGAACATAAAATTCCTGTGTGTTTAGGGTAGAAAAGAGCCAAGTCTGGACTCAAGAGAAGCCTGATCAGTTCTTCCTCCAGAAATACCATTGTCATGAGGGGTGAGGGAGAAAAAGTCAGAGGCAGAAAGTACATTTCTTTTCCACTGCAGAGAAAACTTTCCCACTAGCAATGCAAACATCAATTCTTAGTTCAAATCATCAGCACTTATGCTCTATGACTCCACTACATGCACCTTCCAGAGTCTTCCAAGAAGGGTACCTACTAACTTTCCTCTTTAAGGAGAGATTTCTAAAGATGGGCTTCTTAGAAACCATGAAACGTGTGACTTCTCAATCAGTTATCTGTATGATAAATCTGTAAAGCTTGGCACACATTAGCACACATTACCCCTACTCTGTAGTATTCAGTAATACTTCCACACCATTCTACTTTCATTTTCCACACCACACAGTGACCACAGAGATTGACAATAGACAACAAGATAATGTTAGCCTAAGAATTTCTGAATAACATTAATTCAAAGATGCGTAACACACTGTCCAGCAAGGAAGAAATGGTCTCACAGCAGGGACCCACTATGGCCAAATGCTGGGGAAATAATTTTCCCAGAGTAACTATCTTCTCTTTTACACAGGAAAAAAATATAAACAACTAAGAATGTTAAGAGGTTTAGAAAAGATGACCTATGAGGAAAAAGCTGAAGGAACTAGGTCTGTTTGCCTAGAAAAGAGGAGACTGAAGGGGCACATAATAACAGTTTTCCAGTATGAGAAAACCTGTTGGAGACAGATACAATGAACTGTTCTCTGTCGCTGTGGAGAAAAGGATGAAAAATTATTTTGCAGCAAAGAAGATTTCAGAGCAATGCAGGAAGGGAGGGAAAGAGTTTTCAGTCTAGGAGGTCAGAATGAGCAGTGGACAAAAGCTCCAGTCTATTGGGAAAGACAGTGCAGATTGTTAAGAACAAACCAGACGTGTCATGGAATCCTGCTGTGATACAAGTGATGGGACATTTTGTGACCCCTTCCAGTCCTACAGCTTTGTGACTGAGCTTTGATACAGATTAGCCTCACATTGAATCCAATGTATTTCTCTATCAAATCACTACTTCAGAATCAAAATAGAAGGCTGCAAATCAGATCATGATCAGATTAGCCAGTTAGAACTAAATTTTTGTTCCTAACCCTGACTAAATACAGAATAATCACTAAAAGAAGCGGGAATTGGACGTGCTGAATCTTCTCGCTTTACTTTCAGAGGATAGACCACTTGCTGTGTGACAACATAAAGAGAAGTCTCCTGGGTGTGCCTGAGTGATAAAATACAATTCTTTGGCAGCAACATACCCAACAAGACTATAAGGCTGGCTACAACGTTGTAAATCCAAGGTAGCGCAGAAGAAATCAGTAGATTTATAACAGCATAATTGTGACCAGCATAGAAGCCATTGTATTTTCACTTGGGAAACAGCAGTTAAGCATTCAGCAAAGGTTCTGTTTTCTCCCCTCAAGCTTTTTCACATGATTCCCTGACATACTGCTGTTTTTATTCCATGCTCAGACTTCAATTTTTTTTACTCAGAGATTTCAGTCAACTTTTAGGATGTTAGGGTAAACCATACATCTGGTTGTACAAAGGTTTTCAGATTTTATTGTCATGTTTGTGTCTCAAACCCACTTCCACATGTGATGGCTTCTCAAAAACCCTAACAAGTGCCAGCACCTTAAGCAAGCCTGGAGTGCCTATAAGAGAAGCAAACATGCTGACCACTAGATCATCTGTATTTTTCCACACATGTTCCTGAATTATAGCTGTCTCCAGGTCTGTTTTAATCTCGGCTGCTGAAATATTCCTATAGAGCATGTCTAATTGGCTGTGGTTTGAACACTGCATGGGCCCCCTCTTTGGAAAGACCCTTTCCAACCCATCTGTAGTGTGTACCACAAAGTGTTGCCATTCCCTTAAACACACCTGTGACTTCAGTAAATGCAAAAGAGAGAGACTCTTGGGGACATGGTTTAATGGTGAACATAGCAGTGCCAGGTTAATGGTTGGACTCAATTACCTTGGAGGTCTTTTCCAACCTAAATGGTTCTGTGATTCTAAACAAAAAGAACTCTGATTTCCTGATGTCTATCATGGCTCTAATGCTCCCCTATCCTCAGCTATTCTCCAAAGGAAGAGTCAGTGGGCTTAGGACAAGACTGGTGAAAAGGCTGTTGAAAACAGGAGTCTAGACCCCAAGGAAATCTGCAGTTGGATGAGCCCTAGGTCATATTTCCTGTTAACCTGTGACAGCACTTACCTCAAGCTGTGCTGTTACGAGATCTAAGTGTGGACTTGTTCCATACCGCCTTTCCCTTCGTCCTATTCACAGACCTCAGCTGAATGACTTACTTGTTTTAGAGATAAGAAGACATTTTTCTGGCTATCTGTGATCTTCCTGCTCCTCACCAAAATGAACAATCAAGAACTTCTTTCAATGTAACTCTGGAAAGTTATGAACAATCTCCAAGTCCTTGCATCACCAGCATGCTGCATCTGCAGGTTTCTATACAGATAAATCTAAGCAGGCAGAACCTGTTTGTCACCAGCACAGCTGAGGTAAGTTGCCCACACACTCAAATGCTGCTTACCCTGAAGTCATAAAACCTTAGGGAAGCAGAACCTGCAGCATATCATAGGGCCTAGTTCAGATACAAGTATTTCCAAACAGGACACAAAACTATGCAGGACCCAGAAACTCAGACAAGGCTCTTGAAAATTCAAAGCTATCTCAGAGAGAAAGAATTGCATTGATTTTTTTAGAATATTTTTCTCCTTTTTTAAGATAAAAATAGTGTGCTCCAACTTTGTGCACATGACCAGTGTACATTGAATACATAACCTTCAAAACATACAAAAAGTGGGATTTCCATCTGTACTGAGTGCTCATTTTATCATGCTCTAAATGAAGTCATGGGAGATACTAATTTCAACAAGGCAGAGCTAAGAGCCTTGGACAAGAGTTATGGAAAACAACACAGAATGGTAGTTTAATTGCTTGGAGAGAAATTCCCTTACTTGCTCAAGACAGATTCACTATCTGCCAAGTCTTTCCCTCCCAGACCTGTCTTACTGCTCTTACTCTGCCCTTATTTTACTTTTCTACCCCCTCGCCAGTCATTTTCCTGTTGCACTTAGCCACAGGAGAGTCCCAAATTCTCCTTATAATCCCTAGAGGAACTCAGATACCAGAATAAACAAGGAGTGCAAAAACTCCCACAATGATGCCAATAGCAATTTTCAACATGTCAATAAGAATGTTGAAACTGTGTTTGGGAGGAGACTTGGTAATGTATTAACTCTACTGGCGGGCCCTGCATTAAGTTTTTAATCATACTTTAATTTTACACTTATTACTTTAATCACGCTAAATCAGAGAGATTTCATCTTCTTTTAGTTTCAAAGGAGACATTCAGCAATTAAAAATATTGCTAATTTTTCATACACATAAACACTACTAACACTTAGCTCCTTAATCACCAAGAAACATATTTCACATGCCACCAGTGACCCATCACATAATGGTACATGTGGTGAAAAGAAAGAGATGATAAATTTTGTGTGTTCTGCATACATACTGATGAACAGTTGTAGAGCTGAGAGTTAGCTAATTTCTTTTCAGATTCATTACATTCAGTTCCAATTAATTTGCAAGGTGCATGGTTTGCAAAGAGACAGAGCTCTGTTATAAAAATAACCTATTTGCAAAGGGTTGAGGTAATGTGTGGACCAGCACATGACATTTCACACTCATATAGGAAAGAGTAAAAACATGGCATTTCCAGTCATAGATGCTACAATCATTCCCAGATGATATCACAGACAATATCTGTGCAGTGATACCAAACAAAAAACTGATCACTCTTCCTTATGTTGAAAAAACAGTAAGGTGTGCACTGAATTAATACTGAATTAATCTCAAATTTCTTCATGTGTTTGTGCAGTCAAATACACATCCTTTGTGCATGTACACATGAAAGCATATATTGGGAAAAGACTGGCAAGAAGGAATTTCTTCCAATTATGAAGCTTCACATTAAAAAATCACAGCCAACTCTGTGGATGTGTCAATGAAAAAGTGGGCATGCTCCAAGGAAATGAAAATTTGAATGGACATTCAATGTGGTCTATTCTGGAAGGACCAAGAGGACAAAAAGAATTTTAAGTAACTTAAGATATTGTAAGTGTTTTTGTCAGGAAAACACCCTTGTGCCTCTCAGCCTTGCTCATGTATCAAACCTGATGCCATTTAGACAATTTTTAGACAAGCAATAAATGTATTGAACAACTGAACTTTGTAAGGAGCATAAACTTAGGAGTTTTTCTCATATTTGGAAACATTTTATGGCTGGGATTAAAAGATGGAAAAACTATTTTTTATGTTGAAATTTTCATTTAGCAAAAGGAATACTTGTTTTCATAAATGTTGAAACATCATTTTTAATATTCTCTAAGAGAAACTCATCAGGCCTTGGTTTTGAACTCATGTTTCTCTTTTTAAAAATTAACTTGTAAGTCTGTGTGGGTGACAAAACGGTGTGGAGGTAAAGACCACCTGACTCACATCCACCAGGAAAAGAACTATGGTATGAAGACACAGCTGGGGAACCATAAATTGGGACCTGCCACGTAAAGGAGAAAATGCATTAATTAAAGCCAAAAAGCTCTACAAAGCCCTTCTTTTTGTATGTACACACATCCCAAAATCCAGCCTAGATTCCAAAGGCTGCTTAATTTTTGAGTAGGCTCAAATGTGTGTTAAAAGTTCTACAAAGAAGACAAATGTCACCTTTAAGGTTTTACAGGCCTTAAGCACACAATCTGTTACACAGAAATGGGCTTTTCTATGCTTGTCAGAAGTAGTTCTCATTCATACGGTACTAAGTGTAAAAGTGGCTTCAATAACTTCATATGCATTGGTGAGTATAGGTAAAATTCTTTATCTCTAGAAATGCAGAAGTTCATATCAATTTTTCATAACTGGGTTTTGATATCTGACAATTTCAGATATTTTCCCAGATATTCCATTTCTGAGTCACATATTTTTCACCAAATTATTATTCTTCATATACCTTTTTATTATGCATAGAAGCAGGTAAGGGTAAGAGTGGTCCCAGAAAATGCCACAAAGCACTTACAAGGTTAAGTCCCAATCCTGTAGTCTCCTTGTATTCCCAAGAGAGCTCTGTGGCATTTCTCATGTCTGCCAATGTCCTCCAGTGTTCTTCGAACTACAGGATCAACACCTTGGTCAAAGGAGAGGGTCATGAGATTTTAATGGATCTGCACTAAAATTTTTATCATATCTTTTATGTCTGTAATGTAAGCACAGTTAAATAACCCACGGCACTGAACGTTTCACTCAGCTATCCAGGGGTGAATATTACCATTTATTTGGGGACTTGTCAAAGTATTATTTTCATTGCACTAATAAATACTGTAAAAGTCAAAATAAAAAATGTTATAAGTTCTGGAACATGTCTTATCTAAATCTATATGATCTGGAAATATTTAGCAGGGGAGTTCAGTAATACAAAACAGAAACAGAAAGGGTCCTGGGTAAAGCCTTAGGGAAATGCCAAACTATTAATTACACATTAAGCGAATGGTTTTTATTTTTATATTGAAACAGCAACTATTTAAAGTCTATGCTACGGTACAGCAAAAATTATTCTCTGGTATAACTTAGTGCAGAAGTCCGAGTTATTTTGATCCCTAGAGTCAAAGTGCTTTAAAAGATTAAAAAAATTGCACTGGAATTTTTTTTAAATTAGGAAATAGGAGAGACAAATTCTGACCCATTAGCACAGAACTTGGCAAACAGTAATTACTAAATCAAAGCTGTGCTCTGCAAATATTCTTGCAAGTTTAACAGCATACTTGCAATTTATTTTTCTCACCTAATTTTTTTCCCCAAATTGAATTTAATATTGGTAAATATCACCAATACTACTAACAGTTCTGATGAAGTCAAAAGGACTGCCATCGTGTAAAAGGAGAATGGTTGCCCAATCAAGCCCAACAGCTGTTACATGTTGTTGGTTGTACTGCTGGTCATCCCCCTAAACTAATAATAAATAATGAAATTTATCTAAAAAATGATTCCCAAATACTTCCCTTTCCAAGGGAAAATGCCTTCCCAAGGCATGGCCATAAGCCTTTCACCCACTGCACAAACATGGGAAATTTGCTTTTGTGTGTAAAGCCCCCTTCAATATCCAAGTCTTGCTGCATACACTTGTGTGTGTGTTTACACAAAGGCACAAGGTGCATCATCAAAATGCAGACACTTCCAGGATGGAGAAGAGACTCTAATCAGAGTATGGATGCACCTTTGCTCTGGGGAAAAGGTTATGTTTTGGTCAGAACATGAGGGTAAATCCTCCCCAGTATGTAAGGCACCACAGGATCTTTAATGTCTAGGCTGAGCAGACATGACCTCAGTTTTCTGAGGTTTCCTTAATTCCTCAACTCCCACCTGTGAAAGGTCACAGAGCATTTCCAGTGTTAATGAATTTGTGCTTTGCTTTGGATTTTTGGGAGGACTGTTTTGGGGTTTAGCATGTTTGGGGTTTTTTTCTTCTTTCATTTGACCAAACTATTTTCTCCTCAAATTTGCCTGGTCCTCAGTACCATAAAGTCACTTTCTGTGAAAGCCTTGGATGCAGGGTCAGGGTAAAGATGTAATCTGGAATCTGAAACTAGACAGAATGCATCATTCCATGAATCTGTGCTCATCTTGGTCTTTTTCAGCCCTCAATGGCTGAAAGCAGACCAGTAGCTGCAAAAGTACAGTAAATAAGCACAGATAATTTGGACAGTGTGAAGAGGAACTGGAGAAGCTAGTGTTCAAGTTAGCCACAAATAAAATAAAAAGAAATAAAGATACAAATCTGAGCAAAAAAACCTTCTCTGCTAACTACAGTCCAGGTATCCTGGTCTGCATGAAACCCTGTGTGTTGAACTCACCATCCAGCATTAAAGGGAACTCAGGAACCGCTGAATTAAAAAAGAAAGTGGAGAAGAACTGAGGAGAAGTTTATAAAAGAAATCCTCAAAGATTCTTGATTAGTGGAAACATTTCTCTTTCTTACGACAGTTCCCATCCAATAACGATGTACCTGTCTCATTGTTGATAGTGATTTCTGCCAGCTGTTACATGTGAGCAACTGCCTTCCCTTAGGCAAGATTAGCAACCCACCTAAGCACATGGGACTCTTAGCACTATCCACAGACTGCTCCACAAAAGATGACTAAGATTTGCAAAGGTGTATGACATTTATATGACCAAAAATCAATAAAGCTTCCTTTTCAAAGGACTGCAATTTTCAGGACAATCTTACAATCCCTTCCCAGCTACATTTTGCAATTCTTAAAATTAATAGCATGTGAAAGAACTGGAAAGCATGAAGTCCTGCTTAGCAGAGAATGCACTGTAATTCATTGACATGTGGGCTTGGATGCAAGCTACAGTGACTTTAATGCCCTGCAAGTCTTCCATCAGAAATTAACATGCCAGTGATGAACACTCCCTCCAAATACACACTCTTATTTGTGTGCATGTGATAGCATTCTTCTTTGTAGTCTCCCAGGAAACCTGAGAGAGGACTTATGTTACCCAGTCTCACTTAGTCCTCCCCTCCCACAAGGATATAATCCACTTGACTCACTAGTTAAGGTAAACATAACCTTGAGGAAGTATTCACAGTAAAGCCACATGCATTTATCTGCAGCAGGAGGAATAGCACAGCACTCTGCAGAAACAGGGGTTTGCTTTGAGGAAACTCACAGACCTGAATCAGGTGAGATCTCATAAAGTACCAGGGCCATTTAAAACACAGAGCTGATCTGTGTCAACTGACACAGAGGGCTACCAATGGAAAATGGGGTGGAGGTCATTGCATAATGGTGGAAATGAGAGACTGTTCACAGTAGTTCATCGTTCCAGTTTAAAAAGTCAAAATAAGCTTGCGAAAAGATGTCTTATCTTTCTGCACTCTGTTTTGCATTTATTTTTCTCTGTCTGCCCCCTCCCCCAAGTTCCACTGGTTACATTCTTTGCTTATTACTCTAGAGTCATAAAGCTGTAAAAATACCTTCTTTTCAACTATTGACTACTCATAGATCTTCTAGTCCATAGCTCCTTTAATGAAGTCTTCAGGCAGCATTTCCCTGTATCGTTATCTGAGTTTGGTAATAAAGCATATCTTAGGGCAACATCCTTTTACAATATATGAACTAGAGCTGGGCAAGCTTTTCATAGCAAATGTTTTATTTAGTAGACTAAGCCTTTTGTTCTCTTTCTGAATTACTATGGAGAAACTTTGACTTCAATTCATCTGGTTGTTATTCACAACTGTTCAAATAACAGTTTCACTGAACATATTTCAGCTGTTTAGATGTTCTCAAATGACTCATTTCAGTTCTTTCTTTTGCTATTTGTTATATGCTATTTACTCTTCAAGGGCCGTACTTGGTTTTACCCCACCTGGTGACAATATTACCTAATTCTCACATTACTGGAATCTTTATGGAGAGAAGCAAAATCAAAGGGATTTCATTATGTCCCCTTTTCTACTGTAGTCTGTTCCCAACATGTATTTCTTACAAAATTTTGTAAAAATATATAATAAGTATCTGTGGCGAGCCTATTTTCCATTAATAACCTTTCAATAAAAGTAATTAGGTATCCCCATATTAAGGGAAATCATTAAAAGATCTGAGAATTCCATCAAATTGAAATGACAGCTTCAGTCAAATATCCAAGGTTCCACCTAAAAGTAACAAGGCAATGGAATATAAAACTTCATAAGTTCTGTACCTCACTGAGCTCCTTCTTTTGTTGAAATTAGCATTTCCAAATACTTTTGTACAATATTCACCTGACTTTAATGTGATCTAAGTAGCATACATATCTTCAGATTAACTAGTATAAATACATGGTAAGTTTCTGCAAATATAAATCAGAGACAGAATACATGCCACTTAATCTATTTCAAAGTATTTTGATTGTTATACTTCATAAAATAGTATATCCATAATAATTGATCACGCATCTCCTTTTTTGCATTTCAAGAGATTCCCAGAAACTGTAAATTTTTTATCTAAACCTCTATTTGCAGTGCAGCAAAACTAGAGGGTACCAAGTCAGGATTTAGTTCTGCTCTGCATTGTGTGCCTCATGGCTCTGAAAATAGAAATTTTGCAATGGTTTTCTCCACACATGCAGAAATAAACAAAAGCAACACAAATTTGTTAACAAGAAAATAGACTAAAAGAACTACAATGGACCAAATTCTATCCTGAAGTCAACAATGGAGCTGCAAGCACTTTTTTAAAGGGAATTTTTAGCATATAAATCCTCATATTTGAACACAATATCTGGTAAAGTTTTTCTAGAAATCAATACTCTTGTATTGAACACTAATGAACTGTGCTTCAGGGAACCAGGTAAAAAATACTTCGAAACCTCTTCAGGTGTAGCAAATATGTGAGCCTCTATCCTCTTATCACAAGCTTTCACTTACTATATTATGTGATCATGTGTTTTCCTTTCAATCTGTTAAAGTTATCACCATGAGAGCAATTTCTTCAGATTTCTGCTTAAAGTTGTAGTTTTAACATTTACTGCATTTTTGCAATTTATCACTCTTTCTACCCTAGTATAGTACAAGTTCTTCAATTTGCTTAAGCAAATATTGGCAGCAAATCAAAGAAAATACTGTAAGTCCATGGCACACAATTTTAAACTAACTATGGAAAGTACAGCAGGAATAGCCATGATGTGAAATATGTTAGGCACACTAATTTTCCTATGTGGTATATTCTTCCCTGACTATATGCACACAAAGGAGAAAACACAACCTATGAAATGTTCTATTTACTAGTTCCTGCAGTGTCTTCAGAAATACTCTATTAATTTTTTTCCAAGGGTCATTACAGTGCTACTTAGACAGTGCTGGCAACCTGACTAATGACATTTATTAATCTTAGTATCATGTTTCTTCAGTATTTTCATTAGTGACACTTTTCTCTTAGATCTAGAGCTGTTTTTCTAGAGCTGTACAACAGCTTTTTATTAAGCTTTCTTGTAACCAGGAACTCCAGCAGGGCACCAGAAAATAGTGCTATAAAAGACAATTGGGATACTGCCTGTGAACTTGCCTGGACCTGCACACATCCACCAAAGGATATTTCCACCAAAGGCTGGCTTGTAACATGCTAGGCACAAGCTGTGTTTAATTCAGCAGCAGTGTGGTCAGGACCTTGTTAAGCTCCCTGTGGAATTACACTAGATTTACACCAGTATGATTGTGATTAAGATTCAACTGTGACATCTAGCTGTAAAAATTTCTCTCCTTCCAATTTCCAGTGGCTGTAGAGCTCAATCTTCTCAAACACTTATCTTCTTTTCCATTTAAATTGCATGCAGGTACCCCAGAGCATATGAACACATTTAACACTCAAGACTCCAGTGCAGTCCTAAAGGAATTGCCATAAATAATAGAAAACTCATGACCTAAAAAAACCCCAAAATAAAACAAACACAAAAAAAACCCAAACAAAACCCCAAACTGTAATAATCCATGATACACATTTTTCATCAGTACTATACAGCCTTGCTGCAGGTGCAGTTTTGTAGATACTGCAATTTTTTTCAGTCTGGAAACCAGTCACAATTCATAATGATTATAAAATACATGATTTTATAAAACTCCGTTTTACATTCATAGGAAAACTTTGCTTTTGCAGCTCAGCTTTTATTGGCTAGTCTTGGTTTTCCCATGAGGGACATACCATGGACATTTGTAAAAATAAATAACAGAAGCAAACTTAAAAGCATATTAACAACCTCTCTTCATAATCATAGAGGAGCTTTGTGCTTGGTGGTGGGCATAGACAACTGTTCACACATTGGTATCCAACAAAAAACAAACCATCTCAGGTTTCCTATTAGAGGAAACTCCCCTCCCACCTCCCTCCTTGATTTTAGGTTAAATGTAGCCTGTGGTGAAGTCAGCAAGCACCAGTCAAGCCCAGGTTCCTTTTCCACTACTTTGTGAATGTGTTCCCTCTCATCAAGGTATCTGTTGGCCTGCACCACCCTTGTTCCTTCCCGGTTCCTCCCTCTTCTGTGCCCCTCATCCTTTTGCCAAAGCACCAAATGAAAGACCACTGCCCATCATGTGACCCACACAGAAGAGCTGCAGCTAAAAACACTGGATTAAGGTAATGATATAATGCCATTCTTTACCTCAGTCATGGACTACACTGCATTTATTTATCCCATTGCCAATTCCAGTCCAGATTTATACCATACACTGTGCCAGAGACGACTGGAAAGGCCTCAGAGAAGCCTTGGGTGAAGAAGACGGATATCTGTTTCAGGGTGGACTTAGGCAGTACCCATCAAATGAGTACCTTGTTATGCCTTGCACGGAACTAATATTTAAAACTTAGATTGCCTACAAATAAAAATACTATGGCACTGGACCTCCTCCCAAGTCTATTCCCCAGATAAATGGTAGAAAGAAAAGAGATTAATTAATCCCAACCCACTGAGACAGACATGAGCAGTTGCATAGCTGGACTCCAATCTCAAGCAACCAAGATTCACAACACCAGGCAACTGTGTGGTGCTGAAAATGGAAGAAAAGACTGAATGCCAAAAGCCACACTACCTGAATTATTGTTGGTGAAACAGAAATAAGCCCTTCTACACATGTGCTAGGCTTCCCACATGTGCATTTCGAGTCAGGAATCTCAGGAATGGGGCCCAATACCCTCAGCACCAAGAGGACATATATCTAGAGCTAGCTAACATGAAACATGGGCAGTAATAGAGCGGCCTCCTTCCACCCCACAGCTGAAGCTCCTTTCCTTGTGCTGCAGAACACAAGGAAACACTTCTGCTTGAGGTCAAGAGCTCCAGAGTAACTCTTGAAGCCCTTTCCAAAATGAGCCACAGATCATTATGGTGTTTGAAAAGCTGTAGGACAGCAATTCTACCATCAGGGTCTTATGCAGAAGCCTACTGAACAGAGCACTTGAGCATTTCACCTTTCTACCTGAAAGGTTCAAGCTCCCTGACCTAACCACAAGACACCACTCCAGGCTCTCAGGTGAAAATCACATAAACATGGCTGAGTATCCTGCTGGGAGACTCACCTGGAAAAAGTGGGACTCATGTTCCAGTCTCTGCTCTAAGGCCTACAGAGATGATTTCCTATCCATTAATTCTTCAACGTGAAAAAAAAAAAATCACTCCTAACACTCTGGAAACACACTGGAGAAGTCACTAAGAGCACATCAAAGGCAATTTCATTAATGTAGCAACTAAAAGGCATTAAATGGTAGCCACTGAGTCTTGGGGTTTTCTCTGCACCACAAGAGGAACAGAACCCTTGTGGTATTCTTCAGAAAAGAGAAAAATCCTTTTCCCAAAATGGGTGGCAAAAATAGTTCCGGATTTTTTTTTTTTTTTTTTTTTTTTTTTTTGGAGCAGGGGAGTGAACTGAGCACGGATTTTTCACACCTTCAGTAAGAGCACTGATCTCTAGATTTTGAGAATCAGGAGTCATGAAAGAAGAGACAACCACAACCTATGAAAGGAAAAATGCTCTGATGCGTTCCTTTGAGGTTTTAGGGATCTTGTCCTGAGAGCTGGGACTGTCCTGCTCCTCTAAGAACATGTAGATCTTTCACGTTTGGAGACATAAATCTAACTGAAGTGTGAGCCTCAGCTGCAGACATCCTGATTTGTTTATGTTATTAAGACATGCTGACATTTAGCTGACTGAAGGTGATGAGCTATGTAATGCTCACAGTAAGATAATTCACGTCAGTGCTCACAGGCAGCCATTGTGCAAAGACTGGGTGGGTGACTTTACTCGACAACAGGAAAATACATACTACCTCATCCTAGCTACCAGCAAGTGTTTGGGAGGCCTGTCTAGTTGGGATGTTTCATACAATTGTCCTCATGACTGCTACTACAGAGATGTAGTTATGTTTGTAATTCCCCTTAATCAGAAGAGAGAGAGAGATTAGTTCCAAAAGCGTGTTTACTATTTATTTTTCTACTTGCTTTTCTGGCTTATGATTTAGATGAAATTTGAGGAAATTTGTGTTTTTTCTTTGTCCTGCAGACTTTTCCAGACTACTTGCAAAGCCACAGATGTCAAAAAGGAAAAAGGAAGGCCATAAAAATAAAAACTCTAGAGAAAACAGAACTATCATCAATAAGCAACTGAACAAGAGAAAAATATTAATTCAATTGGAACTTGAATATTTATGTAGAATTTCAAAAGAACAGCTTTCTCTCTCCCAGACACAAGCAATTTCCAAACTCTAAAACAGGTTTGGAACTGTCACTCACTTTTGGTGGCATTGGACACAGAGAGCAAGAAGCAGGGGGGTAAAAGCAGAATTGACACAGATCAGGAGCACTTAGAACTTGCTACCTAGAGAAACATCTGCTTTACTTCCATCACAGATTAATGAAACACCTCACTAATGTTGTGCATTTGTGGAGAGCACGAAGGCCTGTAGGCAGCACACATTATATAGAGCGCACTTCTCCTGTGCATTGCTTTTGAGCATCACCACCAGAGGCTTTTTAAGACTCTTGCAGCCATGGAATTAGCTGTGGTATCACCAGCCAGCTGTGTATCCTCCATGGACTCTGGAAAAAGCTATAAAAGTAAAAAGAAAAACATACTTTGCCAGCTCTTCACAAAACAGAGCCAGAACTTTAAAACCAAGTGGGTCCTTTTCCGCCTGGCAAACCTTGAGGTCAGCCTCACAGGTCACCACTCGGGATTACGTCAGGGACCAACTGGTTGGGTTCAGGCAGGCTCGGGTTGGTCTGGCAGGCTGCATGAAGTGAACAAAAGCCAGATCAAGACAAGAAGTTGAGGGAGTGGGATAGGAGGAAATTGAGAAGACTGTTCCAAAGGCTTTTAAATTATGATGCCCATGTTGTTGCAATACTATTGGAAAACTAAATTAATTGCTCTTTTCCTCAGCCCCCTCCAGCTGTGGCTGTATTTCTTTTAGCTAAAGGCCTGAGCCACTAAAGATGCATCCAATTTCCATGCTGTCCAAATGCTTGTAAGCGCAGATTTACAGTAAACTGAGCTATCATGAAAAACAAGGCTGTTCATTAGATGGCTCTTGGCCTTCAAAATTTCTGAGACAACAGAAGTAGTGGGAGGTAACAAATCTACCCTAGAGAGGGCTAATTTCCAAAAAAATCTGATCACCTATTTTCTTAAAAGCAGTGGACTTTAAAATAATTTCTGTTCAGGAACTCAAAAGCTGAGGTACCTTGACTCTACAGTCAGTCTACAGTCACTACTGGAAAAAGGAAAGCTAACTACCTTTATAAGATTTTAGTTTACAGTTACATTACTGGAAAGCCAAACGTTTTCTAGGCACTGTAAAACCACATTATAAAAGCAGAGCCCATTTTCTGTAGAAAACCAGAGGCTCTGTAACTTCACAATCAATCTGTAACAAAAATTGCAAGGATGCGGCTAGATGGAAACAATTTTTATTTAGTACATCACAGTAAAAATCATCTAAATCATGCTCATCAGAGTTTCACTTGGCACAAGTTGTCAGAATCCCATTGGTAGCACTCCAAGGAAACACTACTTGTTGTTTTTGAGATCACCTTTTCTTGAGTTACTCTGTAGCCATTAAACAGCCCATGAATGCAATCACAGCTATTGATTGAACTATTGCTAGTACACTAGCAAGTTCCCTGTACAGCACAAAAAACTATTTTAAATTGAAATGGTAAAGCATGAGAAGTTCCTTTTGTTTGTCCTTCTCCCCTTAAATGTGTCTTTTTAAAGAGTGAGGGTTGTTTTCTGTTTCTTCTTACTCTTCTGAGTTTTGTTTCTTCTTACTCATGTAATTCATTGCAGATATCAGGACAGTAACCTCTGTAGAAACTGCTAGTGGCCCACAGAGCTAGCATAAAATAAAAAGTTACAAGTCTACATAACCTTAATTTTATGGTTATAAGCTATATTTACTGCTATATCATAAGTTTGAAAAGACTGCTAAGTGTTCAGTGTGGGAATGTAGGGAATTTCTCTTAAGTTAGTTTTATGGAGAAATGTGTTGTTAAACTGTAGGAAAGGTTACAGTCCTTTCAAGTCTTCCAGAGCTGAACGCCTGTTAGACATTTTTAGGGTATGTATAAAATACCCCAACCACTCCCTCAATATCACTCATTGAAATTCAGATTCAGGACCTTTGCTCTGTTCAAGTCCCTTTGGTTTTAACACTGTAAACTAACCTGAGTGAGAACATTATCAAGAATCAAGGTGGTAGAATTTGCTCTTTAACTCTTGCCCACCTGGACCTCTTTGACTTGGAGGCATTTCTCACCGTAGCACATAGATATGGTGCAGTTCAGTGGGTGTACAGCAAAGCTGAGACTTTATCAACACGAGAGATGGGAGTGCTCTTAGTACTTCTATCCTGATTTTACCTAATGAATCTGGGCAGGCTGCAGTCACCTGGGTGACTTAGTTTCTCCACCTGTAAAACTACAATGATTACTTTCAAACACACTGAATCCTCTTGTGACCTGCCGAGGAACAAATCCTAAACAAGAGAACATACTGTTGCTCCACACATTTCTCAGCCTCTCCTGCCCTCAATCCCTCACTCTCCTCTGCCAAGGTACATGCCCTCTCAGTTTGCTGGGTGACCACACAATAAGCTGGACTGAACACTGCCTGCAGACAAAGACTTAACAGAATGCCTGTGTTATGGAGTCAACCTGCTCTTGTACATTAAATCCATGTACACTGCCTCCAGAAGGTGGATTGGCACAACTGTTATGTGACAGAACCAGCCAGAATGTGGAGACAGGGTCAGAACACCTGTCTGCATGAGAGGTACTGCCCTGTCTGCTCCTGAATGTGCTCCTGATGTGCCGTGTGTGGGGGGATGCAGGGTTCAGGGAAGATGGCAGGGAAGAGAGAAGCCTGCATTGAAGGCTATGCACTGTTCAGGTTACCCTCTAGCTTCTTGGTTTGATACACAGCACGCCCCAGCCATTTGAAAAATCTCCTTTCTTATCTGCATTATTTTAAATTATGCCTGTTATCCACATCTGCTGCAAATGCTGCAGTTTCTCTTTTCTCCTTGTTGCTCACATCATTATCATTTTAATTCTGCATTTATTTTTATAGGAAACAGTTCATTATTTTTTACAGAATGTCAAGAGGATCTGAACCTGAAACAAGTCTTTGCAATTCAGTCTACAGTGTCATCTAAAACACGAAAATAAATTGTGTGATAGAGAAACTGAGGAACAAATGCTTTCTGGCATTTGCTTTCTCTTTCAGGCATTAGAGTTTTTTAGAGTGAAAGGAAAAATTCCTTTTGTCTTCCAGCTAAAGTTTGCTAGCAGCATCTTTTGGTTTTAAAGAACTGATGATCTACTCTTCCAGTGGAGGTCATGAAAATAAATTTTAGACCGGCCAAAGAACCCCTTGAAGTTCAGTTTACCTTCTGCCAGATTTTTGAAAAACAGTAATGTCATTCTACAATGCCCTCTGCTGGGAGACGCAGCCTGGAGCTGGGAGGAGAGCTACCACTTCCCGTCCTCCAGCAAGAAACAGATATTTGCAATGAGTTGGACTGGATTTTTACCTTCTTTATGAAATCCTGACCCTGCTGAAATCAGTAAGGTCCTAGCTTTTATTTTTCACTTTACCCTTAAACATTCATCCTTTTGAAAACTGCACTGGAAAAAAGTCGAAAAAACTGCATTGTTTATTTCAAGTCGAAATGAAAACCTCATTACTCACTTACAGACATGAAGATCTCTTTTTAGCACTTGAGCTTCTAGAAGGAGGTTTTATGAAGCTTTCATCTGAAAAAGACTTTGTTCTTCTTACTATTCTTTTAAGTCTTTTAACCGTAAAAGCCTGTACAAAAACACACATGCAAATGGCATTCATCTTACACAAGTGCGATCCTGCCTAACATATATTTTCATTGACCAGGATTCTTGTACTGAGAGAAGGAAGCTATGCAGTGAAACCAAGGAGTGTACCTGGAACCTGATGTGTGACAATACCAGCCCTGTCAGCTGCCACATCTGTCTCCCTCTGAGATGCAGTATCCTGGGGCCTCAGGAAGAAAATTCTGAATCAGCCCCACTGAGGAGCAGGATATTAGTGTAAAGTTCACACAAACAGCACCTTCACCCCTGCATGCACACTCACACCATGCCCCTGTGGCTTACGGGATAGTTTTTCCTAGCTCCCAACTCTTCTGGAGAATCGTCCCTGAAAAATATTTTCCAGCCTTGGCAAGGGTGAAAGAACACTATATCTGCTTTGGTTTCAGCTCCCTCAGCTAGGCTGGTTTTACATGGTGATATGTTCTCTGCACTGACCTGCTTTATCACCACGTGCCTCCCTCTGCTCCACTTTACAGGGACTGACACCCTTGGTGCCAGAGAATGCAGGTGTAGTAAAGCTGCACAGTGCCTGGCAACACCATTTTTATTCAAAGTTACACATAATTATCATTGATTTGGGAGTGTGACCTCCTTGCTACACAGACTTAGAGGTTGACAGGTTTTTTTCCAGAAATGGCTTTCCAGTGTTTGTTATGCCCTCATGAGATCGAAATGTCATGGTTATAAGAAGCTTTGAGGATTATGCCATGTTCATTAAAAGGCCCCCAGACAAGTACTTTTTTGTTTTATATACTGTCCTGAAAAATCTTCTACTTCTCTTGGTAAGCACCACATCACACTAATTTGAAAATGAGCATGTATGTTTACAAACAACCAAAAGTAAGTTTATCCCTCACAGCAAGGGCTAAAAATGTCATTCCAGACACCTACCAGTTCTTCTCAGGAAGTTTCCTTTACAAGACAACTGTGTAGCCCAGGCAACAGGTGGTAGCTGCTCAGATACCCAAACCTTGAAATTATTAATTGAGAGGAAGGTTGGAAGTAACTGGAAGTTGTTCCAGTCTTCATGCCCCTCACAGATAAGGCAGCTGTGCCAGCAAACTGAACAGAAAATCCACCCTCTGAGCTGGCACCTTCAATGGAAGGATTGACAGGGAAGTCCAAGACTGGGATAGCCTCCAGCTTAAACTGTCCTTTGATCCAAGGCTGTCCCTCAACATCACAAATCAGTGTTATATGAGGAATCTTGCACACACTGTTAGTTTTGCTGCCAGGAGGTCTTTCAAGAAGTTGTCTCCCAATCTGTTGTTATCTTTAGTAGAAAAATTGCATTCACAGAAATGCTTGCTGGTGGTTAAAATTATGGCCAAAAATCAAGATACAGCCCTGAATTTTCTCATGTTGATGCACTGTACTACTAATAAGAAATAAGTGATGTCACTCAAAATGATGTTATACTGGATTGAGATGAGGAACAGGATTAGAGTAATATCCTGTAACTGGGAGCAAGGAGTTGTTGGGGAAGATGTTCCTACAAGGAGTTGTACAGTTCTACATATGCTGGATGTGGCAGAACATCTTGGGGGGAGGCAGTCACTGCATTACCTCCATCCCAACTTCTGGGGCAAGAAACTTGGAGGCAGAAAGGCTTGCAACATGTTATCACCATATCAAAAAGAAGAGTGCCTCCCTGAAGTCATTTCCCTCTTGTCTGGTAATGGGTAGCACTCGGAAACAACTCTGGTATTACCTGGCTCTGCTGACTTCTTATCCTTACTGAACCCTGGAGAGTTCATTGTTCAGAGAAGAGGGCTGAGAAGAGTTCTGGTCAACCTCAATTTAGGCTGACTTTGGTTCCCAGAGAAAACAGAAGAGGGAAATTAACATCCTGCCCTAGGAAGTTGTTTTGATTTTTTTTTTTTTGTCTTCATCACTGTTGTGGCAAAATCCAGTTTTATCAGCACTACTGAGAAAGCTTTCAGTAGCTTGAAGATTAGAGAATGTTACGGCTTCCACCCAGGACAGCCTTCCAGCTTTCTGTCCTCTCTTCCTAAGGATATATTGAGATAGTATATCAAAAGAAAAAAAAAAGAAAAGCCATCATAATCAAAGTGGTCATTCTGTACTTTTCCACCCTCAGCAATCAGTAACCTTTCCATTTGCACCCAAACAGTCAGTAGGAGACATGACTTGAACAAGACACTTCACTGATTCCCTAAGAGAGGGCAAAATTCAGGGCATGACCTCAACTCCTTTCTCCTGGCCACAGCTTAGCTGAAGGCCCAGTGTGTCAGATTCACCTCAGTGTGATTCCAGGGACTAGTCTGGAATCAACTGGACCCAGTAAGTATCTTTGATTGCATCAGGCCTTTCAGAAGTTTTGAACAACAAGGATCTTAACAGCAGGCAGTAATCTGCATAAAGCCAATCTTTTCAGTTCAACAATTTTTAAATGTCTGTGCCTTTTTTCTTTTTGGTTTCAAATGCTTTCCAACCGAGCAAATGCTCCAACAAGTTCATGGGAGAAGGCCTCGAGGCACCCCTGACTTTGGCACCATTATCCCATAGACACTCCATACATTTTTGGCACCTTGCAACAGACACACTGACAGCCACAGGATTGATGGAAAGGGAAAGAAGCTGTTTTGCAGTCAAAAGAAAATGTACTCAGATTTCTAAGGCCATTTGAAAGAATGCCAGAATGATACTGGATTTCGGCATCTTAAGCTCCTTTAAGATGATGCAGCAAGTGGTCTTTTCCACATGTGATGATGTATTTCAGGACAAGAGTTTCTTCAAGATTTTCCAAGCCTGTGGGCTCCTGATCCTTTTTCAAATTACAGAGATGATAGCATACTGGGGAGAATTGTGATTAAACTCTCCACAGCTGCAAGAGATGAATGTAAAAATTCCACCCAAAAATCCACTTCTTCTGGATTGAATTTACCTACATGACACAAGAGTCCTGGCCAAGGGACCACTTAAAAGAGCTGGAGCAGCATCAACACTATTTAATTTCTTCCATCACATCAACCCAGCAAAGGCTCACAA
>JANPWX010000022.1:456894-513868 GCA_024734555.1 Trochalopteron elliotii
AGGAGCCCGCGGCGGCCAAGGAGGGCAGGTTAGCGGTCCCGCCGCGGTCCCGCCGCCCTCACAGCCCTCCCCGCCGAGCGAGGGGCCGCCTGGGCGGCGCGCAACCCGTCCCCGCCTGCCCCGTGCGGCCAGACCTCTCAGGAACCCAAACTACGCGGGTTCTGGAGCCGGAAGCAGGCCGACAGTCGGCGAGTGGCACCTGCAGCCCCTGTTTATTAAAGACGCAAATCGTGTGCCAGCGAGTTCAGTTATTTCTGTCAGTCTTTGTCTCCTGCGTGTACCGCAACCTTGGATTAAATATGGCGTTAAAAGCTGCACTAATTTGCTTCTGAATTAGGGTTGGGGATTACTTGGCTCTGTAACTGACCTCATGGTAACTCTCTGTATATAACTGGCCTCAAATATCTAAATATCTAAATGTCTAAATCTCGCGATTTAGAACAGGAAGAACTTCAGCAATAGTATTATCAAAGTTTTTATTCTCTTAATACATCAGTCATTTCACTGAACTCAGAGAATATTCTGAGTTAGAAGGGACCCACAAGGATCATCGAAGTCCAACTCCTTGCCCTGTCCAGGACACCCCAGGAGTCACACCATGTGCTTGAGAGCATTGTCCAAACGCTTCTTGAGCTCTGTCAGGTTGATGCTGTGACCAGTTCCCTGGGGAGTCTGTTCAGTGCCCAACCACCCTCTGGGGGAAGAACCTTTTCCTGATACCCAGCCTTAAACTCACCTGAACACAACTTCATGCTCTTCCCTTGGGTCTGTTTTTTCTGTTCATAATTTTTCTGTTCATACTTCATTAACCATATCCGCTACAGTAAGCACTTAACTTACATGCTACATTTTGAGGTATCTGCCTCAAATTCCACAATTTTCAAGATGGTGATTTTGCAAGGTTGGTTCTGACAGGGTCATTGTTGACAGTACTGCCAAGCATTCGGTGTCCGACATCCCAGCCTGCCCTCAGGCTTCCATCCCAGACATCAGGTTTCCATCCTGGCCCTGCAGGCAGCTTTGCTTGCCTTTGGGTTTCCATCCTGACCATCTAGTTTACATCCCAGACCTCACAGGCATCTCAGACTCCCTTTGGAAGGTCTGTGGACCAGAGAGGCTCAGCCAGTTGTCTCTGCAGATGGGCTGCTGAGAGCGCTGACCCAACACACCTTTCAGAGTCTCAGGAAAGGATCTTGAAGAATCCAATTACTAATGCAAGACCAGCAAGACCACTACCTTTGACCACATTACCACTTCCACTTTGTTTGCATAATGGTTAGATGAGTGTTTAATATTAGTCAATCTAATTATTATATTGAAAAAAAATTACACAGTTTTTTTCTTCCTCAGGAGTAGATTTGTTCTTGATTGGTTAATGCAGCAGTACTACTGGCCTCTCTTTCTTTGACAAAGAGCTAGCAAACAGCAGACTTGAGTGTTACTTGAGCAAAAGCAAAGTGCAGGTGATCTTTCTAAATGCATCCAGTTCAGCAGGAATTCTCCTCAGGACCCCTGCAGCTGTGTAGCTTGAGTAGAGACCTTCCTCTGACCTTATCATATTCCTGCTGCTGAAGCTAAATGTGAAAAATCAGGGTTGTCCAATTAATTGCCCATTAAGTGTAGCAGGGATTATACTGTCACAGTTTTATTCATGGCTGGGAGTGGTAAGAAATAAGCAAGCAAAAGTAAGACTTGTGATAGGACAACTCAACAGTGACTGAAAGGTGTTATCCTGCAGTTTACATCTGTTCAGTCATGATTTGGATGGCATATCTGAGATACTACAAAAACATTAGGAGGAAAAGGCTCTAACTGTTTATATTTTTTAACTGACAGTTCTTAGAATTGCTGTAGTCTTGCTACAAAAATGAAGGCTGCTTTCTTTATTTTTCAGATCAGCTAAAGTGTTAGTGAGTGCTGGCAGCAGTGAAGAAGATCTAGACGACATTATTGATGAAATCTGTAATGACAGCAGCTTTACCAAAACACCTCCGGTGAGTAGGGGTTTGGAGAAATTCAGAACAAGTCAGGTTCAACAATGGAAATAAAAGCACCATAAGCTAAAACTTTTAAAGCAAAACATGAATGAAAACAAGCTATAGAATAAACTTGGAAAATAAAGCAGAAAGGAAAATGCAGTAACCCTGTAGTGAGGAAAAGGAGAGATATAAAGGGATGTTCTTACCTAGGTAATAACGGGCAATTGGAGGAAATGTTAGTTCAAAATAGAGCATAGTGTCAATGCTCAGAATCACAGAATAGTCACAGTTGGAAGAGGGACCTCTGGAGATCATCTGGTCCAGCCACCTGCTTAAGGAGGACTGCCTAGAGCCAGTTGCCCAGGACGTGTCCAGGTGACTTTCAGTTATCCCTGAGGATGTAGACTGCAGCCTCTCTAAGTAGTTTGTTCCAGTGTTTGACCACTCTCACAAGTCATAAATATTTTTCCTACGTTTGAGTGGAAATTCCTGTACTTCAGTTTGCACCCATTGCCTGTCAGTGATCCCCACTAAGAGTCTGGCTACATGTTCTTTATTTTTGCCTGACATACCTTCATAAGATTCTCCTGACTCTTTTTTCCTCCAGGCTAAACAATTCCAGCTCTCTTAACATATACCTGGATGTCAGATGGTCTAAATCCTTAATGACCTTCTTGGTCCTTTCCTGGGCCCACTCCATTATGTCCATGCCTCTTTTGTAGTGGACACAGTGCTGCAGACATGTCTGTGAGGTTGTATCTGGAATAATGTGACCTGTTCTGGTCTCTCAAACACAAAAGAGAGATGGAGCTACTGGAGAACCTCCAGCAAAAGCCCATGGAGATGGTTAAGAGACTGAAATGCCTGTCATATGAGGAGCAGCTGAGAGAGCTGGGACTGTTCAGTCTGGAGAAGGCTCCAGGGGGATCTTATCAATGAGTGTAAATAGCTATGGGTGTAGTAAAGAAGGGGCCAGACTCTCCTCCATAGTGCCCAGTGACAGTGATGAGGCAATGCATATACACTGAAACACACAAAATACCATCTGTACGCAAGAAAACACTTTTCTTAGTGTGAGAGTGGTCAAACACAGGGACAGTCTTCACAGAGAGGTTGTGGAGTCTCATTTGTGGAGATTTTCAAAATGCAGCTGGACACAGTCCTTGGCATGTTGCTGAAACTGACTATGTTTTGAGCAGGGGAGGGTCCCATCCAGCTGAAATGATTCTTTGATGCTGTCTCATCAGTGCTGAGTAGAGAGGAGGGATCACCTCCCTGGACATGCTGGCTACATCCCTCCTAATGTATCCCAAGATACTTTTGGCCCTCTGTGCTGCAAGGGCACATTGCTGGCTCATGGCCAACTTGTTATCCACTGAATTTCCCACAGCCTTTTCTGCAAAGCTGCTTCCTGGCTGGTCAGCCCACGTGGTGTTCTGTGCATAAGGATTATTCTTCCCCTGGGCAGGAGTTTGCATTTCACCTTAGCTGAACTTGAAGAGATTCTTCTCACCCCATTTCTGGAAGTCATTTGAGGTCCCTCTTAATGGTGCCTCAGTCATCTGATACACCAACCACTGCTCCTCGTTTTGTGTCCTCTGCAAATTTCTTCTCATTTCACAGCAGGAGATGGAGACGAAGCTGCAAATTTACATTCTCAAGACAGTTACAATGATAGAAGGCATTGAAAATTTGGGTATCAGCAGTAGAGAATGGTGTTCCTTATACTACATAACCTCCTGCAGATTCCCTTATTTTCCTGAGTAACATTGTTTTTGTTTTGTTTGTCTTTGATTTTTTACAGACTGGCTAAATCTGAACCAACAAAAAATATTTCTGTACATCTGAGGGAGAGAGAATTATGCCAGTAAATTTGTATAATTTTATCATTTTATATCCCTAGAACTTCCCATTTAGGATCTAGAATTCTCATGTTTTAGAATTCAAATAAACTCTTCTGTGTGCAGCGAATAAGAAACCTTTCAAAGACTCTATCTTTTTGAATAATCCAAGTTCTTGATGGGTTTTAATGGAACAAATGAAAAAAAAAAAAACATCGAGGGAGAGGGTTCCAAATTATAACTGCTTTTAAAAGCAAAATTATTAAAAGGAGGGCATGAAATACTAAGTCTTGATTGTAAAGTTTAAGTGATCGTGTGGTGTGGAATTCCTTCAGCCAGAGCTGAAAATTCAGTGTAGGAAGAGAAGCCTTGTTCCTCGCTTACTTCAGAGCCTCCCAAACTTGAACAAGAAAATTCCCAAAGTCTTTGTCCCCTTCTTCTGTGACTGAGATTTTCTGGCTCCTGCTTATTAAGTAAAACAGAATATTGTGACTTGGCTGTAATGCTGCATTTTATTGTTTGGTTGTTTTTAAACAGAAATTGAAGTCTAATTCTGCAAGTCTCACACCTGAAAGAAATAGTGTTCTTGTACAGGCACATGGGAAAAGGTAGGTGAAAAATGTTCAGGGTTGTTGGACATTGCATGATTATAACTTCTTATCAGTCTGTTTAATCTGTGTTGACATTCCTTAAGAAAGACACTGAGAAGAGAGACAGTCTTTTTAAAGAAAAACAAAGATAAACATGTAATTTCAAAGAATTGTTAATGTGTTTTCATGGGGTCAAAATAACCTATTATAAATGTATTAATTATTTAAGCTATTGAGCAACATCTTCCTTTGCCTTGTGGACATATACGTTTATCAAATGTTGCAATATGTAGACCCTTGTATATTTGGCATGGAGAGTGATTTTTATAGAGTTTTTCTTTGAACACTTTGATAATGGAAATTTTTAAATTCTGTAGTTTACAAGCATTTGGATGCTTTGCCTATATTTTAGAAAACATTTTTTATAAACGCCATGCTGTTAAACTAGGAGAAATGCTTTCTCCAACCTGTCTTGCAATAATTTAATATTTTTAATGAATCCATGTAGATGCTGTCCAGTGTACCTGGGTGGAAGCCTTTCACCATCTGGTATAGGAACACATATTTCAAAAAGGTAGGAAACCTGAAAAAATATGTGCTACTTGCTTTATCATTATTTTTATTCACAACAATGTTTCTGTGGTTGTACAAAATTCTGCATTTGAACTTGGCAGGACAGCCTTACAGTCATCTAAAGAAGTGGCTGCCTGTAACTGCAGTTGAAATCAGCTGGTCCTTTCCAGTCCTCTGTTGTTGACCACTTGACCTTTTTGTTTGTTCGAGATGTTGAAAGATACTTGCAAAGGAGACATGAAACCAAAATTCAGTAACAAGTAGTTAAGGAAATTGCTGCTGCATTGTTATTTTTCCCTGCCTGTCTTCATCTTTCTATGTGGTGCCAAGTATGTGACTTGAATCGGTGGGCTGGTTGAAATCATCCCAGAACCTGAACTGAAAATGGTCAGAGTGCTTTGCAATTGCTTTGCAATTGCAGCTGAATTTATCAGAAGAGGTACTTTGATGATTTATCCACAACATCCTATAGAACATTACTGCATTTCCATGTGGCATTTTTTGTAGTAAGTAATTGTGTATTCAACACACATTTGGGTGCTGCCCAGGTGCTGTACCAGTGAGGAAGACTAAAGAGAATATATCAAGTGAATATCAGTTTATTTTATGTGTTCAATGAGGATAGGAACCTGTAAAAATAATACATGGACATATAATTAAACCACATACCATAATTCTGAACATGCCAGAGATGTAAAAGCATTAAGATTAGGTGACATTCCTTCTAGTATTTCTGAGTGAGTGCTGTATTTTGACCCATTTATGATGGATGGATTTTGTATCAGTCAGCTTCTCTGGTTGTTTGTTCTTCTTTGTGCAGAACGTGTGATCAGCTGCGTTGTACTGCTTGTGACTTCCGAGTGTCACTTTTCAATGACTACGTCTGGGATCAGTCCTGTGATTATCTTTTTTTCAGGTGTGTCTGGGGTGGGTATTAGTGTTGTGCTGCTGGGCTTTGGGGCTCAATTAGGACAGGAAAGATGAAAAGCTCTTAGCACTGCTGTGTCACCTAAAAAGAAGCATGCATGCTACATGTTTGGGACCAGGTGGGACAGTCTGTGGGGAGGGGGAAGCAACATGTCCCTATTGAAAACAAAATGTGTTTTCATCCATTTCTATCTCTTCTCCCATGACTCTCCATTTGCTTTTAAAAAGATTTCAAATTTTATGGATCAAAAGGCCAGTATATTGCTGAAATAAGCAGGTAATCCATGTGATGGGTTGGACTCTGCCAACCAGTGCAGGGTATCTACAGTGTCAACAACATGAATGCAGACTGTTCAGCATGTGCTTTGCACCTCACCTTCAGTCATACAGACTGTGATGGTTTCAAGTCAGATGTTCTTTTTCCACTATCAAGTGTGCTGTCATGTTCAGTGAAAATCAAATAGCTTTATTTCTTAACAGACTTCTTTCTTGGAGCAAAGTTTGGTTAAATGGAGAGGCAGGATTTTTGGTTTTTTGCTTATATTGTGATGCCTTTAATTCGTTAAATAGTTTTTGAAGACTTAAAAGTAAGGAGCTCTTATTTCCAGTTTCTCTAAAGCTAATGCCAAGACTTAGTGAAAGTAAGTGTAGTAAGTGTAGTGTAGTAGGCACTTCCTAATAGACATCAAATTTGGATTCCTTTTGTTTTAGTACAGTTTCTGTGTGTGCCTGTTAACTGATGGAAGAGGTAAGATGTGTTCAGAGTATATGCTTGGACAGTGATGTGACAGTCAGAGAACATTAATGGAGAGATATCAGCTCCTTTTCCATTATTTTTCCTGTGTTACATCTTTATTCCTGTATTTTTCTTCCAGTCTCAAAATTAATATTTCATATTTCTTATTGAATACCATTATTTTTTTCCATTATTTAAAGCAGCTTTAAAAATACCATGCTGCACTAGTCTCCTAAGATTAGTTTGGTAGTGGAAAAGGTTTAAACAAAAGTGGGATTCTTTTCTTTACCCAAAGTTAAAATTATTTTGTTTCTAAGATCTCAAAATTAATAAATGAAAAGAAAAAAACATGAGCGGCATTAGTATCAGGTACTTGTAACATTGATTAAAATCTGTAATCTTTAGCAAGATATTTAGCTGTTTATTTTGACAAACCTGAATTTTAGAAAGCAAACTTAAACATTTTCCTTCCATCAATAGGTGTCTGATCTCTTTTTCTAAAAATTCTTTCCTTGATACTTATTTTGGGTTTTCTTTGTTTTAACTGGGCTTGTTAATGTTGTTTTTGAGCAATTCAGTGGCCAGTGGCCAGAAGGAGGTCATGAAAGCAGAGATAGCTAAAATGCTACATTTTCACTGTTTGTTTTTTTTTTTAAACAACTTGTTTTGTCATAGCATGCTGATTTTTCATTTGTTGTGGTTAATGGCTGCACAGGAATTATTTCTGCTTTGGTGTACAGCCTACCCTCTTACGGCCATTTCATTTCAGTCACTTTAACAGTCACCTTGAGTAGCTGTTCCTGATGAAAAGTTTAACTCTGTAATTGTACCCATTATGCATAGCAATTTTTGCAATAAGTTTGATAAGATAAATACATTTTTGAGTAAATTTTTTAACACAGAAATTAGCTCTGCTTGGTTTTCTTCCTAAATCTTTCCCTGGAGGCTGACTGGAAGTGTCTAAACCCAACAGATAACATTGTTTACAAAAACATCAGTCTGTATTTGATCTGAGAACACAGAAACTACACACTGAGACTGCTCTCAGGAAAGGATTGTGTTCAAAACGGAATTCAAACATATCCCTAAATTCATCCATGATAGTGGTACTCAGAATTGTCCTTAAGATGTCTTCTGATTTGAAATGGCCTCATGAAAATTTTTTCTTTAAAAAAGAAAACGAAACAACCCAGCATGATCCTAAGATGAATTCACTTCTTTGGCAGGAATAACATGCCTGAGCTCAGTAAACTAAGAGCAAAGATGATAAAGAAAAAAGGAGCACGTGCATATGCTTGTCAGTGCAGCTGGAGATCCATTGATGAATTAACTGACCTCCAAACACAGCAGCAGCTTCGGTGGGTTTGTGGTAAACATGGAGAATGAAATCTTCTTGTCTGGGACACCTACTTGTGTGGAAATGGCTGTTAAAATCTATTTGTTTCCTGTCCAGTTTTATGAGAACCGATGGAAAATTGGATACTTAGATCTAGAAATAGATTATAACATCCAGATTTCAACCTGAAAACTCTTTTTTTAAATTTAAGTGTCTTGCAAGCAGTGTGAGGACTTGAATTACTAGGAGAAATAACCAACTTGGAAGCTTTCTGGAAGCAAAATGAGGTTCAAGTTCATACTCAGTAGTGTTAAAGAAAAGAAGAGGAAATAACAGACTTGGGCATGGGCAAAGCACCTTGAGACTGTTCCTCACATCTAGCAGAGAGCCTTATTTCCCATGTCTCCAGAATCTTGGACTCAAAATGGTGGGTTGGGAAACAACCATGACACACAAGCATATGAATTTCTGCACAGAAGTGAATCCTGCTCTTCTGCTTTGCTCATAGTTGTTAATGAGCAAGTGGTTGTTTATCTCTTAAAAAATTACTGTGGGATCAGCTCTCATCTTAAAGGTTTCAGCACACCCCTAAATTTTACTTCCTTTTACCCACCAGTAGCAAAAACTGCAGGTGCTGAAAATTTTCTTCTAGTTCCTACTGCTTTCTTCAGAGCACTGTCTGCTGACTAAGGACTTCTGCCACAGTGAATTTCTTGGACTTCTCTTCAGCCCTCACTGCACAAGAGATGAACAAGTTACTGTGCAATTATTAAATATGCAATTTTAAAGAGATTCTGAAGGGTATGTTACTCTCTTATCAATATTTTCAAGGGGAAAAGGCTCAGGCTTATAAGAGTGAAAAAAATATATATCCCCACTGATTTTCAAATTCAGATCTTTTTTTCAGTTTCACTTAGCTTTCACTTCAGCTTCCCTTTAAAAATATTGTATTCTGAAAGTGTAACTGTCCTGTTTCAACACACTCCCTTCCCTCAGTAACACTTACTTGGTGAATTGTTTTGCTTACAGTCACTGTAGTTGATGAGCTTTTTCTATTCATTATGTAAAAATAACACAGAAGATAGATTTGAATTTTATGCAGGAGGAGAGGGAGGAAAGAATAATCAGTCCTGTAATTTACTACACTCAAGTGTCTCAATATGGGAAGCCTGTGAGTGTTTTTCTGTGCAGTATGTGTATCTGTACAGATAATTTCAGAATTACTTACTTTGGGCAATTCTAGCTATACAGAGCCATTTCCTTTTCTCTGAAGTTTTGCTCATGGTTTTTATCTGTACATTTGTTCTGTTTCTGAGCTTTTCCAAAACAATTGCATGGTCTTATAGAGATGATTCCTGTGTTTGTCACTGTCTGAAAGAGCAGATCTCAGTGGTGATCAGAGGCATCATGCACTCTGCACCCTGCTTACCTTGTCCTTCCATGAGTGCTTGTTTCAGAACCTGCAGAGGCCCAGCAGTGTGCCTGGGAAGTCTGGCAATGCTTATTCAGTGCTCCAGACTGCACCTTCCAGTGCCCATGCAGCCTTGCTGTGGAGTCAGAGGTGAGTTGGCTTTGGAGAGGTACTACTTGGGATGATGGTATAGGCCTATTTAGGGTCATGTATTGTTTTCAGTGAATTTAGTATTTCAGGCTGAAGTTTTCACTGCTTGAGTCCAAAACTGCAGGTTCAGGACCAGAGACCAAGTGACTAATGCTCAGTCAGCTCCTAGAAGAGCTCTGCTTGCCTTTCTGTCCTTTGGGAAGGTTTAGCCCTGGTCTGGGCTGTATGCAGTGAGTGTTCCTGGGTGTTCTTCAGGTGGGACCAAGGAACTTTCATGCTTAGAGAGCATCAGTGCTAAGAGCAAGAGAAGAACCCAGCAGTAGGTAACAAGCTCTGGAGAAGAAGAAACCTACTCTCCATTCTTCTTGAAGAATGCATTTCAAAAAGTGTTGAGTTGCCTTGGCATTTCTGTTCCAATGCTGTTTGGAACTCATGACCAAGTAGTTCCACAGGGTATCTTTTGGCTAGAATGGTACTGGAACTTGTGCCACAGTGTAGAAACAAGCTGGGCTTGCAACCTGTGGGCAGGAAACGGGGAAAATCCTAATTCCAATTTCAGTTCATGAGACGGAGTCTTATGTGACTTGGAAAGGGAGGGAGCGTGTCTCCTGTACCCTAAACGTTCCCCTGAAATAGGTTTATTCAAGTGTAGTTAACTCTTTTCTGGCCTTGGTCAGAGTAGTGGGATATGACAGCTTTTGTCCAGGGGAAGTTGTAAACAGGTACAGAAATAGTGCTTCTTGTACGGATTCTTGTTCAGAATTTATCATATTTCTAGATTTGAGAATGATTGCTATGTCATTAAATAGAATTATTTTGTTGGAAGGAGGAGCAGTATTAAGATTTGATTTCCTTTCCTTTGCTTTCTTCAGTTACATGTTACAAACCACTCCAGAGTCCTCAGATGAAAAGAATGTAAAGAAAGATAAAACTAGATCTTGAATGTTCATTTGATTAAGGTATTGTCAGATTGTACAAGGTTTTCAAGATGTAGCCCAGACCCTAAGTGATGTTTCTGTGTTGGTTATCTGAGATAGCAGGGATTATGTAGAGAATTCTGTTTAAGAATATTTAAAGATTTCTGTTTAAGAATGCAATTCAGCTGTTGTCAAATGGAAGTACTGGAGAACAGTGTTGCTAAGTATAAATGTGACCTTTGTTTTCCTCCAATTTTTTGCTTTGGAATAATAATACCATTTCCATTTGTGAAATGGGCTAGGTGAAAATTTAAGACTTTTATTTTGCTTACTGATATGTGTGGAGATTTTCTAGCCGGTCCCATTAGTCTGCAGCAGATCCTTCAAAAAAACAAAAGCAATGAAGCATGACAAAATGAGATTCCATTAAATTTTAATATGCTGCTCTGACTTACCTTTCACTTGTTTTACCTGCAAACTGTCAAGGGTGAATATAGTTCAGAAGAGTCACTATTAAGAATCAATTTGTAATTAAAGTTAACTTACAGAAGCATAATAACATTATATATTGCAAGCTCTGCACCGTATTATATAAAGATTTTTTTTTCCAAACACCTATTTTAGTTTTGTACTGAAGATATTCTGCAAATGCTGCTACTTGCTGAAAGACTGCCACTTCTCTTGTTTCCTGACACGTGAGTCTTTGGGTCATGTAACCAGCACATGTGGTAGTCATACAATACAAGAAGTGCTATGTTGAGAGCTGCATATGCAAATTTTTCTTCCTGCCAGGCTCTTTTTTGAGAAGACCTGACGTTCTGTCTGTGGTGTGACACCTGATAACTGCTGGCAGGTGGAGTAAAGAAACATCAGGTGGTGCCCATATGTGAGGGCCACATCTGATGCCTAGGGTTTGGCATGTATGCTTTGAGAAAGTTTTTCAAATGTCAGCACTTAATAAAATGAAAAGTTGGAACTAATCTGAATCATGTGTTGTGTGAATTCTATCATATTGTTCCTATCCAAGAGAAGCCTTATAAAAATGATGTTTTCTGTCAGAAGGGTTATGACCTGTCCTTAGTTCAAAAGCATTGTCCAGCTCATAAGAAGCACGCAGTACTGTTGTGCGTGTTTTCTCCCATCAGTGGGGATGCAGTAAATAGAGGAGAATTAAATAAGCTTTAACATTCTTTACCAGCTAACATGAGGAGAGCACGTGAAATTATAGAGAGCTCATAAAGGTGGATGCATTAACCACATTTCTTGCATGTTTACCGAGGATAAAAGGTGGAGGCAGGTGCTGTGCAGGGTGGCATGTAGCTAAGCAACTTGCAGAGTGGGATGCTGGTAGCCTAGTGTATCAGTCAAGCATTTGCTGTGGTCCACATGCCCTGGATCTTGCTGGAGAAAACCATTCTTAGTACCAGGGAGGAGTTGCTCTGCATATGGGAGTTGGAACTCTTTTCTCCACCATCCAGAAATGCCCTGTGGCTTACATTAGAGTAACACACATAAATACTTCCTGTACCTCGTTCTGAATTCAGATTCCAGGCATGGGTGCTATTCAGGCAATAATTATTTCCCCAACTTAATTGACAGTGTGGACATGGTGAGGATACTCAGAAACCAGGTGCTGCCTCAGGGGTACTCCTGACTTATTTAGCACTTGCAGTGTCACAGTGATGTTCATGTGTGTTTCATTCACTTCCATAAGTTCTTTTTCTGTTGAGTTAGATGTGTTTTAGAAGTGATTGAATTCATATGTGATTATTCAATCCGGTCTGCAGAGGGCAGAGCAGCACCGCTGAGAGTTACAGTTCAGGCCTCTCCTTTGCTTACAGAACCTCATACTCCTATTTTTTTCTGTAATAGTGGTTTACATTCAACAGACCAAGGCATCTTGCATTTGTCTCCTACTAGTGTCATTATAAGTGGGATAGCCAGATCTGTAGCAATTCCAATTTGTTTTTGTTTTAATTCATCCAAATGGTCTTCAAGTGGTCCTTGACCAATACTGAAGTAGATTAAATTTTTAACTGTCATGTAAAGAAGCATAAAAAACTCTCTGTGTGTCCATACATAGGTATATTTGTGTATGTTTATCCTTTAATAACATCAGTAGAAAACCTGAATTGCCTCACGATTTTTTTCACCCTGCCCAGGTTAATCTTCCCTGAAAATGTTAAATAATTTTGGCAAGTAGAGGTTGCATATGTTAGTATCTTCTAATGTTCAATACAAAATTTGTATAACACATCACCAAAGGTGACAGCTCTTTAAAAGGAAATAGTAAAAGTCCAAAATTTAGAAATGCAAAAAAAAAAAAAGTTGTTCTTGTCTATATAGGATAGCAATGTAGACCAGAAATGCTGCAGAGCAGTCTGAGATACTGAGAATCATCCAAAGACCTACGTCCTGCAGTCCATCATCCATGAGCCACGGCTGAGGTTAGTGAAGTCTCACTCTCTGAACTCTCTTTTGGTTCTTTGGGAATCCAGAAAGTTTGAGTGTACAAAGCAGATTTAAAGTGGATGGAAGTAAATATTATTTCCAGTAACCAGTGAAGTTGTGTCTGTTTCTGCAGAAGTGACAAGGTGCTTTTAACTAGAAACACAAACCATATCTAAACCATGAAACTAAAGTTTACTTATTTTACTCATAAAATAGGGAGTATGATCTAAATTTACCCTAGTTACACCACAGGTGAGTAATCTCTGTGACACTTCATTCTTTACTTACATTTCTTCTAATCTTTACTTAGATTTCTTCTAATAGGAGAAACACTTATATTAAAAGTTTAATAGAGTAGAAAGGAACATGTAAGGCTGAGTACCACACTGTGAGAGGTTTCATGTATGTTTTGATAAAATATTTTTTCAGATAAGAAATAAGCCATTGGTTTTTGTTTGCTTCTAAACTAAAGATACACATAAGTGAAAGAAATAAAAATACCATGCTGCAGGGAGAAGTTCAAATGTCCACCATTTGCCAAAAGCAAGGACAAAACTTCACATGGGAGAGGTCCTTTTTAGGAATCTTTTATGATTGCAGTTCCACAGGCTGGCCCAGAAGATGAGGGTGAATCCATCCCCCCATTCTCTTTTTCAGGGTTTCCTGTAGTATTTTGAAACCTGTTTCCTGTTGATAGGCTTTAGAGATAATAGCTAACATAGATAATATATTTAGATAGAAGAGCTAAGATATTCAGGGCTTGTAAAACCCTCTTAGACAGTGGTTTGTAACTGTTATTCAAATACAAGCAAAAGATAGTGAAGTTTTTTAAGAGAGTCTAGTGAAACAAACCCTTGCAGCTTCAGAACTTTTTGCTAAAGAACTGGGAGGCAGAGAGGAGGAATGGCATTTTCACAGTGGTCAAACCAGCACATAATATTCTAGCTCCTTAGTACCTTAAATTCCTCTGGTTAGAAAATGTGATTGCCTGCAGTGGGGAAAAAATGTTACTCTTGAATAATGATGGTATTAAAGTATCCATAGAATTTTTCCCTATTTAAATAGAAAATCTCTATTTAAAGGCAAGCCATATGGCCTTACTCTAAGACTTTGCAGTAGATGTGATAGTGAGCACACATCTTTCAGCTAGGAGCTTTGGGATAGTCAGCAGTCTGAGTGTGCTTGGAATTCCATGTCCTGACTGCCCTGATGTAAACAGCATTCACAGGAAGGGGGAAGCAGCTACCAGAGACAGGAAGGTTGAATTTAGCATCAAACTCCTTATCTAGGCAGAACGGGCTGCTCAGGATGCTGATAAGAAAAAGTGTATAAATTGCTATAGCAGCCTGTGATAGCTGCTTGGCCCTTCCTGAGAAGACCATTTTCATAAGTGTAATCAGAGTACAATCTTACACGTGCAGATGGGTTTAGGAAGGGATTATATCTGGGGGCCACTTATCCAAAATAATGCTTTGTGTATTACAGTCTCATTCAGTCTGGGTTACTGGCACTTGCAGGAAGAGATTAATCTGTATGCTGAAGTTGGAGGATGTGTGTCTTTAAAAATAAAAACTTTGTCATAGTAAGAGTTATTATTAGTCTTACTAGCCATAAAGGAATAGAAGCCTTTCCTGAATCTGAATACGCACTGCAATATCTGGTTTAATTTTTAGATTACAGATTTTATATCAGTGCTGGCACAGCTCTGGTTCCACCTCTTCAGAGATAAATGCTGTTGCTGTATTGTCTCATGTGCTTTGGATCAGTGAGATGTCTTGTTTACAAGTGGCAGATACATGGCTTCAAAACACTATTTGCAATGTAATCAGCTGCTCATTAACATACAATGTCATTTTCCTTTTGATTTATGTGTGTGTATATTTTGGGAAGTCCATTTGCCCTGAGTCTGCAGCACAGCAAAGCACCATTCCATCAATATGTGCTCTTCAGTGGCTGAAGTGACACAAAATGCTAGGCTCCTCCACATTGATTTTTCTATGAATGATGACTCTCATTTCTCATGTCTTCCCCAAAGTAATACCGAGAAATTATTTCAGCTAAAATTGAGACCTGGAGGCAGTTTAAAGCAGTCTTTTAGTTCCATCTTCACACATAAGTCTGAAACATCTTTCCCTTTGCCTTTCCCTTTCCCCTTCCCCACCCTCTATGCTAGATTTATATTTAGTTCCATTCCAGTGAGGAAGGCTAGAAACGAACTATGAAAAAGGAGAGTGGTACAAAAGAGTGTATCTATGTCCTGAACAGCAATAAAGCAATCTGTCCTGGGTCATTTCAAAGATAACGTTCTGTATTTGAATGGCTAAAATAATTCAAGTAAGGAGGATGCTGGGGTACATCTGTTCTGCTCACTGAACATGGGTAACACACCTCTCCTGGGCACAGGAGGACATGGTGACACAGCTGTCAGCAGTCTTAGCACCAGAGTATCCAGCCAGGTGCTCCACAGTAGGGTTGCTAGGGTAAGCTAAAATCTTTAACCATTCTAGTTTTGCAAAAGAGTTTTTCCTCTGTAGTATATTGCAAATCCTTCCTAAAACCTGGAAACATTTCTTCTTTATAAAGTATATGTTTGTAAACTGGATAATTTCCAGATGTCAAATCATTTGGCAGACCACGCAATAACAATTCTCTACTCTGGGTTCTCAGCCAGTGCTGGGCACGTGGTTACCTTGGGTATTTTCAGGATCCATCATAAGGCAAATGCCACCTTTAAATAGGGGAAAAACAAACAGGTTAATGGGCACCTAGTGGCAGAGAGCGCCTCATCCGGTTTGCCCCAGCACATTCTCACGTCATTGTTCAATAGGGTAACAGGCCATAAAAGAATGAAGCAGCTACTTTCCTTTTCTCTCAGATGTTGCAAGTTACTCATATTTCCTGTCTTGTTATTTAAAGGACTAAGGGCTGAAAATAAGAGTTCATTAACTTGTCTGGCATAACTTTTTTTTTCTACAGCCATGCTCAAATGAATGATAGTAACATAGGGGCTAGAAGGCATCACCTTTGCCTTGAGACAGGACTACCCTTGCAGGAGTCTCAGGCTGAACCCAGGTGCAGGTTGCCACCAGAAAGACCCCTCCAATCTGCAGGGGAGCTGGCTACAGTATACATCAAAGAAAGTGACACCACATGTTCCCTGCTAGCTGCCCAGTGATTCCCAGGAGGAATGGAAGGAACACTTCTGTCTCCCTGCAGACTGGTGGGTTGGGCTGTATCTTAGCCAAGAACATGGGAGAATTGCAATAAGCTAACATCACAGTGGGCTTTAGGCACTTGGTGGTATTTTTGACAGTCTTACTTTAACTGAGCACATTCACGCTTCAAGCATTTCAAAATAAAACATTGCTTTCTACACTTTTTTTCTGCTCCTGTTGGCTGTTGTTTTCTTTACAGACTTGAAACTATGCTTATTCATCCTTCAGAAAAATCCTTATCTCTGTCTGAATGGCCTGGGAAAAGCTGAGGGCATGCTTGCAATGCAAAGTTTGAGGAAGTAAATTTAGTTTCTCAATAAATCTAGCCAATTCAACTGTCATGTTTGACAGCCATCCTTCTAAATTTTGCTGGAGACTGAGCTAGCTCTCCTCTTTGTCATGCAGTCTAGAGTTGTGATTCCTTCAGCCTTGGGCCTCAGGAGGTCACAGGTCACATCTAATAGGTCCAAGAAGGGTAACTAAGAAAAGCAATTCTATTGTCAGCAGCCTTAAATTTTCTGTGCTGGAAACTGTACTGCTGGGGAAAAAAATAAAAAGTGTGGGTTTGCAGATTGAAAGAAAGGTCTGAGGGCACGGCCACAAGTGGGACAGCCACAGCTGTTGTGTTTTTCAAAATGCAGAGGCAAATTCTTCTTGAAATGCAAAGATATTTTCAAGAAAATCTTTCCACTGTTTAGTATATTCTGATTCAGCGCTTGTGTGTAAACTATAGACCATTAACATATTTGTGTACAAACATCATCACATAAATTGCTGCCATCCAGGTAAGTGTAAGTGAGCACTAAGGAGCCTGCTCACTGGAAAGGCACACCTGAGGAGCTCCCCTCCTCTGCTAATTATACTCTAGAGGAGGTTGTAATATATGGCACCAACCCACCCTGCCAACTTTGGGGCTCCATTTTTCTTCCATGCACCTTAAATGCAAAGGAAGGGGGTCCCAGCAGGAGCTCTTCAGTGGTTGCTGCCAAAAAGAGTAGTAATGAGCTTGAAAAGGGGAGGAGATGGAGAATGTTTCCTGTGAGATGAAGGCCCTTCCACACCTCTCCTAAATCCCACACCACTAGTAGGGATTTGGGGCTCTGCCATGAAAGGAGGCGTCTGTGAAGCCACAAGTGCACTGTGCTTGAGGAAGGCTTGTCAGTAGCCAGAAAGCAAGAGGAAGATGAGATGAAGGAGGCAGGCTGCTCTTTTTTAGAAGTTTGGGGAGTTCAGACAGTGAGTACTCACATGCATTGCTTACTTTTTAAAATCTCTCCATAAACTGTTAGTGGTTTAAAAAAAAATAAATTCACCTCTTAGCAAGGAAAGCAAAAAAAGTAAGAGAATAAGCTACAGCCACGGTCTTACAACACAGATTTTTACACCTTACAGCCTTGAGAAATTGATTCATAAAATAAATCAACATGGTGCAAATAGCATCAGAAATTTAATGGTTTTAAGAGGAGTTGATGCTAAAATAAGATATGCCAGCCCTGAAATGCCTCCAGACTGTGGTTGTGTAATGGGGATAAGTACAGTACTTCTTTGGAGCATTAACCTGAATTAAAGGATGAAACGACTGGTTGGCTGGGCGGGGATCAAGCACACCCCTGGTCACTGCTGAGGCCTTGACAGAAGGATTAGAGAAATTGCAATTGCAATTGCAAGGGTCTTTTAAATATGGAAATTCCCACTGAGGAGCACAGCAGTTTTCTTAAAAGGATCCAACTGGCTCTCAGGGCAGCCGTGGCTGTGAAGGAAGGCGTTCGAGAAGGGGTTCAGCATCCACTCTCCACCACATCCACACCCAGTGCTTGGAGGGCACAGCTCCAGACGGGCCCTGCTCACCCCACAGGTTGCAGTGGCTCTCCACAGAGCTGAGCATTGCTTTCCACGGAAGGCAGATGGATAAAGTATAATGATGCAAAGCCAGTTGATTGTGTCTATTATGCAGCTGCGTCAGGAGTTACGTAGCTAAATCCCTCTGCATCACAGCAATGCTCCCCACGCAATGCTGCTTGTTGACAGCGATCCCTTCAACTCACCCTTCAAAATACAGCACACAGCAGTTGCTGCTGTGCCATGGAGAAAACTGTGCTGTGTTTCCAAGTCACGTAAAGCCTGATCTTCAGCTGGGGTCAGGCCGTGTAAACCAGGGCGATGCCTGCCACAGCTGGCTCATCCCGCTGGAGGCATTGCTTCCTGCACGGGCAAGGCCACAAACCGGCAGGGGGCTCCACCGCAAATACAGCCCTTCAATTGGGTTAATCCAGATTTTTCTTGGGGATCTTGAGTCTGGATTTAGGCAACAGCACATACACAAATGCCATTTGTTTGAGCTAAATCCACTGGGTTTGTTTCAGTTTGAGAGATACCTCAAAGGAACATACCTCTCCGTGCGCTTCACAACCTGAGAATGGATTTTAAGATGCTGCTGCCTGCATAGGGCCTGTAATGCACTCTGCCCTTGCAGAGCTGCCATGTATATGGCACACAGGACAACCTTAACCTTCCCATCTCCATGATAACACACTAGATGGGTTTTCTGCAGGGGAAGCCCACTGTGCTAGTATTAGCCTTCAGTGGAAGGCTGGTCCCTGTGTATGTTGCATATAGGTAGAAATCTTATAAAAGAAAGGCCTTATAAAGTCAGGGCTTAGGCCTGTTACTTTGGCTAAGTGCAGCTAGCAGCTAGCTTGTAAGTTCCCATGTGAAAGAATCATGAGAATGAGAATCAGTTAGCACAACATTCTATTCTCATAAGAGAACTGTTCATACCTGTAAAAATAAAAATTCCGTCCCATGAGAATCTGCAAAGAAAATATGTAAACACCTGGGTAAAGAGTCAGCACATACACACACAAGCACCTTTTAACCAATTAATTGAGTGGCATGAAGTTACTAACCAATTAGAGTTAAACACGTCTTTGAAAACTGTATAAAAATGGGCTGTAACATTGAAGATTGGCTTTTCTTCATGAAGAAACAAGAGTCACAGACAAGAGACTGTTTATACTGCAACATGTGTGTGTTGTATTCTCAAAAGAGGAATGACACTCAAAAGTCTTGCCCACTAGATGAAGATTTTGAGGCTCCCAAGTGTTGGCACACTCTTTTTCCTTTATTGCACTGCCAGCTTTCCCCTGCTGCTGACATTGATGCAGGTCCATGGTTTTGTTGTGTTGATTTTCACACTTATAACACCTTGAGGGGATGAGCAGGGTTGGCACATACATGTTCCCTCAACCATGACCAATGCTTGCTTCTGGGGGCTTCTTCTCTCAAAACTAGCTCCCAGAATTGGAACAGAATAAGATCTGAGTCAAACTGCACACTGGAAAAATCTTCCTTTGCCACTGATTAAAAGCAATGTGAAGATGTTTGGCTGGTGTGTTTCCCTAAACTGATCATGTGTGTCTGAGCACAAAACATGCTGTAAATAGGCAAGGCAAGCTGGCTCTAGGACAGCTTCCCACTAAGACTGGTTTAACATGTGTTGGGGAACAAGTGACAGTGCCTTTGCTTGGTTTAGACTGTGGTGGTTACATCAAACCAGATGAGATGATTTTGCATCATCCCTTTCAGCACTGTCTAGAGTTAGAAAGCGAGAAATTAGAACAGTCAGCCAGACTTTGATACTCTCCAAAGAAAACAGGTTTAAGAGTCATACCTCAGGAGCTTATCTAAATGTAGGGTTGCATTAATTCAACAGGAACAATTAAACTAATTGAAGCTTTTGCAAAACACTGCACTTGCATTTTAACCAAGTGTCTTTCATACCCACCTCCACCATTGCTTGTTCCAGTGGTTTTTGGTGTGTTTCCTCCACATTCATACACGTCACAAAAAAACAGCTGAGAAAAGCAGCTTGGCAACAGGTTTGAATTCCTCTTGGATAAGCACTGGGAAGTATCTGGGCAAATGACAAATTTTAAAGGAATAAAAAACTATCGGCTTCTTTAGTGAGCTAAATAAGCTTACAGCTAAAGCCTGAGGATGAAACCCACATATCCATCAGACAGTGATGCCTTGGGAGTGGCCTGACTGACTGTCCTGCAGCATGGAGCAGAGGTGCTATGGCAGGGCACTCAGGACTGTAGCTGTGAAGTGGGATCTCGTCTCACCAATTATTTTCTCCATGCCACAGGCTTCAAAAATAAAAAAAAATCACAGCCTCTCACCACCTCACCTCTGCCAAACCCAGCTGCTCAGGTCTGCTGTGATTTCCAGAGCATTGCTGTCCAGCTGCAAACCTGGGTGACCAACCCCTAGCACACACAAGGGCACCCATGGCACTGCCCTTCCCACTATCCCCTACCCCTGATGTGGTCCTACACACAGGGATGTCCCCACATGACCACATGGCTTTACAAAGAACCCTTAGCCTTGCTTGGCAGGTGGGAGTTGAACCAAGCTGGCTCCTCAGGGAAAATTTTTCCTGTGTGATTTCTAGCTCAGTAGTTCCCACAGCTAAAATACAAAGCATTGAGGTTGAAGGGTTTAAAATTGGCATCCACACTAAAATACGCTGATTATTTTATAGAATTATCATTACTGTGTAAAAATGTAAGCTTCAGATCCCCTCAGAAGCAAATGCTGGGGTAGCGACACTTGGTGGGAAGGACAAAGGCTCACAGAGGTTTCACTCCTTTTCATCCTTTAAACCGCATTTTTAAATTATAGTAATCACAGTATCTGATCATATTCCAGACTGGCAGAATCATTCCCAACAGAGTTGTCCTTGTTAAAGTGTTTAACCTTTAAGTGTAAATAGATTTCTTTTAGATAACTTCTATAATTACAGATAACTTTTGCCCACTGAAATGTCTGTTCATTTCTTGTGCACTCACCACTTTTTCAATTTGTTTTTTTTAAGGAACTGTTTTTGCAGAAGTAAGAAAGTAGCATCATGTAAAATTTCATTGTCTTTACCTGCTTTTAAATTAGTGATCTAACAACGTGTTAACAACCATCACTCCAAATACTTCAGTTATAGCTGAATCAATTGATGTGCTTAATTGTAGCTAAGGAATATGGGAAATATAGAGAGAAAAATCTATCAGGAAGGAGAAATTTGGAATGCTTGTGTACATATATGTCCTTTTATCAAACCAGTATTTAGCTATCTCATAAAAGATAGAACCTGGAGCAAGGAGGTCAGCTATTCCTGCAGTTCTTTTACATTAATTTAAAGCATCATGCACTTAAAACAGAAGAGGAAGAGACCACTATGCCAACAACTATGCTGGCCAGAGGAGGAGCTGCTTCATGTCCACCGCAGCATGGGAGAGGCATGTGGAACGCTGAAGTGTTTGGGATGAGCAAGGGCTATCTGTCCCACAGCACCTCCTCACCACACTGAGGTCTCCCAGCCCTCCTCCCATCCTGGGCAGGGCTCTCCATTTGTAGGAGCGGGTTTTGAGCCTCTTATTCCCCTTCCTGTCATTTTTCAACTGCCACACTACATGGCATCAACAGTAAGATCTGGAGGATTATCCAGCCCTCACTCAGAAGGGAAGAGACAAAGACTCATGCTATTTCCTCCTGCATTAGTTGTATATTTCTATCTCAGTGGCTGTCAGAAACTGTGAAGGGGTAAGGGCAACTAGTAGCATGTTGCCCTTACAGAAGTTTCTGTTCTTCAGCTCCCTGAAAGAACTTAGGTACAGGAAAGGAAATCAGGCAAAATAAGGAACCTATTTCCACTGTCCTCCTTGGCACCCCCTTCCCTCATTCCAGCAGCTGGAGACACACTGGAAGCAAAGAACATTACTCCAGCATATGCAGGGCTATGCTGTACCAGAACATTGCACAAGTCCAGAGGTGCCTCCCTTCTATACCCCAGACATCAAAAAGTTTCAGCTACCTCCATTTGCTTGAGGAGCTGCAAAAGGGCAAAGAACTAGATCTTTCCGTCCCACCAAACAGGGTAAAAAAGATACTTTTAAACACTGCAATTTTAAACTTGTGGAAGTTTCCTTTCCTTGCAAAAAAAGTAAGGAGGATGCATTTTTGCTGACTACAATGAGTGTCAGCTAAGTGCCACCCTCGTTCTTTTCTCCTCTCTGTGACCCCAGAAGTGATGTTGCTCCCCTTGGCACTTGTATGTACCTCTCCTGCTCTTGGTCCTTGGCTCAAATGCTGTTTCCAAACAGTGAATCTTCCATGAACCCTGTAGCCACATGGCCTGGACGGGGGGGGCCTTACTAAATTTTACAGTAAGCAAACAAGCATTCAGAGCTGAAAGCCTGTTTAGGGCACAGCAGGATGCCTGGCCCAGGGAATATTCTGTCCACCACTGCTTGCTTAGATGTGGACACCGCAGCAACTTTGGAAACAGCAACTTTACAAACATGCTAGATGAATTATGGACAGGTTTGAGCTATTTCTGATTCCCACTAGGAATACTCAGATTGCAGAAGAAAAGCTCATGTACTGCAGAAATCAGAAAAGCCAAAAACCCTGAGAAGCTATGGATCATAGACTCATAGAATCACAGATCATAGAATATGCTGAGTTGGAAGGGACCCACAAAGATCATTGAATCAAAATCCTGGCCATGCACAGGACACCCCAAAAGTCACACCAAGTGCCTGAGACCATTGTCCAAACACTTCTTGAATTCTGCCAGGCTGGTGCTGTGATCACTTCTCTGAGAATCCTGTTCCAGTGCTCAATGATCCTCTGCGTAAAAAAAAAAAAGGTTTTGCCTTTTTTTTTTTTAATTTATTCAAAAACAGACATCAGCCTGCTGAAAAAACACCTTCAAGTCCCACAGAGTGTTCACAACCAGGCAGATGGGTGTGAATGACACTGTGAGGCCTGAAGTGCCATTCTCTAGCAGATGCTACCTGCCTTGCCAGACCAAAATCCATCATGGATGAGGTGTCATAGAATGGGGGAAAACCACCTGCTGGGCTGGATCAGACCCCACTTGTGGCTGGGGCTGCTCATCAATGTGTCTTTCAGAGTAGGGAGTTTAGCAGGAGACACCTGAGCAAACATCCCCACATTCCCAGCCTGTTTTCATATCCCAGGGTTCCAGATGTCGTTCCTTTGCCTCTGTGGATGCCTCCAGCTTGGCAGCTTCCCCTGTGCAGCCTGCAGAAGGAAGACCCACATCTTTACCCAAATCTACATGCTTTAGAGTGGTTTTTAAGCAGGTTTAGCCCCAGGGGTACTGACTGTGCCAGTCCTTGACATTTCAGCTGCTCTGCGCAGAGACACAAGCACTGCTTTTATTCATCAGGGAAATGGCTGTAGCAAAAGAAGAAATTAGTATTTATTTGGTTTTCTTCTCTCTGGCTGACTTTAAAAAAAGCCCCATTTCTGTGGCTTCAGCCTCAAACCTGTCTGAGGTCTCTTATGGCCTCAGCTTCTGCAGTGTTTTGCTTGAGCCACAGGCACGTGGAAGGGTGGAGTTGGGTGCAAGAGGAATGTGAGGCACTGGGTAAGTAAAGACCTGGTGAACAAGGGACATTCCTCTGCTTGCAGGACCTGCCCTTCATCCCCACCAGTGGTCATTCACCATTGAGCCACTGCCCCAATGCTTTTATAAGGCTTGTGCCTTTGCTGGTGAGGGGCATTGCCAGTGTAAATATTAAAAGAGCCACTTTGGCATGCTCAGAAGTTCTGCAAAGCATCTGTAGAGAAGTGCTGCCATGGGTGAGCTGCCCTTTGAGAGCCCCAGAACTGATTTTTGTTGTGCTAATGCGACTTGGAGAGGTCCACTGGGGAGGAAAGTCTGCATGGTTGGAAACAAAGATAAAATTAGATGAGCCTTTGAAAGTGAATTCAGTCCAGAGAGGCCTGAGCATCCATACAGACAAGGATGGGGGACCTTATTTCCCTCATTAAAAAAGATCCCTCACTCCAAAGTGCATAGACAAGGGTGGTATGGACTGGCTCTCTGGCACCACACAACTGCCCAGGCAGCGCCAGCTCTCAGCCCCAGCTCTCATGCATGGCCTGACAGCTGTGATATTTAAAATTACCACTTCCTTCATGCTGAGACCACAGGACATGCCCTGACATCCAGGAGCATCCCCTGCATGAAGCCATGGAGCCTTGCCAATTACAGCTAATCACTGTTTACTCCCTGCATTCCTTCCCACCTGCCCACTTGTGGCAAGTTAAAATAAATGAATAATATTTAAATGAATAGTGCATTTGTGATTCCTAGTAATTTCCCTTGAAGTAGTTATGATGAACACATTAACTGGTACTAATTCATCATGCTGCTTGTAATCTGTCCAGGATTCACATGGGAGAGCCTGTTTTCACAGCAGCTAATAAAAGGTGGTTTATTGGTGCCCTACCAGGTGTAGAGCTCCAGTCACCGTCCCAGCACAGCAGCCATGAGCATCTGCTTCTGTTGGCACAGGCTTCTGGTTAGAGACATGGCAATTTACAAATAGGCCAGGCTGGTTATGACTCAGCCCAAATCACCACAGTCCTTTGGTTTCATCAAAGGAAAACCAGACAGAGCAAACATCTACTGAATGCTGTGCATCTCAGGTGCATTATACAGCACCTGAAGGCCAGGGATATGGTCATAAGCCTTGCCCTAAAACACAGTGCATGCTCAGGAAACCAAATTACACCATGACTTTGCTTATGCATCATGCTTATAGCTGTTCCAGCTTACACAGGCAGCCCCTGCTTCTGGGGGGTCCCATGAGGACAGACCTGCAGCAGGGACTGGCACAGCAACTCCCAGGACTCCAACCCAGACCCAGGAGTCGATTTCAAAATGGGGAACTGAGGAAAAAGGCTGCAAGAGGTTGGCAGGATCCCCAGGTCAGAGAGCGCTGACAGTTGACCTCTGTGCTTATTCCCCCTCAGCAAGGCAGGAATTAAGTTAAAACCTGGCTTCTGAAGGCTGTGTGGGCTCTGCTGACTCATGCCAGGGTGTCGGAGGAGGGGGTTGCCTTGTTAGCCAGACAAATGGCAAGGCTGGGAGAGGAAGCCAGGGCTGAGATTTCCATCCCACTTTTGCCAGCACACCCAAATCCTGTAAGGCAACACACTCCTCCAGTAACCGAGTGGAAACTGCTTACAGGAACAGGGAGGGAATTTGTTTGTCAATGGGTCCCTCTAATTTGAAAGTGTTTATCCCAGCGAAGGCAAGGACAGAGGGCACTTGCATTTAGGGGATGCAAAACAGCTTGCCAAGTATCTCCTTATGGCTAAAGATGCTAAGCTTTGCTAAACCTACCAGTTAATAGCTAACAGCTAACAAGAAAAGAAAGAGATTTGGGTCCTGGTCAAGGCCATATCAAGACCTGTCCCATGGTGGCCCCTAAGCCAGCAATGCCATGCAGTATCACTAGTAGCATCAGAGGTCTGCCTGTGTCACTGCGTGCCACCACTGTCCCTACCCCATTAGGTGCTGGAACATCCCTGTACCCCCCTCCTCTCTCAGCAGCCAGCTTACTTCATTCCTCGACATTGAGCTACCAGGCTGGGGCCCAGGGTTGGCCAGACACTGGCATGTTCCCCACCAAAAAAAATGTCCGGTAGGACAAGAGTCATCCCAGACCACATCTCAAATCCTGGTTCTTCTTTTTTCTAATCAATTTTACTTTATTATTTTCTGATCTTTCTTTCTTCTTTCTCATCTCACTTCCAGGATTTTCTCTCCCTGCTTTTCCTTTGCAGCTCCTTCCCCAGCTGTCTTCCCCTTCCTTCTTGCAGCATTGCAGGGTAAACCATCACCCCTAGACACAGCTGTACTCTGCAGTGCAGATGACAGCCTCGTGAGCCCTCCTGTAACTCTTGTCTTGTGGGCTCGGGTGCCATATCACAGGTCAAGCCCTTCCTTGTTTCCATCCAAGCAGGCAGCAGTTAACACTTTTCTGGACCTTGGCAGGAGCCCAGGCAGTGTGTCCAGCAGCAATCACACCAGCAGCCACCTGGAAGGTAGAGGCTGGGTTTGCCCAGGTGAGGCCCAGCTCTTCACTGACAGAGCTTTGGCAATGAAAGATCCTCCTAAATTAGTAAGAAGAGGGGGCTACCTTGCTTAAAGGGTTTGTACTTTCAGGCCATTGTACTATTTGCTATGGAGGCCAAGGGTGAGGAATTGATCCAGGGAGAACCAAGGGGTAGAGTGGAGATGAACCCAAGGCAGCAGTGTCAGGCTTTGGAAAGCACATCAAAACCACTAAGCCATTAAGCTACATCCTGGTTTAACCAGGAAATACACCAAAGCTGCCAAACAAAAGATGAAAAGCAGGAGCAGTGTAGTACTTTGCACAGAGTTGCCAACTCTCAAGAATGTAAAGGTCAGAATTCAACGCTTAAAAAGCAAGAATTTACATATAATGCACTCTGCTTCTCCTTCAGATTGGGAGTCCTTAGGATTGTGTTTTAATTTTCCTCCCAAACACTAACTGCATAGTGGCCACTAACATTTTGATGTACTTCATATTACTCTAGGAAGGTGGAGCTTTAAGTAAAACACCAAATACATCAAGAGCCAGCAGCACCTTTTTCATGGCCCTCTGCAGCCAGCTGCCATTCTAATAGCCAGCAAAAGGCTTCCTCTTCTGTGGGCTGCCAGAGCAAATTAACCATCCTGACTTCTCTGCTGGAGAGAAATACTGTGTAGTCTTACCAACCCCCAAAAATGACAGCAAAACATGAGAGGGGCAGAATCTTGTTGAGAAGAAAATTAATAACCAACCACATCATTCACTCCCCACTGCTTTTTGGGAGGCATTGCTGAAGCAGCACACTGCATTCACCCTGGGTAAATACAGTCCCATCCTGCCCATCTGCAGACAGGCATCCAGCCCTGCTCTGTGTCAGGTAAACAGCACTGTATTGGTACCCCAAAATGAATTCGCACTGCTGTTGGGAGTCTCCCCATGCATAGTTTCCATCCAAAGTCTTGCCTTCTCCAAGAGCTCTGCTCATTCTTGGTTTCCTATCCAATTTGTGTTGCAAGATTCAGAATTACTACTTTAGCCAGGTCTTTTGGGGAAAGCAGTCTTTCTCTCCTGTTTAACATGTTTAAACAGGTTTTGAATCTGCCCACCATATTTTAACTTAATAAGGGGGGGAAAAAAGAGAAAATTAGAAGCCTTGAAGCCTGCAGAAGTCTTGTAAAGATAGAAATAGTAAATAAAAATCTTGCCATCACCCTCATGGCAGAATAGGCTGATAAAGGAAGCCAACTTGCAGCAGGCATCAGGGAATCTCACAACAGAACTCCATTTCTCCTGGCTCACATATCTGCTCATCTGCAGAGCTTCTGTAAAACCCCTACTTTGGGCAGTTACAGCATTTCAGAAACACACGCGATGTCTCTCTTGTCCTGTGTGGCAGCAGCTTCACACAGCAAACAGGGGCTCTGGCACCACAGGGCTGCTCTCAGTACCTGCAGGCTGAAGAGTTCCACGCAGAAGGGCCCTAGAGGACATGGTGACTGCACCATGGAAAGCCTGACATAGGCAAGCTTATGGCAATGAGCAAGGTTCTCTGCCTGTGACAGGGTCTCCATGTTTGGGTGCCTCCTGGGTTTGAACCATGAGCCACCTCCTGTCTGATTTGCTTCCACGATAAGACTTTAAATAACTAACTGCATATACAATAAAGTAAATATTCAACCAACTCAGAACTAGATTGCAGATCAAATATCTTTAAATCTTTCTTCTCTCCCTGTCAAAAGCAAAAACCCACACATGCAGCCTGCAGGGGAAAGATTGCTCTCTTAGCACTTCCCTCAGCTCATGAGATAAATAAGCAGCCACCAGTTTTGTACTTTACAAAAAACAGGCGAGGCAGCTGCGCCACTGCATACCATGGTAATGTGCTGGGAAAGAGCCAGATGCCTGCTGAGGTCTGGCTCCTCTTCTGCACTTGCTCTTTAGCTCTGCCCTCCAACCCAGCTCATTGGCATGGCAGCATGGGCTGCCTGAGCTGTCTCTGTGGATGTGGATGACATCTCCTGTCCTTCCCCACCAAGTGGAAGGGCCACATTCATACACACTCAGACTAAAGAAAATTTCTAGAGAGACCGTGGCTGAAAATCCCAGGCTTAAAACAGAGAGAAGAAAGAAGGAATATGGCATACATCTTTCCGGTTGTGGATCCTGCAAAGGTTGTGGGTTCTGCAAAAGTGAGTGCCAGCCCCAGGGTAGGATGTCATAGTGAGGATCCACCAGACTGTTTTTGCATACCACCATGGGTTTGCTGGGAGCCCCTTCTGCACGGCAAGGCAGTGGCTCTTGGTAAGAGGAGGCAAACTCTTCTTCCCCCACTGCTGGCACCATTTCACCAGAGGAGGGATACAGTCCATCATGTAAAACATCTGCACACAAAAAAGCAGAAAATGTTTGTGTCCAACCCTCAGCCTGACATTCAACAAGTGATAACTTCATTGATGTCCTCATCCTGAGCAAAACGATACCCAGCACATTCTGCAAAGTGCTTTGGGACTGCTGGAAAGTTACTTGACTTTTCTCCAGGCATGGAAACTTTTGCTTATAAGAGTGAGAAACCCAGACCTGTGAATGGCACATGTTTGGGGTTGAGCAGTGCTGCTCTGTTTGGGGCTGTCCTTCGTTGCAAGCAGCAAATCCAAAGCACGAATGGCATCTTAAAGCTTCTTGTCTGTGAAGAGTTGAAACTTGAGAGACAAAAACCAAAAAGCAACCACATGCTGCGTAAGTGCAGGCTTGGCTGCCCAGCAAGTATTAGTGACCACAGTGACTGTACTCTGGTGGAGAAACACAGCCCAGAGCCAGGTCTCACTAAGAGCCTGGCATCTACTCTGGTAACACCAGGTCACCAAACAACTTCCCCATGGGACAAGACAACAACTGACAGTCACCCTAAGCATTTTATCAGGTGGGAGCTCATATTCATGAGTTTCACAGAATCATCAAGGTTGTAAAAGACCTCTAAGATTCCCCGGTGAATTGTGCATCCATGTTCACATTAGCTTGCTGTTGGACCCACAAGGATAATCATTCCCTAAAAGGGCTTTAATTGTTACTTGTACTAAGAATGGTGTTGCAAAAACAATTGGCAACACCTAAAAAGTGAAGTTTTCCTCTTTGTCCTCAGTTTATAGACAAACAGCAGAAACTGGCTGCCTTTCCCTTCCCCTCCATATCTTTCCTGCTTTCCACCACAGCATGCTAGGGAGAGGGAAGAGAGGCCAATTTTCTTTCATTTGTGCTCCACTATGAACCCATTGGGAAGAAGACTCCATCTTTGTATCTGATTCAAGTGTTCCCTTATCTGTGGTCGTTCCCTGGGTTGGAAGAGTTGCCCTCCCTCACAGTTACAAGGAGTTTCATGCCTTCTCCTCAGTGGAGCGCATCGGAGCAGCTCTGCCTCGGCACAGGAAAGGACAGATAATGGCTGTGGTGCTACTGCCAGGGAACTCCCCCTTCACAGGGGATGACCAGAGCAGCTCTTGCAGCACCCATTACCCCACCTTGCTCTTAAATCAAGCTGCACTGGAAATCTACCAAGCACAGCTCAAGTTATTGACAGTGCCGAGCAAAGGCGCAGGGAACAGCAGCCTGTGCAAAGGGAAAGGGAGATCAATGGCGTCTTTGACAGATGAATGAATCTCAGCAGAGCAGGGGACTCAGAGATTTGAGGGGAGCTTTCTGAAGGCCCTGAATGCTTCCTTGAAGGCTGCATCGCACACTGCACTGTGAACTAGGCTCCACTGAACCCCAGTCACATCCCTGGGAACAGCCCATGCCCGAGCCGGTGACACGGCCACTGCCGAGCGGGCGGCACAGCCGGGCAGACGCCGTCTGGAGACAGGCAGGCACTGACGCAGTACGGATTTAGCAGAGTCAGAGCTTTGCAGAGCATAAGCTGCACCCTTACATCCACCTGCTAAAAATGCCCTGGCAGCCGCTAGCTGCAAGGCAGGCACAGCCTGGGAAACCTCTTCTCATTCCTACCACGGCCTCTGCCATTCCCAGCACAAAGCAGTTACACAAATTGTAAGAGGAAAATCCGATCTGCAGCATTACTTTCTTATTTAACTTCGGTTCATCTCTCCTCCTGCCTTTACATGAAAAACTTGCCTGTAGTTCTGCTTTGACTTTTTCATGAATAAAGACAGCCCTGGTTGCTTGGTCACTAACAGGTACCTGCTGCCTCCTCCCCACATCCCAATACCCACAAAATACAGCTCTTAACATCCAAATAGCACCGTTGTATGGGTCATGCACTTTGTACAGTGAAGGACTGGGGCAAAGAGAAGTCTGGTGCAACTTTCCTGGAGCCACAGCAGTACTGAGCGTGCTCCCAGTGCACCAGCATGCTATGGGTGAGATGGATTTCCACCCAGACCCCCAGCAGCCTTCTCCCTCCCCTTGAGAGAGCTGAGAGTGCTGCTTCTGTGAGAAATGTGCGGTCAGGCTTCATTACCAAATCTCTGATCAAAGAGGAGAAAATGCACACAGCAGAGAAAGCGAGTTAGGAGGAAAACAGCACAGCAGTCTCCAAACCCTGCCCTGAGCTTCTCTCGAATTGCCCTGAACCAGTTGTTTCTCTGTGACTCACATTCCTCTTCTCCTTTATCTGCCCTTTTTCCTTCCAAACTTGTTAGAGAAGGCAGGTTTAGGCATTCCTACGAAGTGAAGCAACAAAGGAACCCTTATCTCAGCAGAGATGCGCGGCTGTTTCTGTAATAGCCGGGGTGGGGTGCTGCCTCGCAGAGGCGGAGAAGCGCCGCTCCCTGCTCCCACCTCCCTGTCCCTGCTCCCCAGCCTCCCTGCCCGCAAGCCGGGTGACGCCTGCACCAGGACACGCTTCTTCTCCAGAGCAGGCCCGAGTGTTTAACGCTACGGCAAATGCCCATTCCACTTTGCTCCGTGGTTTCATGCTCTGAGGACCACATCCTCTCCCTGACTTCCGCATGGCTGGAAGGGCAGCAGCTACCACAGCTCTGCCTGCACTAAGCTGCTTTGGGCAGCGAGGACGAAGACACTGAGGTGAGGGAAGTCCTGTTCCCACTACCACAGGCTGTCATGGAACCAACACCCACAGATGTGCTATTTTAGTCACAGGCAGGCCCACAGGTGCGGCAGCAACCTTGTGTCATCTGGGATGTAACCATCCCAAACACAGCCAAGATTTTTGGAATGGCAACTCCTGGCTGGAGCAGATCAAATCCTCACACTATGTTGGGAAAGCCAAATCAAAACAGTGTTACCTATTCTGCTAGAAAACAGACGTATTTAAGAGGTTGGGTAATAGTTCTCCCACCTAGAAAGAAACACAGTATGGGTGACAATGCATGGCAGAGCAAAGGGATGGCAACAGGGTAAAAATCCTTGTGTGAAAAATCTGGGTACAAATAAGGAAAGTATGAGAAACTTTTAAAATCTCCTCCTTCCTCTTTCAAAACAAATAAAAATATAACTTTTTTTTTGGCGGGGGGGGGGGGGGGGGGGAAGGGGGAAGAAGGAACACAACTACACAGGTGGGACCAGCAAACCTGAAATTAAAAAATCAAGTTAGCAGAAGTTTATAGATGTGCCTTGCACTTCATGATCCAATTTACATGAAGCAAAATATCCCTTGCAGCAAAAGCAGCAAACAGTATCTTCAGCTGCGTGAGGAAAAAATGACCAGCAATCGGAGAGAGGTGATTCCTCCCCTCTGCTTGGCACTAGTGAGGCTACACCTGAATCCAGTCCAGTTGAGGGCTCTCTAGTAGAAAAGAGACATGGACATACCAGAGAGAATCCAATGAAAGGCCACAAGGATCCTTAAGGTACTGGATCATCTCTCCTGTGAAGAAAAGCTGCACGAGCTGGAAAAGTTCACCCTGGAGAACAGTAGGCTCAAGGAAAACCTTATGTGTATAAATAGCTGAAGGGAGGGTACAACGAGGAGGGAGCCAAGCTCTATCCAGTGGTGCACAGCAACAGGACCAGAGGCAATGAGCACACCCTGAAACACAGGAGGTTCTCTCTGAATGTCAGGAAACATTTTTTCACCGTGAGGGCAAACGAGCACTGGAATACATTGCCCAGAGAGATGGTGTATTCTCCATCCTTGGGGATATTAAAAAGCCACCTGGACACATTCCTGGACAACCAGCTCTAGGTGGCCCTGCATGAGCAGGGGGTTGGTTCAGACAATGTCCAGAGGTCCTGCCAGCCTCAGCTGTCCCATGACTTCTCACAGGAAGCAGAAGACAGACACCATTTTCCTTCTCCTCCCAGCTTACACAGGTACTACAAGACCAAGAGAATAGGTCACAGATTTTTCTACAGCCAAGAAGCTGGGTCAGTCTTGGCGTCACATCACTGGTCTGACAGCACACAGGACAGAGGAGCAGAAGGGAGGACCTTGCATGGCACTGTTGGTCTCTTGCTCCTGCCAGAAATTGTGTTGTATTTATCCTGTGGACCAACAAGATTCCTTTTAACCCCACTTAGGTTACCAATGCGTGCTGTGGTGAACAGCAGCAGCCAGAAACGAGGCAGGGACAGAAGCTGGCCCCAGGCATTAGTCACCTGTACACCAGCAGTGACATTGCCTGCATGCCTGACACTCTTCTGACAACCAAAACAGCCTCTTAACACGGGTACCAACCAACAAAGAACACCAGATCCAAGACAGAAACTGCAGATAAAGCTCCTCAGCCAGCAGCTCTGGTGGCAGGTATTCATTGCTGAGCCACACCTACCTGACAGAGCCAAGCGACAGGCATAAGACATGCTGATGCTTGTGCTATAAACAGACTGCAGTCTCTGCGCTCACTCTGCTACCAACTGCAAACTTCACCAAACCCATCTGCATCCTGGGGTGATCCTCCCCACACCCCCTATCAGCTCTGAGTTACCCAGCCTGCTCAGCTGAGGACTGCAGGGGCACAGCTGGGCAGCAAGAGCTCACCACATTTTTGGAGAGCAGCTGTAGAGCACCCAGCCAAGCTGGGAACCCTCTTCCAGGGCAGACAGGCACAGGGCACTTCAGATGAGGCATGTTCCTTCCCCATGTGTGGTTTTGGGACAGCATGGCAGGAAGTTACTTGTCTCCAAAACTACATCAAAGGATCCTCAGGCATTTGCAGCCACTAAGAATCACACACTGAACTTGCCAGCATTAATCTCTTCATGCTGACCAGCAACAGCAATTTTTTCCTTCCCAAATTGTTCCTGTCCCTTGGAAAAAGCTAACAGGGAGGGTCCATGTTAACACTGTACTCATATGCTGCTCAAGATCTGCTGTCATCACCTGTAAACCTGAAGCCACTGGTATGCAGCACATGAGGCTGCTTTGGTTTCGGAATGAGCAAACTGCACTGTGCTCATTTGATTTGCATTAAATATTCCCTGCAAAAAGTCAGATAGATTAGTTTATTTACTGAAAGATGAGATTTTCTTGGACTTACCACATTTAACCTCCATCAACGGAAGTAACAACTCCTTTTATCACGTGAACTAGGAAGTACCTCAACAGAAGGTAAATATCCTCTGCTTCCAGTTGTCTCATGTGAGACAAACTATATGCATCGCTAAATGCCAAAGAGAATAACATTCAAAACAGACTTTTTCATGCACTCCTCCTCTTATATGCTGTTCTTTCAATGCTGTTAAGAACATTACACAACGCTCTTGCTTAAAAGCCAGGTTGATCTTTCCAACCTTTAAGCCTATCTATTCAACAAGTCAAATTACTGTAAGTAACTTTCAGGTCAGATGCACACGATTAATACTTTCAGAGACCTATTACAGACTTTTTTTACTTTTAATAGTAACTTTAGCTTCCAGATTACAGACCCTCCAAAGCCCATTCCCACTGAGGCTGGTCGCCTTTCCATCTGCATCTGTCAGCAAGCACCACAGCATTTTGCATGGTCTCAGTAGGCTGAGAGGCCAGTCTGTTTTCTCAGTGTAGCACTTAGCTCTGTTGTCTTCCTAATTCCCAGCACAGTGTACACAACCTGCTGTAACACCACAGGAGCACTCACATTGTCCCAGTCACACTGGAGAGCCAAGCTCAGGCCTCAGTTATTTATCTTCCAGGGTAATACCCTGATAAAGCAAGTATGCAGCAGGGTGGGGAAGGAAGGAAATAATCTATATATTTACACAGATGGAAGCAGATATCCCAACTCATTTTGGATTTGTCATTCTGGAGAGAGCACAAGCCTGGAGTGGGGCAAACAGGTACAAGAAGGAACTGACTGCTATTTCCAACAGACAAAGCACACCCCCTTCTTTTGCTGCTGGACCTATTTCTCAGAGGCTGCTGATGTTACACAAACCTGATACAAGCCCAGAGGTTAGAAGCGCTCAACAGCAGCGCCAGGCTCTATAAATAAAATAGCCAGCAAGCCCTAACTCTTATTACAACTCAGTCTATGATTAAATTTGCATAAAGGCAACAGCTTTTGGAGACAAAAATCTAAATAGTAAGTCTAGCAGCAAATGCTAAAATGAATCAGCAACAAGATACTCACACCTGTAATAGAGCTGATCACATCTACTTTTCATCAGCAAAAAAGATTACCTAAGAAAAATCAAGAGATGCTCTTGAAGGTGTGACTGTCGAAAGATTTAAGCCCTTGAACTCATTAGCACTATGCCTCAGAATATCTGAATAAAATCAGCTCTTGCTTTCTGCCTGAACACTTATTTAGTCTGGGGGTATCATCTTGTCTAAAAGGATTTGTTAAGGAGGTTTCTTTTAGAGAAGTTCTTACCATTTAATCCAGTTACCTTCTGTGTAACTGAGAATGACCCTGAACAGGGGAGGGGGGGGGAGGCTGTGAGTGCAATCAGGCCTCTTAGCATCACCTTGGCCTTTGCTGCTGCTGCTATATGTTAGCCTTCCAAGCATACAGAAATTAACCTGGGATGGAGTTTTAAAAAATACTGGGTACAACTAACTGCAAGTTTTATAATTGTAAAACTTCATCTCAAGGGACAGATACTGATTCACTCTGTTAGTTTTTATCCTAAATGTGTCCAAGTGCAGTTGAAGCATTTTAACTTTTACTCTGGGCACAGGCAGTATTTCACAGACAATTAAAATTTGCATAGCAATTAATCTCTATTCCAAAGACTGAGGTTCAAATTTCTCACTCATTAATGAGTTTCAGAGGATGTTCAGGCCTGTGCAGTACAGCAGAGCTGTCTCTCATGTACAGCAGACCCATGGTCACTGTGCTGCACTCCCAAGCAGCTCCCAGCTCCATCACAGCAAGGGAACAGAGTGGAGATTCTTCCCAGTGAGAGCGTCGGGAGAGACCCGATGAGTCATGGGAGCCAGCTCTGGCAAGAGACCGGCTGCAGGCACAAACAAGTAGCTCAGATTTCATCAAATGAAAGGCAACAGAGAGCCAAAAGACTTTCTAATATTTACTACAATAATCTGCTATTGGAGGGGAAAGGGGGGACGTCAGTACTCTGACTCTTTTCTGACTGTATCTGCTAACAGAACCAGGCATGCTTCTCTCAGTTCAGGATTTACAGGAAAATACAAAAATCATGATAAAATCCATAATCTACTTCCACACAAACATTAACCAGCAACTACGACAACCACCCTTTCATTTGCATTAAGAGCAGCTTAGTTAAAGTGTATCCCCCAGGGGGAAAGCCTCACAATACAAGGTTTCTGAATGTGATTTTCATAATCTGCCTGTTAGAGACAGGCCCTTAAAAGCCCCACTGCAAACTCAGCACTCATTAATCCACTCACCCATTTTGTTAAACTTTGTTTCAACTGAGTAGCAGTGCTTGACCCTCAGATTACAGCTACAGCAAGAATAGCTGAATTTATCTTAATGGCAGTTTAGGTGCAAAAACTAAAATTAGTAGTGTTCAATTAAAATCTTCAAAAGAAAGACTTTTCCCTTTCCTTTAATATTTCCAGCAAATGAACTATGAAGTACTGGTAAAGAGTGTACAAAATGTGAACACAGTTAAAGCAAACGCGTACTAATTTTCCAATACAGAATCTTCAACAAAGCAGAAACTGACTGCAGAGCCTTGCAAGAGACATGCACACTGCTACTTTTATTTCATTTAATTTGGAAAAAAAAAAAAAAAAAAAAAAAAAAAAAACCACACCAACGGGGTTAAATCTACCATAAACAAAAAGTGCACAAAAAACAAAGACTGCCCATACATAACTACTATTTTATGACCTGGAGAGTGCAGAAATTTTGGGAAAAGTACTAAGCTCCTCTCCTGTTTGATACCCCAAGAAGTCTTGTCCCCATGGGTGGTCTGACAGGACCAAGAACAGAGACCTGAGCGTTGGAGCCGGGCCACTTCAAATGCAGGACCCTCCAGCCTCTTCCAGTGACTGGGACTGCCAGTTCCAGCAATCAACACCAGTCCAACAAAATCCAAACTCTGAACGTGCTTGGTTATACTTCTTTTACACCATTCCCTAAGTGCTAAGTGGCTTCTAAATCCATAACCACATTAATTTGAAAATTAGTCTTAAAATGCCTTCTTCAGGTTTATGCTTCCAGTTTACTGGTATCTCCTGACAGTAAATAAACCTGCTGCTGAACTGCTCATCAATATAAAAATTAGCTGCCCTGTTTTCTCTCACTTTTGAAGGCTCACAGTTAAAGAAAATTAAACACAGGCTTGAAGCTATTCCATGTATTTGTAAATAAAACAACTTGACAGAACAAGATTACAAAGTACAAAATGAGCCCTTTCAGAAAGTTTTAACTGCAAGAGAAGTCAATGTTCAGTCCATTTGCAGATGAAAAATTCCACACGCACACATTGGTTTGGTTACAGCTTCAGGCGTCAGTGCAGCACAGTGCAAGTTTCATTCACAGATAAAAAGATATATGAAGTAGGTACAAGTACATTCTCAAAATACAGGATGTGATCTAACTCTCAGAAACCCACTTCCCCACCACCAAAAGGTGCTGAAAAGCAAAACATGGAAAACAAGGAGACGGACTCTTTAATAAGACAAGTTAATATTTGACAGCTTAAGAAAGAGGAAACAATTGGATAAGGAAGAAAACTACTGTTAGTCATTGGAAGGTATGTACGAGGGAGGTTTGTACTTTGATTCTATAGAAAAATGGAAGCTAGCAAGTCTCCACTCCTGAAACAGAAATACCAAGAGGTACAAAAAAGTAAGCACTATTAACTCAAAGTGCCTTCTCAGAACAGCCCATGCTGTTTTCCCTGCTGCAGCATCACCATTCCCTCATCTTTCAAGGAAAGAGTATATGCAACTATTTATTTCCATCAGTCTTTCAATATATACAATCTGGCAATTTTACAGAATCTTCCTGGTCCCAAGTCTGTATCAAAGTGTTTTTCCCTTTGTGTATTTATTTCCAAGTAGAACAAATACTCCTCAGTGCCTCTAAAGAAAGCCGTATTTTTAGAAAATGTCTAAGCTAAAAATACTGATTCAATTTTCACCTGAAGCAATGTCTTGCAAAGTATGAATGTAGAGTGCCTCTCTATAGATGCTAAGTGCATCTTTAGCTACCAGAAATCTCACGGAGGGATATGGCTCTGAAGTACTCTGCTAATTTTTATAGAAAAAAATGACTGACACTTTCAGCATACAGAATGGGAGACTAGTGCAACATACCACATTGATTGTTTATTCAATAAATATTTAACCCAATTATTGCCAACCAAGGCAAACAGTGCAGAAATTGTCATTTAGAGATACAAAAGTTTAACATTTTTTTATAGAAAGTCAGTTGCTACTGTATTCATACAACTATTTCAAAGAGGTTTTTCTGCTTCAAAATTGAGGTTATCATTATAAAAATACAGAAACATATTTGGGGGTTTAACATGTCTTTGCAAGTGTAATTTTTGCATTTATACAAGAACATGACACTTCTGTATTCAAGAAATTAAAATGAGCACTATGATAAAGACATTTTCTGCACTGACTATTTCATGATAGTCCTTACATACATCTTTCTTGGTCCTGGGTATACATTTAAAATGAAGTAACTTGCATCTCACATTTATCCTGAGGTCAGCTGTGTAAAGAGGAAAGCCAGTTTTATAAGGATACTTGCAGGCTTCTTGTTCAAAATATGAGGTTATTTTGAAACAAGCCAATAAAACTCCTGGGGGAAGAAAAAACCCAATACTCTCACCAGTGTTTTAAGAAAAAAAAAAATTGTGACATTTTTGGGAATTACTTCCAAAAATATGTAGGCTACCACACCCAAATGCTGTATCACCCAAGTAAAATTTCAGTATGCGTTCGCCAAATTTGAAACTTAGAAACTGTTCTGAAAAGAAAGTATATAAATCCCCATGAAGAATCTCCCTAAGCTTCTCATCTCAAGATCCCAACCTACAACACAAATTCTGCAAGGAGAAAGCTGCTGAAGCCTGTGGGAAACTGCAGTCTTCAGCACAGGTGAGGATGTCCCATGTGGGTCTCCATCATCCACCATGGGGTGCAGTTAGGACCTTGTCAAAGTTCCACTTTGAGCACAGCAGTTATTTTCAATAGCACCAACAATCTCCCAGATACCAGCATTTAGGCAAATACAGACAAAATAGGTTTGTTTCTTCCTGAATCAGCACAATTGGTACAAGGCACTGCTTGGCATAGGAAGTAATAAGTAACAGCAAAACAAGAGTTCCTAAGTTTTGTGACATTTAGGTTTGTACACTGGATGACCTTGTAATTAATTATATACCATGGCTACTAAAATAAGATGGTCTACAGGATTAAGGAAAACATCACCATCCCATGCATGCTCACAGTTTTCCTCCCTAGATCAGAAAAAGCCCTGCATAACATACCAATGTGAAACATTAGAAAGTATGGGTTGTTAAATTAAGGAAGTACATTTCATTCTCCAATCTTCCACAAAAGTCTAACCTAGACACAACTCAAGTAAATTAAGTTGGAAGATATTCTGATAACATCACCAGTCTATCCCTGCAGAGGAGAAAAAAAACCCTATTGTCTAGAGGATTCATAGATTGAGGCACATTGCAGTTGAAGATATTCAGGCATATTTCATGGCTAGAACAGAATTTCTCTGAGGAACCTCACTACAGACTTCCCCAAAAGCAGCTCCATATGGTTCGAAACACAACTTGCAACACGTGGAAAAAAACCATTTGGTCCTTAATCGCTACTGTCTTCATCGTCATCATCATCAGACACATCATTTAAAGATGACTTAGGTGACTGGCTGTAGGAGTCTGACCTAGCAGACTGACAAGCAGTCATCTCCCCTGTAGAAAGAAGATCGTAGCAGAAGTCGCAGATTCTCACTGGCTTGGAAGACTGGCTGGGGAGCAGGAACCTCTTTTCCGAGCAGGGCCCGCAGACGACGAAGCCGCACTTGCGGCAGTGGTGGCGGCGGTTCACCGGGGTAAACTTGGCTTTCTGACAGCGCATGCACACCGCGGCCTCCGAGTCCGGTACCCACACGGCCGCGTGTTCATTGCTGGGGGTCTTCCCACTTTTGGAAAGCAAATCAGAAACACACTTGTTTATGTGGTTCATCCACTCCGACTTCTCTGTAGCGGTGGCAGCATAAACCGCAAAAGACTTCGTTGGTGTCTTGATAAGCCACCCATTCCGTAAGTCTCCCTCATCCTGGATGGAATCAATAGTGACGTTTTCCAGTGGGATAATGTGCTGTTTATTGTATTTCTTCTTCTGGATGACAATGTTACCATAAACAAGAATGTCGTTGAACAGGAAGAACTGCCTTGCTTTGGGCTTCTTCCTACACAGTTTTGTTAGGACTCCCTCTCCAATCAGAACACGGCCAGGAATAGTCAGGGGTTGACCAGCTGCTCCAAAGCAGTTTTCCACTATACTTATTCTTCTAGTATTTGCTTCACTGTTTGCCAAGCGATCCACCATCTTTCACAAGTATCCTAAAATTAGAAAAAAAAAAGGTTGTTATTAGAACAGGACTGATTCAACAGCAACCAGCCTTCCCCAAGGAAGGTACCAACCCCGCATTTCTTAAAATATCTAACAGGACCTGCTGGCTGAGAGGCATTGACTTGGGCTAGATTTAAATAAGTATTGACACCTAAGAATTTTTAGCAACCGATTAGTCTTTTTTCCAAAAGCAAAAATGTTCTATGCAGCTGACAGCTATCTTTATCACACAGACAGCACCTACAGCACTGCATTTGAGAGCCTCCGGCAACAAACTAGTTCCTCTCTAGTAAGGCTACTGCGTCCTGGCTTAATGCTCATATTTCTCTGTATATCCTCCTACATCTACTCCAGATAGCAACAGGAAGTATCATCCATCATTTCAAATTCTAATGCTACAAAAACATCAACTTAACTGAGCAGCCTGGAGACCCACATTAGTTTTAACACAACAAACAAATTATATAATTGCTGTTCACATAGGAAACCACACTCCCCAAGCTAGCTCACTACTGCTCTGTTTTTCCAGTATGTGAACCTCAAATCATGGGCCAAAACCATGAATCTACCTGTTGGAAACATTTTGTACAGGCCACAGCTTGCACCCCCACTACATCTGCTTTCATGGCAAACTCTTGAGCCAGGAACAGGGAGTGAGTCACGGCTGGTGGTTCATCACCTGCTTGCTGCTGCCTTCATTTTGCAGGGGTCCCACAGTCCCTCCTCACCTACACGAACCACATCTGCATCCGTCACATTCAGGCAACCTGCACTGGCAGACCCGCACAGGGGACCAGCCACACAGCTCACAATTGCTCCTGAGAAAAACAAGTGACCTGCACCAGCTCAAAGTTTAAAAAAGACTACTTTATATTTCAGGAAGCGCTAATGAACTGTATGCTCCAATTACAGATTAAAGCCCCACCTTGTTGTTCCCCAAGTAGCAAATAAGGTTATTTTCTTGTGTGAGATAGCTAAGGCATCCAACAGGGAACTAAAATTAGGAAGTCACTATAGTGATTCATACCTTGGCAAACCACTCTTTAGCCTCTTTTACCCTAGAGTTTCCCAGGCAGAAGTCTGGCAAAGGCAAATCCTGCCAGTACGATCCAGATCTGTTCCCTTCAAGCTCCTTGTAGTACAGCCATGAACCTGACCTGTTGTGCTTGACAGAGCAGTGAGACGTCTGGCAGAGGCAAGTACTATGGACAGACTTTTTCTCAGCACACAGAAGACATTCCCCCATGCCTGACACAGGGCTGATGCTCACAACACCCTTTGCTGCAGCCACAGCTTTGAATGGTGAAGAGCAGAGCAGCAAATACTCTAGTGCCTTCTACCTGTGCTTAGCGACATGACCCCAGATTGGGAAGTCCTCTACATCACCTAATTTTTCTTTAATCTGCACTGCCTGCCATCAATACAGCATCAGCCTACAACCAAGGGGAAACTGGGCTGAAACAAGGCTCAGACTTGATCACTCTGCTATAACCTGATCCAGGCAATCTTCCTCCTAGGAATCAAAGCACAGATACTTCCTCACAAAATAAGGATGAAACCTCTCATCAGGCCTCATCTAAATAAGTATGTTACCTGTGATTACACATCTCCACATGCCCAATGTTAAGTATTATTATTGTAAGTTACTGCTTTGAAAGTGTAATTAGCTTCACACTAAAGTAGTTTGACAAGTGATCTTGCAGAGATAAGTTTTTTAAGCTCAGCACACATTATCTTATACCAAAGTCTGATACTCAAGAGAGAAGAACCTCTAAAAGTTATTTCTCAGCACTGTTTTTGAATTTTCTTTACATGCCTCACAGCATTAGTTACAGTATGTGAGTATTGTATTAATCAGTTTTATGGTTAGGAGAATTACCAAGCCACCAAATCCAAAACAATTTTGATCTGCAGAAGGTAAAGACAAAATACAAACTGCCAAGTAAAAAGTAGTAAGAAGGGAATGGAAAAGAAACTAGGAGCTTTTTTATGTGTACTTGCTGTTGTCCTAGGTTCCAAAATTAAATTCAGGTGCCTGACTGCTGAAGCTCAGGATCTGAAACAACAGCTAATTGCCAAAATAACTGCCAAATAACCATTTAACAATATACAAGAAATAAATAACCTCTGCAAGCATCAAAACTGAACTAACAGCTATTCAAACTTAAAAAGCAAGGCCTCAGCCACAGGGTCAGTCTAAAGTAGCTTAGTAACCCCATGTTCTCCATGAAGAGGGAAAGGACATCAGTCATCAGAATGTAAAGGGGACAGCCCAGAAAATACACTTTCATACAGGTACAAATCAACATGCACTACTTATGAACTTACATTTTACACAAATTATCTACAAATTACAGCGAGTTAAATGCTTTTGGTAGTGCACAGGGGGGAACACTACTCCCACCTCACCCCCACAAACACAACCACACTGATGGGTTTCAGCAAGACAAGCTCTTGGTGTGAAGTCACAGGCACCTGTAGGAAACAGTCGCTGCTCCACAGCTCCAACTCAGCCACTCTGCACTCCCTGCCAGTAAACTGAAAACTCAGTTCAAGGCCACAGCAAAAGCTTTCAAAATACAAGTCACTGGGAGAAGAAAACAAGGGGAGAAAAAGCCAAAGGTTTCAATTAACTGTTCCCTAAGACAATTTAAGAGAAAACAGCTCTAACCAGGATCGTTTAATAATCATCATGGCTTGAAACCAAGTCACATGACTCCAGAACTTGTGCTGAAGACTGTATTTTGAGCTTGTTGTGAAAACAGTAACTAAATGGACCTTAAGCAAGAATCCTGGCAAAGGACTATTAAGAAAGACATGATAAATCCTATCTCTTCCAGATTGAAACTTTTTCCTGTAATGGATAGCATTCCCACCTGCCAGACTCAAGGCCGTAAATGCCAGACTGCTGCTGCCAATTTCACCTTTCCAAGGCATTAATTGTGTTTTCCACACTAACAGATTGGACTTTTTAGAATAAGCACTCAGATATTTTTCTCATGAGTTTTTGAAGAACTAAAAATTAAAAATCCATCTGAAATCCTATGCACACCAATGCTCATCCACCTTCACTAGCCTTTTCTGAGAAAGGAAGTTCAGAAATGGATGGGAAACTACTCAAAATACATCCTGATTACAAGTAATCATGAAACATGACAAAAATAGACCAGAAATACATGAGAAGACATCCCAAACTCACAGGCACCTATTTCTCTCTCATGAGCACAGTGACCAAGGAGATTGAAATGAAAATATTGTCTGGATATGCAAAGGAACTTTTAACCCCCAAAACGTGACAGTCCAAAACCAAAGTTATCAATACCCAGTCTTTAAAACTTACAATCTTGTCTTAAAGCATATTCAGATCTATAGTAAGAGACAGCAGATCATCATACCCTGGAACTGGGTGGCAATATCCTCCTCTCTTCCAGCTAAACTTTCTTCTGAAACTTCTACTGTTGGCCACCACAAGAAGCAGATACTGGATTACTGCCCTGAAGATGCAAGATCTCAAGACCTGATCAAACAAAGTGATTCCTGAATAATGGCAAATTGCTGAAAACATGCCCAAATCCTTCCCCAAGCAAGGGAGGAATAAACCAGAACCACGGGCTTCAAAATAAAAGGTTAGATAGCTCCACTTAAGGGGAGAGTATCTTACACATAGTCTCATTTTATGGATACTGTGAAATCAAAAACCTCAAATTTATTATTCAGACTTTTATCATATTTTACCAATTTCACTCTTCTGGCACACAAACTCCTCTAAGTCCTGAGGCTGTTATGCAAGGAGGACTCCATTTGTGATGGACTGATGGTCCTCACAGAAATCAGATTCATTTGCTGTGTCCAGAGCCAGCACAGTACTAGCTGCTAGTCAAAACATTACCAAAAAAACAAACAGAAAACCCAAACAAACAAAAAACCCCAAAACAAACCAAACTAACACAAACAGATCACTCAGTAAGAAAAGTAGCTACACAGAGCTGCATCATAAGCAGGGTTTAGCAGCCTTTCCAAATAAATAAATCTGAACTCTCAAAACGCTGCAATACCTTCAATTTGTCCCTCACAGACACACTCTTAGTAAGTACCTTTCATGATGAAAATGCTGGGCAAAGGCTTTCATTTTCATAGCACCTATTTAAAGGTGACAAAATACTTCATGACACAGAAAGCCCCAACTCTTCTACATTATAAAGAACTGTCTTTGACACTTCAATTATTTCCACTTTTATTCACATGAAGCTTCTACAGAAATAACAATTCTGTTATCAATATATCAAGATCTTCTTGCTCCCCTGTTTCAGACCAGTTTTACACTTGTATTCTGTTGGTGAGAACAACCATCTTCCATGTGATCAAACAGACATCACTGAAATTTTTGAAGAACTAACAAGTCACCCACTCACCTAAAACACAATCCATGTTGAGGAAGTCACCCACTTAGTACAGTTACTAACATTCCAAACTACTGCAACAGGAAAATAATTCTGTTCAGGTTGCTGTGCACTGACAAGTCACTTTATACATAATTTTCTTTTTGCCACTGTATCCTGGAGACCAAACCAATGATCTCCCAGGACTCAATGCTTCTATAGGTCTTATTTAAAATACAATGTTTATTTTATATGCTAGCTCTGCTTGTGATAGTGGCCAGGCTAAACTGCACAGAATTGCTGAAGCTGAGGACACACATAAGGAGTCAACTAAAAAGAATGCAACCCTGACTGACATAGTTACACCCAATTCAATACAGACAGAAAACTTTTCTACTGGTACCTCAGCACTGTAGCAGTTAGCATTAGCACCATAAGCAGAACCACAAATAACAAAGGTGCTGGAGGGGAGAAATAAGATAAAAAAAGCTGTTATGGCATAGTGATGCAGACTGCATACAGCTCAGCACAGAAACATTTCCTCACCCCAGCTCAGTGCACACTGCCATTACAACCAACACTCCCTTCAGGCTGTAAGACAGGCACAAAGGGTGTGCAGGAGAGAGAGACAACCCAAATTCTCAAGTTTCTTCAGCAACACAGCAGAACTGGCAGTGTTCCATTACTTCTGGCTTGGGCAAGAACAAATCAAGTCCAGTGTACAGTCCCTGCTAACAAATGTTTATTAATAAGCATCTAATTTTTAGTATTATTTTTCTTCAACACTCTTCAAGAGTGAAGAATATTACTGGCCTTGTTATAATTGTCAGTTCATCTATCATCATCTTTGCAATTAGCTATTAGGCTGTTAACAACTACATTTAACACATTGCATTAATACAAACCAGGCAGTCTGTATTTCTCAGAGACATGGTATCAGGACACAGGCAGCTTATCCATTCCTACAAATATTCATAGTTAAGGTGACAGCTTTAAAGAAAAAAAAAAAAAAAAAAGCTGCTGCAAAAAAACACAAGAGCTCAGAACTAATCACAAAGAGGCCCATCCAGTCTTAAAGCTGCAGGAGGAACCTGGACGTTTCAAAGCCAGATTCAGTGACACAAGTCCAATAGAAAAGTGTCACTAACCACACCATCAGAATGGATGAAGTGAGATCTAGACACTGCACTGAAGCAAACGTAGGGAAAAGAGTCAGAAATGGAGGAGTACAAAAAAGAACAAAGACAGAAAAGGCAAAACCAGCAGATCTAAATCAAAGCACGTTATATCTTGCCACCCAATAAACTTCTAAATAATTACCCAGTTGTCATAGAGAGCCCTTGTTCTCACACCTGCACATACAACTTCAGCAACTATGCTACACCACATACATTCAAATTAGCCAATTTTCCTTCTTACCTAAAGGTAACATACATGCTTCATAAAAGTTTCTAGTCAGTCATTTAATAGCAGGCAAAAGTTACAGGTTTTATCATGTTTGACTCCACAACTTGAAGTTTCTGAATAAAACAGAAATTTCAAACAAAAATTTATTTTGCTTCATTATACTTAAATCACACAAATTAAACATGTATGAACGGTACAGAAGATCAAAAAACTTTATTGCAAGACAGAAACAAGTAAATTGTAAATCAGAGACAGACAAGAATTATCTGCAGACCAGATATCTAATGTGCATTAAGTGACTGTGACCTTATCACATAAGGTTTCAAATAATTGTTATATATTATCACATCAGACTCATATAGTTTTCCTCTTGCACTTCACCTATGCAAGGAAGACAGGCTAGTTTGAGATACAGTTGCATAAACATCAACAATTAAGCTACCCAGAACCCTCATTTATCCCTCACTTAAAGCTCTGTCTGAAACAGTAATATCACTACTTTTTGTGGACAAACTTCCAGCTATAAAGGCATCTCAGTACTGTAATACAGTATCCTGACCTCTATCAATATTATATATATTGCTCTTAAGAGCAACATTTGACATTTTGCACTACTGCCAAGTAAAACAAGTGTAAACTCCTGAAGTGCTACCTGTTTAAGGAAACTTATCCATGTTTAACGTACTGAAAATAGCTTTAGTGTGGAAAACTGCTGAACTAAAAACATGCACAGCAGATCTGATACAAGTGAGAAGACAAATCAGCATGTTTTAAATCTTACTGCAGCCTCACTAGTTACACCTCCTACCCTGCATCCTTCAGTACATCCAGAGAAGGATGACACCAATGCTTGTCCTGGTTGGCAAAATTACATTTTTTATGGACTTAGATGTCATCAGCTGTAATCAGAATCCAGGCATTCATGCACAAGCCACCTTTATGGTCCTTGACAGGTAGTGCCAATAACAGCTGGATTAAACACAATATAGAAAGAGGCATTTAATTAAATTTTATTTCTATAATTCAGCATATAAAATAAAATACTGAGGAAAATTAAGTGTTAAGCATCCATCAACCCATTTTTAATCTATTAGTATTTCAGTCAATTGTCTACAGTTACTTAAATACCTCTAACAATTAACTGATCGCTTTTTTAGTATTAATTCTATTTTTGCATTATTCACCAGTTGCTTTTTATAAAATACTAAAAAGACCAAATTGAGCATAAAGTTAAGTGAAATCAAAAACAATTTCACTCACAAAAATATTATGTTCATAGGAGATATGGGTATGACAAATGTTTTCTAAAGGTCTTTATCACTGCTAAAAGCTCACATGACAGCAACAACTAAATGCCTGTCCTGTGTTGGAGCTAGCAGAATGCTATTTCAAACATAAGACAACAACTGTCACTTAAAGAAAAATACAGCCTTCTAAAAAGCAGATCTCTTAATGATCCTCTTCAAAAAAGTATTCCCCAAACTGTTGTATTTAACAAACTGTCTTGCTATCACTATCATAACCAGGTGGTAAGGATATAGAGGACAACCCTGATAATACACCAAAGATGTATCAAGTACAACAAAAAGCTTCATCACAATACTGAAAAGAAAGAAGAGGAGAGATATTCAAGAGACTTTATCAAGGTAGAGATGATAGCAGGAAATGAGTCAATAAGATCCCTCTGAACTTCAGCATAGTCTTTATCCAGATAATCACTTCTGACTAACCTGGTTAATGGCTGCAGTGTTCAGAAATGTACTCATAGTGGGGCAGAAACTTTGATTTGATTTACAGGAGAGAAAAAAAAAAAAAAAGCAAGCCCAAACAACTTTTTCCTTATGCCACTGTAAGCCGTTCAATCTCTAAACCATTTCCCACACCCTCAAATATTGGTATTTAATTAAGTCAAAAAAGCTGTAAGATAAAACACTAGGAAAGATGATGACAAACCAAGGTTGCTTCAGATTACAGATGCAAAGATGCTTGCAACAGTTTCATCTGAACACTATAAAGAAACAGTGTAAGCAGCAATCGGTAGCAGGGGGGCAGGAAGGAAGGTGTTACTGCAGACACCTCTCCCAAGTCTCATTTTATGACTCTAATGATTTTTAGGATTTTCTGTAGGAATGCATTTTTTTTTCTTCCCCCCATGAAGACACATGTTCCCGCATTGTGCAAGCCTGTGGAGGAATGGCTCCAGTGTGGGGAAACACAGATTAGCCAACTCACCCCTTACTGGTACACCCAGCACGACCCAGCAGCCTTAACCCTTCATTTGTCCCACAACCTGTTGGCCAATGCTGCGGCATCAACCACAGAAACCATGCCGGAAATATGTTAACAACAACCACATGACTTCATACTGTGCAGCCTGTAAAAACTCTGCCTTGACAAATCTTTAGACACCTTCAGATTATTTCTGACTCCAGCATGCAGCCATGTCCAACTACATCATGAAAGTCATGAAAGTAAATCCATGCATTTGTCTGCTTGGATGTCATCATAAACCTGTAATTACTATAATGAACCATATGATAGTTCATACAAACTATAATGAACTGTTTTGTTTTTAACTGTTGCATATGACTGTCACAAGTCAAATCCCACCAAAATTCTTCCTGAAAGTAGTGTAGAAATTCTGGTTTTAACTGGCTAACATCTTATAGTTTGGTAATTCTTTCTATAAATTACAGTTAATTTTTGTGTAATCTAATTTCTATCTTAAAATCAAAGACTGCTCTTTCACTTTAGTTAACCAGTTGTGTAATAACTGCTCATAAAATGTAAATAACTCTAAACGTATAACAACAAAAAAATCTCACTTGATTATCAAACCCACACAACACGTGCATTGCTTTTCAAGTTTGCACTATCCTAATGAGTTAGGAATTCCTGAGTTAGGATTGCCCAGAAAGGCCAATTCTATCGTCAGGATGGAGATCATTTCTAGGCAGATCTTTCAAGATGTATGACCTCATATTCCTTAACCCACTCAGAAAGCTCATTTGGGTACAGAAAGCTATTTTTAGCAAAAGACTATTTTGCCAAGCAGCATGTGTATTAGCACAGCAAGAGCAGAGCAATGCTGTTTTACTATCCAGGCTACTCTGCTGAAAAATTACTACACTCCCTGAGCTGCTGTATGGAGGCAAAACCATCTAAGTCCCACACATTAGCTCCTCACAAGGTTTGGTATTTAACACCATAAACCTCAGCTGGAAATAGAACACCAACTTAACCTGCTTGTAAACAAAAAGGCCAACTCCCACGTCCAGAAGAGTTCTAATGCTAAGTAATCACAGAGGAGACACAAAGGAAACAAAGGCATGCGGAAGAGGGCTGTCCCACCAGACATGTCTGGCCTGCTTCAAACCTGCCCTGCATGAAGGATGAGAGGAACCACCTTGACCACAAGGCCACGTGCAGGAATGGTAGCACCCCTGCCCCAAGCAAGAAAAATGTGCCACCCTTGAAAGAGACAGAGAAATCCAGAATTGCTGAATCCAAAGCTGCTCCCACTATCCTCTCCTGCCTGGAGAAAACATGAAAGATGGAAACGCAAGCAGTACTAAAGGGTTTGTATCACAGGGAAGTACACTATCAGGAGGCCTCAATGCACTCCTATTGGAAGGGTTACATTTCCCTTCTGTCCCCTGCTGCACTGAAAGCCATCCCTGAATGCCTCTAAGGGGAGAAGATCCCTTACTGCAGAAGTCCAGGAGGAACATTCTTGTAAGAGGTCCAACTTTCTAATGAAGTTAGCTGCTTATTACCACTGTCAGGCTTCTATTTACAATAAACCATGGTAGCTGGTATTGTTTTTGTCTTCTGGCATTATAGAGACAGAGTCGCTGCTGGGAAGAATCATGTAATTCTCCATCCCCCACCTGGTAGTCAGGGGATGGAGCAAACAGAGCAACTATCTAAACTAACTTCCCTGTGTCCCTACCCATCTCTTGATAAGCTGAGCATTTCCCAAGCACCTACACAGGCTCACATGGCTTTGGTGTAACTTTAGGAGCTAAGGTACTGCCACATTTAGGTGTGGAAATTTATAACACTGTTCAGAATATGAAAGAGGAGGTTGCCAGCATGAGCACGTGGAATGGCTAGAATTAAAGGAATCATTAAAGCAAGCAAACAAAGCATACACAAAAAACACCCCAAACCACAGCACCCAGCCAAATCCCCTGAAAACTTGAATTCTGCAGAGATGAACAAGCAGGCCTGATCCACCATGAAGAGTGCTCAACTTTGACAAACTCGTCTCTCAAACCACAGAAAGCAAGATAAAGGCAACTACAGGCACAGCAAATACTTGGACCTGTCAGCATACTAAAACAGGGATAAGTAAAAAGGCTGATATTTTGTATATCTAAAAATTATGTATATCTAAAAATCATTCATAAACTACATAACCTAAGTGTGCCCTTTAAAATTAATTAACAAACAACTGACTAAAAAAGCACAGTATTCAGATCAAATTTTTGTTGTCATTGGAAAACAACGAAGTATTTTGACTTGCCATTTGTATGTATTTAGCAGCATTATCAGTGGTTTAGCTTAACTTCTGGTGCTAGCAAATGGCATCATTCATCTTAACCAAAGCACTGGGGACATACACCAGAATATAGTTTCAAAATCAACTTCCACAGATCTGAAGTCCAAAAAAGCTCAAGTTCCTTCTGAAGTTCTCCACAATTCTGAGTAGATAAAAGGCATCAGAAGAAACAAAGACAACAGATCAACGCCTTCAAAATGTGCCTGACGAGTCAAGAGCAGAGGACAGCAGCCTGGGATCCTGCCCCACCTCAAGAAGCTCCAGGAGACACAAACCCCACCTGCTGGGTCGCTGCCTAAAAGATGACTCGAGCGGGCAGCAAAACCAAACACTGGGATGTATTTTTCTGTTTACAATTTAATGTTTCCCTACTCCAACTGCTCAGCTGTTTGGAGAGTCTCTCCCAGCAAACGTTCCTCTCCAGTTTGGCAGCCGGGACTTACCCCTCCCTTCCAGGCCTGGACACGCGCCAGGTGTGCCCCTCCCATCCCACCCACTGCTTTTCAAGGAACAGCTTAACAGGTTCGGCAGCACTGGGCCACACACCTGGCCAGCTGGGCTAGCAAATTACTTGACAGATATACACACTTAACATTAAATGGACATTGGGAGAGAGACATGAAAATAAACAAACCAAAAATCAGTCAAAATGAGCTGATCAATCTCTGAGCAAGCTAGATCCTGCTTCAGCTTTGTCAACGCAGCATAACAAAGAGAACTCACTGCATCAACATTTTAGATTTTAGAAAAGACCTATTTAAATTCTTTTGAGGAGGGGACAGAGCATCATTACTATAGAAAAACACAGTTCCAGATGCAGCTGTTCTACAAGAACTACTGCCAAATCCATCTTGCAAGCAATTTTCCAAAACCAGATTGGCTGTGTGGTTTGTTGTTTTTATGGATTATTACAGCACACATGGAGGCAACTTGTTAATGGCTACCCAGACCGTCTCTCGTTCAACGTGAAAAAGAGGATTTGGTTTCCAGTGACTGAAATAAGTTGTATTTTTCAGCATGCTTCTTGCAGCACCTTTAACTGACAAGTACAGAACATTTACAGAAAGATCTCTACGTATCTGTAAGACACAAGAATACATTAAAAACAGCACCTCCTGGATCTCAGGGCACCTGCTTGTTTTAGCACCTGAGAGCTACTGGACCAGCTACATGCTCCAAAAAGCTTTACAAAGTTCACAAAATCTATTTCTCCTTTTTTTTTCCCCCCCACAAATGCAAACCTGTGACACACCAGCCTGCTCACTGGCTCATGTATTTTTATTATGCACAGGTACTTAAACAAGACAGTGTTAAAAAAAAAAATAAAGCTTTCTGTTTTAAGCTTTCTTTGGTTCACTTTCATTACCATTATGAGAGAAGTTATTGACTTCACTAACAGTCTAACAAGGACTAGAGGACAAGTAATAATTACCAGCATGACCAAACTAGAGAGGTTACCAAGTAGTCAGAGCCTGATGAGAGCCATTAATTCTCTACAAAGTACTACAGCACAAAAGGACTTTCAATTTTAGCAAGCTATGTTTTAAAAGAGAGCAAAGTTCTCCCATGGGAGTCTCACAATTTACAAGCACAGCAACATAACATCATTGCTATTTCATTTATATTATATCAATTTTTTTCACCTACATGTGTTTTTTGAATCTTGTTATAGGAAAAGAAGCTGCACAACAAAGAGGTTTCTTTTACTAGCCCAGTAATTTTAAGCAATTTCACAAAACTAAACAAGACACAAGCCATGTAACAACCTTCTCTTCTCTGAGCAGGTGCAATCACCTCAACTTTCTCCTGCTCCTGACCCACCTAAGCTAAGAAATTTCTACTTCAAGAGGTAACCCTAATAATATATTGTACTGCAGAAATACTTTCAGGAGGCCAGGCAGCTGATTACTACTTAACAGGATCAGACAAAACACTGCTAGAGCACATTTTCAATATTATAGCAGAAAAAACAGAATATACAGACATACTGAACTTTTCAAATTCTTCACTCCTTAATTAAAAAAAGCTCCAAGTAACTTCTACCAGACAAAAGACAAGTATGACTGGCTGCAGGGAATCTTTTTCCTACTATTTAAAACCACTGAAAGAAGTTGCCCAAATTGGTACCAAAAATGGCTCATGCCCAGTAACCATACACAGGGCTGGCGTCAGGAGATCCCAGAGGCACAGGCAGCCGAAACACAACTTAGGGCTTGGAATCAAGCTACACATGATTTTCAGGAAGCCTGACAACACTGAAGAGCTGCAATTGTGGACCTGTCACTGCTGACCCCCAGCAATATTTAAAATACATTTATCCAGCATTATATAAAAACACGTAAGCCAATACGCCGAGTGTTGAGTTCTCTTTCTGAGCAAGGGACATAAGACCTTTCTTACATCAAATGCTGCTACCTGGTGATACATGGATGAATAGTGAAGGTGCAGAAAACCAACATCTGACAGCTAGTAATAAAAGCCAAAAGGAAAGCTTTAACAATGATACCATAAATACAATTCGTCAATCTTCAATGCAAACAGTTTTTCAAACATAACCTGTGTGTTAAAAGGGCAGTTCACTTGCCTCCATGCTGTTAACCTAGGTCAGAGAGAGGGGTGGAGGGGGAACAATCACTGCCACACAGCTCTCAGAACAGGAGTACACTGAAAATCACTCTCAGAAGTTTTATATTACCAAGTATTGACAGCTAAGGCAAGAGAAATTTAAAGCAGAAAAAGAATGGTAAAAACAAGGAGTTATTTCCTGAAAGAACTCCTTAATCACAGCAGCTTACTGTAGGTGAAGGCCTTCCTGGGAAATGCATTCACTGGCCCTTTTCCATTTCACTGCTTATCAGATGTGTTTGATTTATTTTAGTTATATGGAAAGCAACTGGAGTACAGACTATCTAGAGGACAATTGGAAAACTGCACAAAGGTTTGCACTGAAGTGAAGCTGCACAAGGAAGATGCTGACAACCTGAACAGCTGCATGTACGGTACACTGTTAATTTGGTTAGCAAATTACATTTACACTTTAGAAATGCAGATGTCACAGAACATGCTGTAACTTTTCCTTTTTCAGAAGGCATACCAAGTACTTAAAAGCAAAACTGTTACCTCTAGATGATATGCTGGAGGCATAAGAAGCATTTAAAGACAGCTAAAGCTGCTGATACAAAGATCATATTTATCACTATTTAGCAGCCCCCTGTGTCTGTTTGAATCAGTAAAATTTCTCAAGAGATTGCCTCAACACAGTAACTAACAGCTTGCACGTGGAGGGCAGGGTGATGGAGCAAGAACATTCCTGTATTTGAAATCTTTAATTTTCAACTAGTTTTTTTTCTTCTTTTACAGTCTGTTGAATGCTGAAATCCTGCTGCATTACATACACAATTCACTTAACACCGTTTCACTGTAAAATAAAATGACACAAAGAGAAAAAACAGAAAGTCACTCCTGTTTCATTTTAAAAATCCTTAATTTACAATCCCTAAAAACCTCAAAAACCCAACCAAATGAACAACAAAAAAAGAAAATCAAAACATGATTATGTCCAAACAAGTAGCATTCTTAGCTATTAATGCAACTAAAGTCAACATGTGTGCATTTTTGACTGTGTACCATTAAAGCAGCAGGCTGAAAAATATGCAGTACTCTTCTCTTCAATAATACTTCTACACAATAATACTTATTTTCATAAAAGGAGCATCTTTGTCCTACAACTCTCAAGCAAGTCACCTCTCATGTGTACAGACTCATTTATTTCAACTGAACTACTCTTGCAGCCCTGAATTTACAGGACTCTACTTGCTAACATCATCATATCTTAGAGTACACAGCAACAATAAAAAAATCTTTAGCAAACATATTCTACCACGCCTATACAGAGTAGTTTTTCACCCCCTGAACTATAAAAACAAGTCTTCCAATGAATCATGAATATAGAAGTTATCCTACAACAGCAAACTTGGTACTTGCTGCATCAGGGAGAAAGTTTTAAATGCACGTTTCTATTTCAGAAATCCATATTTGCCTGTATGTATTATCTTTTGGAACAATCTCCAGATTATCACACTTTCATCCAGATACTGAATTAATTCATGAAAGTAGTAAAATACACATATAATAAACATAAACTATAACTTCAAAAAACACCAAAAATTAAATGGAAAACTAAGCTTGAATATCAACAGAGCTTGAAATAAGTCACAAACACACTTTCACAATTTGAGGCCGTAGAGAATAAGGTTTCATCTCCTAATACAAAATCAAAAATTTAAATTCCTTACCTACCATCATCTAAGAATCAGATCAGTTGTTAATACTGGGATTTCCTTATTTGACATCACCCATTAATAAGAGCATTTTAAGAAAAAAAACTGGCATGCCATTTGTTTGCTAGGACACCGCTTCCAACATTTTATCTAACATACATTTTCAGAAAATCAGGTCTGCAAGTACTAAAAAATTCAACTGTGCCTTATCTGTGTGCCATGCCTTGCCCCTAAGCTTTCATTTAAACACTTCCAGCCCTCTTAGGTGAAGACAAGCCACTAAAAATGCTGTAAGTGCATGAAACCAGTGTTTGTACTCTGCCATAATTGCTCTTATGGAGCTTTTGGCAATGCTCTGCATGTCATGCCTCACCTGAAATTGCAGTTCCATCTCTTTACTGCTCTGAAACTATCCTGCATCCACTAACAGTGAAACTTAAAAGCCACCATACCTTTTGAATATAGCAAACACTCTACCAGTGACAGTTTTTGTAGACTAAAGAACTTTAGGATACTATGGATAGATCCTTCTGTCACTCTGGGCACATGTCTAATTACTACAGTTAAAGCTCAGGCCTTGATGTAAGAGAAACAGAACTAAGCTCTAGCTGAAAAATCATTTCATCACTGTATCTAATGAAAACTTGTTTCTAGGTGAAAAGATGCTACTCTCTTTCTACACAATACAACAGAGAAAACTGAACCAGCTTCTCCAGCTAAAAACTTCTACACGCCAGTTTTCATTTTGCATTTAAGGGACTTCCTCTATGTGGGCTTCTATGTAGAGCAAAACTCAGACAAACCAAATAGCACACAGCCGATCTGCATTCAGAAGCAAGAATTTGGGATTCAAGCACACAACACCTCACTTTCACTGCTGTTTTCAACAAAATTGGTGGCACTAAAACTCTTGGGAAAGTATTATTTAAGAAACCGTGCTGATATAAAAGACATTTAACAACACTGGGATTCCTATTACCCACCGGGATTAGTCAAAAGTATTCAGATTAGAGGCTAAAAGCAAGAGCACTGCCTTCTGAGCTAAAGGATTCCATTCTGCATGCTGATGACTGCACACAAAGCAATTAATCTGTATGATCTCAGCACCGATACGCTGCTGTCTTTAAATACTTTCCTTCTTTCAGACAGGCATCCCTAAAATAATTCAATATACAAGTATCAGAACTTAAGATCTGAATATTTAAGTTCTCCTTATTTCAGCAGAGAAAGAGGAATTTGCAGTCTCTGAAGCAGATTTTCAGTTCTGAAACAGATTCCTGTGTTGTGGGTCTGGTTTCAGAGTCACTTTGCCAACTGTATTAACCTCATCTGACCTTAAGCTGTTAGGCACATCGAAGCTTCAGATATATAGTGTTTCTCTAACAAGCATAAAGCCTTTCAGCAACTCTTAGTACAGCCTGACGACAGCCTGAATTAGAACTTAATGATGCTTCTGGAACCATTCGTATCAATTCGGCCAAAAGACAACACTTGATCTCTGGTTAAGGACATAGAAGGTCCTTTTGGTTATCAACAACCATTGTACTGACGCTTCATGTCAAAACTCGAGTTACAGCTATCTCCCTCAGTAGGGACAAAGCCGATGCCAGGACGTGCTGCTCAGCAGACTCACCCATCGCTTTCTTACCGTGATGAGCAGTTTTGCCATTTATAAACATCGGTGCCTATGAACATAAGCATTTCGAATGAGGCGAGAGGAAAAACATGCGGCTGTCTTTTCCCGAGCTACTTTCAGAAATCAGCTTATGAGCCATACGTATTTCTGGCAGACCAGTTACATTCCCCTCAAAATAGACGAATTTCATAGAGAAAAAAAAATAGCACCTTATGCTCGCAGCCGCACGACTCGCGGTTCCGCTGGTTTTTCACCACAGCGTCAACACTTTTCAGGCGACTCGCTCCGAGAACGACACGGAGTTTCACCGGACGAGCGAAGGGACAGCGGTGCCCAGCGCCGCCTCCCGCCGGGGCAGGAAGCGCCCTCCGCCCGCCCGTCCCGTCCGCCGCCTCACGGCGCCCCGGCGGAGTCACGAGTCGAGGAGTTTCGGGCACTTACGTAACGCCGCGGAGCCGCCGCCGTTGTTGTTTCTCCCCCTTCCCGAAGACGAACTCGTTTCCGAGACCCCCCCAACTCGCTCAGTACCCTGGGACAAGCCAGCGCCTGCCGCCGTCGCTTCCTTCCCCGGGTCCTTCCCGCTCCGTCGCCTCCCTCCCTCTCTGCCGGCGGGACGCGGCACTGCCCCAGCCCCGCGGCGGGACAGCGGAGCCCAGCGCCGCCTCCCGCCGGGGAGCTCTTCCCCCCCCAGGCAGCCCCCAGTTCCCAACA